>SEMN01000753.1:0-216351 GCA_005408345.1 Macquaria australasica
CACTTAAATTATTTAAAATCAAAAGTAAACAGAAGAGGAGTTACACATAAAAACCTAATAAAAAGTAAAACCTCCACTGCAACAGTACAACAAAATAGGAGAATTAAATGTGGACTCTTAAATATCAGATCTCTCTCATCTAAAGCTGTTCTAGTAAACGATCTAATATCAGATCAGAATATTGATTTATTTTGTCTTACTGAAACCTGGCTGTGTCAAGGTGAATATGTTAGCCTAAATGAATCCACTCCCCCCAGTCACATTAATGCTCACATTCCTCGAGGCTCAGGCCGAGGAGGTGGAGTTGCAGCCATCTTCGACTCAAGCCTATTAATCAAACCTAAACCTAAACTAAATTATAACTCGTTCGAAAGCCTTGTTCTTAGCCTTTAACACCCAACCTGGAAAACACTACAGCCAATTCTATTTGTTATAGTGTACCGAGCTCCTGGACCGTATTCTGAATTTCTATCTGAATTCTCAGAGTTCTTATCAGGTTTAGTCCTTAAAACGGATAAAATAATTATTGTAGGTGATTTTAATATTCATGTGGATGTAGAAAATAATAGCCTTAGTGCTGCGTTTATCTCATTACTAGATTCGATTTGCTTCTGTCAGAGTGTACATAAACCCACTCACTGTTTTAACCACACCCTCGACCTTGTTCTTGTTTATGGGATTGAAATTGAACATCTAATAGTCTTTCCACAGAATTCTTTTTTATCAGACCATTTTCTATTAACTTTTGAATTCCTATTACTGGACTACAAGCCATTAGGCAAACATTCCTACACTAGATGTCTATCTGATAGTGCTGTAGCTAAATTTAAGGAAGTGATTCCATCAGCATTTAATTCAGTTCCATGTCTCAATGTAACAGACTCTATGCTAACTTTAGTCCCTCCCAAATTGATCATCTTGTTGATAGTGCTGCAGGCTCACTACGAATGACACTCGACTCTATCGCCCCTCTAAAAAAGAAGATAATAAAACAGAGGAGTTTAGCTCCATGGTATAACCCGCAAACCCGCAAATTAAAACAAACATCGCGAAAACTTGAAAGGAATTGGCGTTCCACCAATCTGTAAGAATCACGTTTAGCCTGGCAAGGTAGTCTTAAAATTTATAGGAAGGCCCTCCGTAATGCCAGAGCAGCTTACTACTCATCATTAATAGAGGAAAATAAGAACAACCCCAGGTTTCTGTTCAGCACTGTAGCCAGGCTGACAGAGTCACAGCTCTGTTGAGCCATGTATTCCTATAGACCTCAGTAGTAATGACTTTGAGCTTCTTTAAAGATGAAATTCTAACTATTAGAAAAATTCAGCACCTCCTGCCCTCAGTTGGTACTGACTTATCTTCAAACACAGAACCTTAGAAACAGCTGTAAAACCTGTACATTTAGACTGCTTTTCTATCCCATCAGCGTAATCAACTAACTTCCATGATTTCTCATCTAAATCAGCGTGTCTCTTAGACCCGTCCCAACTAGGCTGCTTAAAGAAATTTTACCATAGTTAGCATATGTACTAGATATGATCAATCTGTCCTTATTTAAGGCTATGTGCCACAGTCCTTTAAAGTAGCTGTAATTAAGCCTCTTCTTAAAAGCCCACTCTTGATCCAGGGATTTTGTCGGAAATTATAGACCTATATCTAACCCTCCTTTTCTCTCCTAAGGTCCTTGAAAGCAGTCGCCAATCAGTTGTGTGACTTTCTACACAACAACAAGCTGGTTTGAGGATTTTCAGTCAGGATTTAGAGTGCATCATAGCACAGAGACAGCACTGGTGAAAGTTACAAATGACCTTCTAATTGCATCCGACAAAGGACTTGTCTCTGTACTTGTCTTACTAGATCTTAGTGCTGCATTCGATACCATTGACCATCAAATTCTATTACAGAGACTAGAACATTTTATTGGCATTAAAGGTACTGCACTAAGCTGGTTTAAATCCTATTTATCAGATCGATATCAGTTTGTACACATTAATGATGAATCCTCTATGCACGCCAAAGTTAGTCACGGAGTTCCACAAGGTTCTGTGCTTGGACCAATTCTATTTACCTTGTATATGCTTCCTTTTAGGCAATATTATTAGGAAGCACTCCATAAATTTTCATTGTTATGCAGATGATACCCAATTGTATTTATCGATCAAGCCAGATGAAACCAATCAATTAGCTAAACTTCAGGCATGCCTTAAGGACATAAAGGCCTGGATGACCTGCAATTTTCTGATGTTAAACTCAGACAAAACCGAAGTTATTGTACTTGGCCCCGAACACCTTCGAAACACATTATCTAAAGATATAGTTTCTCTAGATGGCATTGCCCTGGCCTCCAGCGAAACCGTAAGGAATCTTGGAGTTATCTTTGATCAGGATATGTCCTTTAACTCCCACATAAAACAAACTTCAAGAACTGCCTTTTTTCATTACGTAACATTGCAAAATCAGGCACATCCTATCTCAAAAAGATGCAGAAAAACTAGTCCATGCATTTGTTACGTCTAGGCTGGACTATTGCAACTCTCTATTATCAGGCTGCCCCAATAAATCCCTTAAGTCTCTGCAGCTGATTCAGAATGCTGCGGCACGTTTACTGACAAGAACCAGAAAAAGAGAACATATTTCTCCAATATTAGCTTCTCTACACTGGCTCCCTGTAAAATCCAGAATAAAATTTAAAATCCTTCTCCTCACCTTCAAAGCCCTAAATGGTCAGGCACCATCATATCTTAAAGAGCTCATAGTACCCTATTACCCCACTAGATCACTGCGCTCCCAGAATGCAGGGTTCCTTGTGGTTCCTAGAATCTCTAAAAGTAGAATGGGAGCCAGAGCCTTCAGCTATCAAGCTCCTCTCCTGTGGAACCAGATCCCAGTTTGTGTACGGGAGGCGGACAGCCTCCTCACATTTAAGAGTAGGCTTAAGACTTTCCTCTTTGATAAAGCTTATAGTAGGGCTGACTCAGGTGACCCCTGAGCCACCCCTTAGTTATGCTGCTATAGGCCTAGACTGCCGGGAGACTTCCCATGATGCACTGAGCTCCTCTCTCCTCCTCTTCCTCTCCATCTGTACGCCCTCATATCCATCAATGCTTGTTACTAATTCAACTTCTTCCAGCTTTCTCTCTCTCTCTCTCTCTCTCCCTCCCCTTCTGTTGCTTTCTGCAGGTGTTTCTGCCTCTGGAGCTGTGGAGGTCTGGGTCTGTGGTTGCTGCCGCCTGCTGCCCCCGTGCTCCTGCTCTGCACCCGCTGATGCTATTGCTGTTGTTGCTGTTATTAGTATTGCTATTATGGTGTTGCTCTTGGTGTTGTTTCTGTTGGTGTTAACATCAATGCCATTACCATATCTATGCTGTATTGAGCTGCTGTGTGTTCTCTTTCCTCCTGCTCTCTCTCTCCCGCTCCCCCCTTCCCCCTTCAACCCAACCGGTCGAGGCAGATGACCGCCCACCTTGAGCCTGGTTCTGCTCGAGGTTTCTACCTGTTAAAAGGGAGTTTTTCCTTGCCACTGTCGCATAGTGCTTGCTCATGGTGGGAACTGTTGGGTCTCTGTAAATATAAAGAGTCGGTCTAGACCTGCTCTATTCGAAAAAGTGCCCTGAGATAACTTTGTTATGATATGGCGCTATATAAATAAAACTGAATTGAATTGTGCATGTTGTTCCCTTTCTCCTATCTGTGTGATGTGTGAATGGTGTGCTGGAGTTTTGGGTCTTGTGCGTTTGTGTAATCTGTCCTCTTCCAGGTCTTCATGGTAGAGAGGAGGTCCTGTGGCTCAAGTCCTATGTGTTTGGCAACCCCTGAAGTTGCTCGAGGTCCTCCTGGATTGATTCTTCATATATGTTACAATCTGTTTTTCATTTTCTCATCATGATTGTCCATACTGTAAATTTATTATGTTGATCTATTCTGTACACACGACATCTATTGCATGTCTGTCTGTCCTGGGAGAGGAATCCCTACTCCCGTTAAAAGGTTTTTTTGGGGGGAGTTTTTCCTCATCCAAATGGGCAGTCTAAGGATAGAGGACTGTGGTAAGCTGTATAGATTGCAAAGCCCCTAGAGGGAAATTTGTGATTTGTGATATTGGGCTGTATAAATGAAATTGACTTGACTTTACTGTGTATTATTTAAACCTTAGAGACACCATTACATCATCATTAAGAAATTGTTTTGCTGTTTACTTATTTCATTTTCAGAATGATCTACTTGTGCTTTAACTTACTATTTCCCAAAAACACTTCACTTAATTGGTGCATTGATGAATTAAATCATGGGGAGCATCAGGGAGAGAGAAATAAAACCTGCTGACAGTGAGAAATGGTCAGCATTAAAATGCTGGTTGCATTTCTTTTAAATACCACACATTGAAGAACAAATGTGTGTTAATGAGTTGTTCTTGCATGAAGCTCAGTCTAGATAGAAGAGTGTTAGATGGTCTCTATCTTATCAGGGCTGTGTAAAATCAGATAGTGTGCTATGGAGCATTCATTTTACAGCTGCGACATTACGTACATGCTAAATAAAATTCAGCTCACAGGTTGTCTTTAAAGGTTTTCCTCCAGTAGGCACTACCCACTACAGACCATGAATAACAGCCACAAGGCTCTCAGCTTCATCAAGGTGGCACTGGGTCATGTTAGCCCTTTTGGCCAAATGTAACTCTGTATATGAGCGTACTCACGTTCCTTCCTGTCATATACGAACTCCCCAACACACACACACACACACACACACACTGGAGCCTTGGAGGCCAGCAGAAGGTCGATTAGCCAGTCCTGATAAATTAAAACATGGCTTTAGAGAAGTGCCAGTGCTTGGATGCCCTGGTAAAAGCATTAAAAATGCAAAGCAGGGCCCTTTCAGCATCTGCCATTGCGCGCCTTGCATTTGAAGATAAATGCTGCACTGAAGTGCCTCGCCCAAGTGGCTGTGGCTGCGAGAAAAATCAGAAAGCTGCTTAATCCCTGAGAGATCCAGCAGGGTCCTCAACACATGTCTGGGCCCAGGGTTTCCAAACCTGAACAGAAAAACACATTAACCCAGACTGCCACTGTGCTCCAACACTCCACTATTTCCCCTCTAAGACAGATAGAGTGTAGAGAGCCGAGAAGTGACTGAGACATTACTTTTCTTTGTTCGTTTCTCTATTTGTAACAGAGACTGTAGTCAGGAGCAGTTTCAGTGGAATTGACTCTGCTGTGAGCATTCACAGTCACAAGAGAAAAGTTCCCTCAAGTCCCAGGTGAGTGGCACTGGGTCACATATTGACAGTGGAAAAACAAAGGGAAGTGAAAGACAACTCCAGCCCCCCTCCTCACCACCTAGCTATCAGATATCAATCTGGAGCATTTCTTGAGGGAGCGGGGAGGGTGCTCTGTATCTCAGGATCCGAGCATGGTCGGTACAGATAAGTAGGATCCAGTGAGGGATGGAGAGAGTGTTCTGTTCCCTCTCACAGCTGAGACAAAATGTTACACTACAAGCTGACGCAGTCCACATACTGTTGGTCTTTTATGGCCAAAGAAAAAAGTTGCATGGAAACTGAACATTTATGGCAACCTTGACACAAAAATGACACTGTTCCAACCTAGACGGCTTTCAAAACTGTCTAACTGCATGAATATCTTTAAGACATTCTGGGAGATCAGATCAAGGATTGTGGACCTTGTCCACCATCACTTACATTAAAAGTACATTATGAAGGGACCTCTTAATGGCCAGTATGAACAAGAGGGATGATTACATCAAGCATAACCTGTTTCAATGAACACATGGGCACCTGACTATTGTTTTAAGAAAGACTTGAAAATCATGAACCTGTCCTTTAGCTTCTTAATAAGTTTGGAGTGACATTTAACTGCATTTGGGTTAAATCATCTTTCTCAATCTTCTAGAAATGTTATCTTAATGACTGTCAAGTGCATAAAAATCATGGTTGGTTTTATTGTTTTTTTTTATAAAACCACTCTAACTTGGAAACTCCACATCACTTTGTGCAGTGGATGCAGACATCAGTGCTTTAATTCTGTGGAGGCCTGATGCTTCATTGTCTGACTAAGCTGCAGGCTGGGATTCCTTTAGAGTTTAAGCTGTTTCTGCTTCCTCCCCTATTTTTTTTAAAATACCTTTAAAAGTACTAGACTGCCCTGCTGAGACAATGCAAATTCTCAAGATTTTGTAAGGGCTTTTGGAGTGTGTAACAGCACAGACAGAGTGATTTTAAAACTTCCCTCTAGGAAGCCCAATTGTTTGATTATTTCCCTGCAGACTCTTTCCTGCCTGCTCTTATCTCTTGCCTCTAATCAAATGAAGTAATACAGCAAAGGGTAACAATTTTTACATTCAAGTTGAAATATCTTTTTCCACCAAGAGCAAATCTGCATCTGTTTTGTTGTTGCTGTTGTGTTTTTTCCACTGACTTTTGTATTCAGTCTAACAAAAGTCATTTGGTTACAAATTTATCATTTGGTCCTCATGGGAACACACTATCACCTTGTGCAACTTTCTGATAGCCTTAAGGAGAGCATGAGACTAATGAGAACCCAAATTAATTATTTGTAATCAATACAAATCAATCAATTAGCCAATACTGACATCAGTTACACTCTAATTAGAGTGGAGAACGAGTTGAGCATACAAACTTTTCTACTATTTCTACTGATCATATTTCCAGTGTGTCTATACACACCGTGCCTCTCACTTGATGTTTCTTGGGCTCTGGCGACATCTCCTGTGGGATGAATTTGATAGGTCCCTTGATCTGCCTCCTGGACCTCTTGGTGCCGTCAGGTAGCGTCTCCATGGCGATATCAGCCTCATCGCTGCTGGCCTGGTCACACTCAGAGCATTGCCTGAGGAGAAGGAAGAGAGCTCCTCTCAATGAACTGTATTGATTTTATTATCGCAGGCCGAAATCTTTAGTCTTAACTGTAAAAAATAAAAATAAAAAACAGATTTTCACAGCTTCTCCTGATCCAAAGGTGAAAAACACAAGCAACACAATATGGCTGAGTGAAAAAAAGAAAATCAATATACCAATATGTTTGATTTCTTTCTGATAAAGAACTGTTTTTGCAATTCTAATGATGCTAAATGTCAGCCAATACTTAACACTGTTCTTTGATACTGTTTGTCCTTAAAAGGGCATCAAGTAATCTATGACTCCTATTGGTGATTGGCAGCAATTGCAAAAACCTTGAATTTTTGTCTTTTTTCCCCCTATTTCTTAATGTTGGACAGAGCCAGGCTAGCTGTTTCCCTCCGTTTCCAGTCTTTATGCTAAGCTAAACTAACCACATCCTGACTCCAGCTCTGTACTAAATAGACAGACATGAGATTGACATTGATCTTCTCATCTCAATTTCAGGAAGAACGCAAATAAGTCAAAACAACTATTCTTTCAACTCATGGTGGTTTGTATTTAACCTCTGTGTAGATTGCTCTGCCTAGAGGTATGGGAATCCAAAACTGGACTCAATTCCTCCATCAATCCTCATCAATGGATTATGTATCATAAACAGATGTATAATCTACAGCAGGTGCACACAGTAAAAGCAATAATTGTAAAATCGAATGCGATCCAATGCAACAACAACAGCAAAAATAAAGCAAAATTATCATGTTAGCTAGCTCTAGCTGATATGTGGAATTCTGTGAGAAATGCCATCATCAGGTCAGAATTTTTATTTGTCCGGTACTTTAATACCTGCAAAACTAATGACATTCCCATCAGCCTCAGCTGTACTTTGTCTCAGCATGCTAACATGCTAAAATAAGATGGTGAACGTGGTAAAACATTAAACCTGCTAAACATCAGTATGTTAGCATTATCATTATAAGCATTTAGCTCAAAGCACCACTGTGCCTAAGTACAGCCTCACAGAGGTGCTAGCATGGCTGTAGACTGTTGTTGGGAGATAATTTGTAGTTTGTGATGTTGTTGCTGTCATTGTTGTTTGTGACTGCATTATATCAAAAAGTGTTCCTGAAAATCTAATGGTATCTAGAGGACCTCTTCTACCAAGCAGTACAGGCATTAAACTAAAAAGTTCTTCTAGTGCATTTGTAGTAGCGTTATTTCAATCAAATTATAATATCAGACAATCAATATTCACTGATCCTTTTATTCTAGGGGCACCTAATAAACTGGACACTGACAGGCGAAGTCACAAAAGGATTGAGCGGCTTTTGCTGCCACTAAACCTGCACAAATAAGACAAAAAAAAAAAAACCTGTGTAATTCTCAAAGCACCCAACAAAGGGTGAAATGCACCCCTAACTGCGCTGGCAAGCAAATAACGTCTCGGTGCTCCGGTGCTATTTGCAGGTATTTAAATTAGGTAGAATATGCATACATTTGGCACAAAATTGGCCCCATTCTATGCAAATGAGCCTCATTGCAAAAAAAAAATCCAATTCACAAACACCAGCGCTAATAGCCACATGCAGTTAGAGTGAAAATTATTAGTGTCTTCATAGAGTTGGTGGTAACTGAAGCACATTTATAAGGGGGGTCATGCCCAGACTTTCCAGTGATCACGGCAGCAGTGATTGTAGCCCAGCGAAGGCACTGGCATGCCAGGCGTGCTTGTGAGCGGATATTTGGAAGGAGAATATCACTTTTAGATTGTCTGAAAATTTCAGTTTTCTCCTTCTCTCTGCCATAGTCCTTTATGGGAGTGTTTGCACTGTGATATCATTAGCGTAATATCTTTTGTGAATCGGACCTTGAGACAGGGCAGATAGCGGTTGCAAGTGACGCGCAATTCATGGTGCTATCAGCGGCCGCAACCCATTCCTTGTGAATTTGCCTGTGAGTGTGTATCATTTAAAGTTCAAACCCTAAAACCTTTTAGGAAACAGTTGTATACTGAGTGGAGATGATGGTCATCACTGTGTTTTGGTGCTGATGATGACATCCCCATTTATGGACAGGAGGACTTCCACACAGTATTTCAACGACAAAGTGAAGAGAAACGGAGGTAAACGTCCTCAGTTCCGCATTTGAATAAGTCTATATCCAAACCTTATCAGAGGTTCCTGCCAATACACAACCCTATTAGATAATACTGATATTTACTGCATGGAGTCAAAGTTAGACCTGGGAATGGATACCGCCTTACAACCAGTAAGGCAGTTTCCAAATACAAGCAGCTTCCTTCTGCCTCCTCTGTTTGTTGTAGCAGTCTCTGTGGCGTTTTGTGTGTGCACAACTCTGTAATTAGCTTCGACTCTGCATCCACACACTTCTGATTTAAATTCACCCAATAAAGCAAAAGGAGCTTCATGCTTAAAATGAATTCTAAATGAATTACTCCAGTCACAGAAAGATTGTTACACAAACACGTCCTGTATTGTAAGACCAGCTGCATCTCTTCATTTCTTTCATTTACTCTCTTTTTCATCAAACAGTGGAAGAAGTAGTTCACTAAGCAACAGAATATCTTAGAACTATCATATGTGGAAAAACAGATGCACTAAATCTTCTCTCTAGATAAGGAACTGCAGTAGAGAAGCGACTGTGACATTTCCACCATCTCAGCATCCGTCATCTGATAAACCTGCTGCCACCGACTGGCCTCAAATGTCAGGACTAATATGAATAAACAAACTCTGGATCCTAATGTGTTACCGCTTCTAGAAGACAAAGAATGAATATGAAAAGCAATCCCTGTTCAGCCTCACATAATAAAAGTGTTTAATGATGTTAGTATCAACTAGGACTGTCAAAGGTATTGATTCTTTAAGTATCAATTTTCTATTCGTGGAATAATGGATAACCAGTATGTCATACATTTCATACCAAGATGGCTCTACATGTCCTAAACCTTATCCATCTCTCACTGTAACCCAAACAGGACCATGTGATTGGTAGAGCGTGTTGGCTATTTTGGGCACCCCTGGTTCCAAAAGTAAAAGTCCCATTCATATTTCCCACAGACAATGATTTTCCACCATTATTCCAAATATGACAATATTCCGAATTTGATACGGGTCATGTAAACGGCATATTCCATTTGGATATTCCGTATTAGGCCTTATTCTGAATATAGCATTTTTCGATCAAGGGATATGCTGATATTATTGGGGTTTTAGAAGCATTCTTTGGACATGTGTACAGCGCATTCAGAATGTGTCTCAGTTGGGTTTTTTAGTGCAATTTCCGACACACGGCCTCTTGCCTGTTACGATCAGCTCTGTGCGTTGTAACAAACCAACTAGCCAACAGTTTGCAAGGCTGGGGCAGAGATGCACAAAACAAAATGCCCACATTTCTGGTGGGAAGGAGAAACACACCTACTTTTAAACATGATGAAAGACGGATATCAACAGGTTTTTGGAGATGCGTAAATTTCACAACGCCGACCTTTTCAAGAAGGTGGAATGAAAGAGGGAGGCTGTGTTCGCAAGGTCGAACAAGTCCATAACCGGAGTATGCACGGCTGCATGTTAGTGGAATATTCATTTTCATTAGCTATGTAAACAGTTTAGTAGGAAATCGTCTTTTTTGGAATAATGGCAAAAAACGGAATATTTTCTGCATTTAAAGTAAAAGGTATAGTAGTGGGACTCTCTGGCTCCAACAATCTTTAATGTGTCACCTTCAATTCTAAAAGCAAGCATCCAATAATGCACACAGGAATCTACAAAGACAAAAACACACTAACAGTCACATCCTACATCATGTAGACATTGGGAAGGCAGAGACTTGCTTAAGAAAAAACAAAGTCCTCATGATTTATGATAGGAGCGTAGACCTCTATATTTTTGCATGATATGGCCAAAGTGGGAACTCGTAATGCCTTCAGGTAATACATCCATCTGATGGTCATGGCAAATACCTATACAGTTGAAGTCAGCTAAAGAATAACTCCGTAGTGTTCCCAGACACAAATTTATTTGTATAGTCATCCCTTCCTTTCTATCTTATTTAGTTTAATGTGTTTTTAGCGCACCTGCATACGTTCTGTTATTGGTGTTATTTTGTTAAAGAAAGAAAAAAACTGCCTGCATATAGTGGCCCTGCTTCTACCTGTCGTGTTCCTCTCATATTCTCTGTACTGTCATGTTAAACCATGTTAAATCATGTTATAAAGCAGCCGCGGGCAAGTACAGTGGAGCCTCTGCAGCCAGCAGACAGTCAGGACTGACAGAGTACCATATTTGATATGCGGCTGATCATTCGGAGGAATCTTGAACTGTGTAACCTTCACTATGACTCTCCAGCAGTCCTGGTTTGTGCCTGTTTCCTCAAGCTTACAGTGATTCCATGGCCTGTATGAGTCCAAACAATACACTTTGTGGTACTTGTAACTTCTCAGCTACTGACATTCATTTACTCTACATGGTTTTCAAGGTCCCATACTTTCCGTATATTTCTTCCTGTGTCCTTGCACAGTATCTTTCCCATGTATGGCTCCCACCTCCTCCCCACCCTCCTCGTGTCTCCATGTCTCTCACCAGTAGCTGTTCTTGGTCTTCTTGGGCATACGTGTTAGTGGCGGCTCCAGGCAGCCCAGGTGGTAGTAGAGCTTGCAGGTGTCACACAGCACCAGCAGATGTTGGTCCTGGTTCTTCTTACAGATGCCACAGCTGCAGGAAAACATGTGAAATTGTGTGTGAGAAAAGGCTGGTTATTGATGGTTAGTGATTTTGTAATGTAAAAATACTGAAACACAGTGGTGAGATACATCATTCAGCCTAAAAAGACAAATTGTTTGACAAACTGCGTGACAGATGAACTCTCTATGTTTTTGTCTTTCCATATAAACAGGGATTATATCAAATGTTAACTCACACACTCAACCCCAAATAGTCTAAAAACAATGATGGACATATGCAGTAAGGGACACTGTTTCTGCCCCTAGCATTTGATGATATTTGAAACAACTGCACCATGGTTTCATTATCTTTATCATTTAACCATCATCTTTCATCCTTCCTATTCTTTCCTTAGCATCTCTCAGGACACTGTTTGTTCACCTGTAAAGAATAGCTGGCAGGCTGGATGACTTCCCTGGGGTTCCACCCTCCTTCTTGCTGGGCTTCCTCTCCTTTGGGGCTTTCAGAACAGCTGGGGTGTTTAGTTTCTGCCAAAAGAAAATTGTACACGTTTTCATGTTAAAGCTCTGAACAGCAACATTTCTTCCCAGAAACAGTGACCCTGTTTCTCTGGGTAACCCACAGAACAAGCTGTGGACCAGTTATCACAGGGATTGTTTCTTTTGTAGGAAGTAGTTCTAATCAAAACTGTCAACACTGAAGTTGGTGGATCTTTCAGAATAAAGTTAGAAACAGCTGATAACAAGGAACACAAATAATCTTAGTCTTTACTATTGCTCAATCTTGCAGCTTTTGAAATCAGAAAATAGCAAGTATCATAAAGAGCATTTGACATTTGACACAAGGTTAGAGATTATGTATTTCAAAAGGGATTTATATAAGGCTAAAAAAACATTTTTTACATTCATCACGGTTAGCTAACTCTCCTAACCTCTGGACATATCTGGTATGCCAACTCTGTTCATTGTTTTCAGGGAGGGGGAACAGGTAGAAAGCAGGAAATTCACTGTCAGATAAGTCATTTAACAGAAGAGCCCAACCAATACTAGAGGACTGATATCGATATTTGAGAGCTCAAAAAATCTGATAACAATATATAGAAACATTATTGCGCCAGTGATTGACTCTGTTCTTACATCTGAGTTGGCTAAATATAATGATTCGCTAAGCTCCAACGGTAACAAAACTGTTATCTCTCCTCTCTTATCAGCAAAGAGCAGTGTACAAAACATTCAGCTAGCAGCTTCTCTTTTTTACCCGGCACTGATGGTCACTTTCACCGGTTCACATGACAAACGTCGCCAGTGTGAGATCATGTCAGCTTCTAATTAATGTTAATTCTGTCAGTAACTTGCAGTCAAAAATTAAACTCGGCTGTTTTCATTTTTTATTTCTATTTTATAGTTTTGAATCAGGACCTTCAGTATTTGGAACAAGTAGCTGAAAAATAATGTGGGACAAATTTAGAAGGCTACAGCTGTTATTTAAATGTGTCAGATGCATATTTAATCAACATTTAGGTAAATATAAGTATCTGATCAGACTTGGCAGATACTCAGTATTAAAGGACTCGGGCCAAAACATCACCGGGACATCGCTAATTGAAATCCTGATGTACATTTTTTTAACTATCCACAGTGGGGTCTGTGTATTGTGCAAAGTAACCAGGACTCTGTTTCTGGACATTGTCCTGTTGAATTTTTTTTAATGTCATCTTCTAATGCTGGGAGCACCACAACAGGATTTCCATTTATCTCCACTGTAATGGAGTGGAGGCAGAAAGTTGGGCAAATAAAACTAAAACTATAAATGTTCTTTTGTAATTAGGGTTAGCTAATCTCTCAAACTTGATGTTACAGATATAATGAAGCGTGATTCTGCTATCGCATAGCCTAATGTTTGCCTCAAAATGAGAAACTCATTTAGTTGGATAGTTTAGGAAAAACATTGCAGGGACAGCTGCCATCTTTTTCCACTTTGAAAACGAAAAGTACAAGGCAGATTAATGACAGCCCTGCAAGTGGTTTGTTTGTCCAATCGGGTTTAGGAAGAGTTCATATTGTTGCTAAAAGAGCAAATTGTCAATCATCTATTGTGCAGACTCGTCTCTGAGAAAATTCATCCACAGTTTTACCACAACCACTACACCCCAGAGAGAGAAGTTAAATTGTAGGCTGGTGTTGCTATGGTCAGAGTTAGGGTTACAGTCAAGTGACACTTTATCAAACATCTGCTTTGTGTAGGCTGAGTGTTAAGTGTTAGCCAAAGCAGAGCTGTAAAAGTTCCCTCACAGCAGAGTTGTGAGGAGAGGCAAAGGGAGAACCTGTTGTATGTAGCAGGTGAAAAGCAGCAGCAAACAGCCAGTTTTTTCTCCCCTGCATCTCAGGTGCATTGCTGCCACGCGGGTTAATTAGAAAAACTTATCTCGTAGGGACTGAGTCTGTCACTAAACAGACAAGGTTTTCCCTGAGGAAGTTCTAATCTGGGCACGCTCGCTCTGCCTGCAGCACTGAGGGAGCGTCCCCGCAGGGAGGCCTGATAGGTGGAGGGACAGGGTGACTAAAGCACAAGGGGCTGCTGGGGCTATCTCCTCAACCTGGACTGCAGTCTGCCTGCATCCGACCACGAGGAAGTGTCTCTACTGCTGATATGGAGCAGTTTCAACATTAACATGCTTTATCAGACAGATGAAGAAGTTTAAAGGTACACATTATAAACAATGAGTGGAAACAGTCAGGTACACAGACAAGCTCTAAGCTGTCTGGCTTCCTGCCACCCTGCTCTGTCCTCAGGGAAAACCCATCAAAACATTACAGTGCAGGAGCAAACTGGGCTCTTTCTGTTGCTGAGAGCATTTCCATCATATTCAATACAGTAAAATAATGAATATCAAGCTGTGGCACAAAATGTCACTTGAAAACAGCTCTGCAAAGGCAAGTAGGCTCCTTTGTAACTACGTCTGCAAGTGCAAGTTATGTGCTTTAGCTGTAAGACTAATCCACCAATGCTGGCATCTTTGGGCCCTAAAGCCCCTTCTATCTGAAGCTCTCTGATCTAATATCAGATTCTGGGATGCTAAAATCTCTCCATTACCTCCTGAGGATACATGTGGCTGGCAGCAAGAATGGAAACCACTCTCAACAAAGTGTGCACGCAACCAATCAGGGCTCAAGTCTGTTTATCTTCTATTATCTCACACTATCTCAGCCTCAGGGGTGTTTTGATTCTGACTTGTGCTAGTCTTGACCACAGGACAAGCCTACTACACGACCAAGTCCAGTTGGAGTTTCTTTTGTTTTTTTTGCCTTTCCTTCTCAGTGTCGCTGGCTGCTCCCACCAGTCAACACAGCAGCCAGCTGTTTTCAACTCAATTTCTCAATCAGCCTCTTCTGTGCAACAGATTCAACAACTGAAACCTCAAAGGGCCCAGGTTACAATCAACTCGTCGATCCACAAAGAATTAGATGTCAAGTATTTTGATCAGTCATTTTGAAGTTGTTTATCAAGGTAAAATGCAAATCATTTGTTATTTTCAGATTGAATGAGCTGCTTTTCACTGTTTTCTATCATTCTAAATTGAATATCTTTGGGTTTTGGACTGCTGGTCAGACAAAACAAGGAATATGAAGATGTAAAATATCTGACAGAATAATCAATATTGAAAATAATTGTTACCTGCAGTCCTATTTGAGTTTTTTTGTTGGTTTGTTTTTGGCAAAACATTCAATACTGAAGTCAACAAGTCAACTGTAGTGCATTATTCTTTCTGTTGGCAGAGAAAGGTTAGTGTAGATTATGTTGATTCAAATGACATAATCTGGTATTGCTGCAACACAGCTTCAACTTCATTCTTTCAACTCCTCTCTCTCTCTCCCTCCCCTTCTGTTGCTTTCTGCAGGTGTTTCTGCCTCTGGAGCTGTGGAAGTCTGGGTCTGTGGTTGCTGCCGCCTGCTGCCCCCGTGCTCCTGCTCTGCACCCGCTGCTGCTATTGCTGTTGTTGCTGTTATTAGTATTGCTATTATAATGTTGCTCTTAGTGTTGTTTCTGTTGGTGTTAACATCAATGCCATTACCATATCTATACTGTATTGTGCTGCTGTATGTTCTCTTTCCTCCTGCTCTCTCTCTCCCGCTCCCCCCTTCCCCTTCAACCCAACCGGTCGAGGCAGATGACCGCCCACCTTGAGCCTGGTTCTGCTCGAGGTTTCTACCTGTTAAAAGGGAGTTTTTCCTTGCCACTGTCGCATAGTGCTTGCTCATGGTGGGAACTGTTGGGTCTCTGTAAATATAAAGAGTCGGTCTAGACCTGCTCTATTCGAAAAAGTGCCCTGAGATAACTTTGTTATGATATGGCGCTATATAAATAAAACTGAATTGAATTGAATTCAGAAATTGATATCTAATACTTTCAGTTTTATTAAATTCCTTTTGTGTTTTATTCAAGACATTCGACTTGTGACTTTTATGTAATTCCTGGTCATACTGTTTCATAATCACATTTCATTCTGCACATAATGATATATTATTCTAGTTTGGAGATAATAACTGTACTTGTACGTGATGCTGTAGTCCATTCAGTAGTTTCTTTCTACAGTGTATAACAATACAGTGAACTTGAAAATGAACTTATTCAAATTTGTTTTTTGCCTTTTTGGTTTTAAGTGTATAGCAGAGAACAGTACTTAGACTCAGACACTTCAACATTCATTACTCAGGTTCAAAATTATTTATTGACGAGTAGCGTAGACATGGACCCCAATGTTCAATGCTGGAGCAAATACTGGCATTGTGGATTACAGGAGGGCATCTCAGCCTGCCCAGGCATACAAACAAATCACCTGTTTAAGCCTTATTCAGTGATGGCCTTGGCCTCTTGGTCATCCTTAGTGCCCTCAAAGCGCCTTCAGTTCTGAATCGGGTCAGATGCTTGGACCCCGGTATATTTCCCTACAGGTGTAGTTGGCTATTATTTTTTTGTTGATCGACAGAAACTGGACTACACTGTAACACTTATCCCTGTTATAATTTCTGCCGCTTTGTAGCAGTTTGAGCCTCATGGCGTTTTACAGAGGCTAGTGGAAAATGGTGTTTTATAGAGGCTAGTGGAAAATGTCTTCTGAGTGTTTTCTTGTGAAGTTGCCAGGAGTGCTAAACTTCCAGGAGCATCAGGAACAAAAGCACTGACTGTACTGGAAGAGGGATGAGAGTCCCAGTTGGGTACATCAATAATTTCTGCAAATGCACAGACAGGATGACAAATAGGAGATGAAAATGTGGCAGATAGATGACACAAAAGCATGCGGTGCTGTGACTGATGTTGCTACTTAAACCGTGCATGTTCATAATTAGGTGATTTATGGTGGTCATTGCAGATTCACTGCCAGTCTCCTTCTAGTCCCTGACCATTCTGCTGCCTCGCCACCACATTAACATCATTTGACCATCTATCTTCACAGCTCATACTCTCAACGACCACACTTATAATAAGGCTTTTTATGGATTGAGCTGGTACTTACATGCAGTCAGCTCCGTAAGTATTTGGACAGTGACACTATTTTTGTTATTTTGGCTCTATACACCACCACGATGGATTTTAAATGAAACAATTAGTATGTGCTTTAAGTCAGCTTAAATTTGAGGGTATTTACATCCAAATTGGATGAACTGTGTAGGAGTTACAGACATTTATAAATGTAGTCCAGGCTTTTTAGGGACCAAAAGTAACTGGACAATTGGCTGTTCAGCTGTTCCTAGGAAAGGTTCCAAATCAGGCATTGCAGCGATTAGCGCAGGGTTGTGCGGCGGTGTGGGAGTGTCACTACATGGCTATGGCATTTTTTTTCCTGTACCCCCTGCAGTCCCTACCACTGCAGACTAAATGCACTACCCATGTTCAAATGAATGGGAGTGTTTTTGCTGCAGCACCTGATTTGGTCTCAATACGGCTACACTACAGAATAAGTGTGGCGTTTTCATTTGGAATCTGTTGCTGGTATTAGTCATGATGAGGACCAAAGAGGTGACAATGTCAGCTAAGAAGGCCATTGTGAGGCTGAGAAATCAGAAACAAACAATCACAGAAATAGCAGAAACGTTAGGTTTGTCCAATTCAAAAGTTTGGTACATTCTTTAAAAAAAAAGAACGTACTGGTGATCTGAGCAACACAAGAGTTGGGCATATCTGTGTCAAAAACCCAGATAAGGAGAAGACTTCACCAGTCTTTACCAGCTAAATTACCAGCTCCACTAGCAGTTGGGAGAATACAGTTGAACGGTGTCATTGCATTGGAGGTGGTGTGCTAAGGTCTCAGAATGCAAGCTTTACAAAGACTGCTGTAATTGTTAAAAACAGATGACCCTGTGAGCAAGCTGTGAGACACTTCCTCAATAATATGGTGAAAGACCACTTTTAAAGTACATAAAGACAGCCAGACACTTTTCTCTTGGCCCTGATGTTTTATAGTCATGTTCCAAGCAAATAAGTATATCATCTCGAACACGGATCTCAAATCCTTCTATTACAATTACCTAAGGGGCCACTGGCCAGGTTGTTCTCTCCTATGGGGGGCCCCTTAAACACTTGGCGGGAAGAAAAAACTTTTTTTCTGAATTTCAACTATATACACAAAAGCTGAGCAACTAGTTTTTCCCTCTGTAGTGCATGTTTAGTAAAGTAATGTCATTTGAGATTGTATTTCTAAAGAATGGCAGCTTCTTACTTGTAGACGAGACAGAAAGTCGCATTAAACAAAAAGAAAATTAATTATCTACTTCTCTGAAAACTGTCCAAGTCTCTTGGAGGTTGCTCCAGGTCAACGTAAAAAGAGAAGTTTTGGCATCAGGTGTTGACAAGTTGCACATTTAGATGCAGCTTGCTAAAATGTGAAATAAAGAGCAAATTCTTACACTCCAATTTTGCATCCTGGCTTATAAAATTGCCTCATAGGCTGGATCTGGCCCCTATAGCCGGTAATTTGAGACCACTGATCTAAAAGCTGAATACCTGGGTTAATTGGTTCTGTTTGTCCTCAGTTTAACTGGTTCATTTTGATTTGGTTCTGTTATTAGTCACTTTCTCTCTGAGGTTCACTTCCATTTGTGTGCATATGGTAGCATTTCTGTGGAAGCATGTGACACCCTGACTTGAGCACAGTCATCCTCTTTATTGAACTACACAAAGTTGAACTGAGAAGATGGGGGATGTAATTGGATATATTTAGATTTAATTGGTTGTTTATTATTATTTGGGTTGATACGTGTAGTATAATATATAACATTACTATTATAAATTGTGTAGTTAAATATTGTAAAATACCAATTATTTATTGTACATAATTCTGAATACCTGCAGACTGTTCGTGTGCACCTCCCCCACTGTTATGAATAAAAAGGTTGGACTGTTGTTACATCATTTTCCCCGTTACCCACTTTCCTGTATGAGTCCAATCTCTATTCAATATTCTAAAATGTACTTTCAGTTAGAGGCTGCTGTTAACACTACCTCCTAACTTTGATGCTAAGTGAAATTCCAAGTTCACAACCCAGGCTAGCTAGTTAGTTGGCTTGCTAGGTAGCATTTGTAGTAAAACTTCATAGTGAAACTTTTTAGTATGTAAATAACAGAGTTTTAATAATTTAATACATATTTAACAGCATTAGTTTATATAGTCTATTCTATTTATCCATATGATTATTTATTTCATGTCTCTTTTACTTATTTTACACTGAACACTTCAGGGCTCAATATATGTGTGCCAAAAATAGTAAAAAACAGATTTAGTTTTAAGAAAGTAGTGTTGGACTGATGCTTTTTTTAAATTTTTTTTTTAAAGGGACTCTTTAAAAAAAATGTCATTAAAAAAATGACTTTTTGTGTAAATCCAAGTTTTAGTCTGTCCCAACCAAAAAAAAATGATTTCAGTCTATTTCTGTAGATTGCAGTTCACATTCATTAAATAACCCATCAGCCACAGAGGCACCTCTTGGCAATTGGTTGCCATAGGAACGAGAAGTGGGAGACAGAATTTACTTCCCCACAGTCAGGTCTGACTTCATGGCAAATGACAGGTCAATCAGTTAGTGCAAAATGAAAGGATTTTTATAAACAGCAGGGTTATTACAGCCTGCAGTATCATCCCACTGTTGGCCATGTGGGTTGCTACTCGCAATCTGCAAAACTCTCCATCACAAATCATTGCTACGCTAAAAAAAGGAAATCTATAAACAGGAGTGTTCCGCAAACTTTCTCAACAACTAATCTGTGTGTGGACAGCAGGATGTTAGGAGGGGTCAGGAGAAGGGGGAGATGGTGTGTGAAGAAGCAGTGATGGTGGCGGTACCTGGCCCAGGATGCCGCCCAGCAGAGCCCACATGGCCTGGCCTTCACTTCGCAGCTCTCCATTCACATTCAGGAGCTCCTCCAGAGACTCACATAGCTGCAGGAGGGGAGAGGGGACAACATGAGGGCACAGTTTCTGGTTAGCACACACACACACACACACTCAGATATTTTACAGCATACACATTACATAAAATCCTAGTCAAACTCATTTTGCGCTGCGAAAAGTCTATTATTAAATATACCTACAATTTTATTTTCTGTGTTGGAGCTAGAGTTAGTATTAAGACTGAAAGTAGGGGAACAGCAAGCCTGGTTCTGCTCAAAGTTTAAAAATACACAATCGGTACACAAACGGAAATGTAAAAATAACAATTTGTGGTTTTAGGGGGAGTTAGGTACTGGAACTATTTCCAGTTAGGTACTGGCGAACAACAGTCAGGTGCAGTGACTGTGTGCAGCTTCCTGAAGTCTAATCATCACAGTGAGGTTACCAGGTTCTCTACCATCTTGTCTGCATAGAGATCTATACCAAAATCAGTGCTCACCCTTAGTATCTGGCAACCCCACTGTAGCCGAAGATCTTGATCGTCAATAAATAGCTCCGACACAAAATTGTTATTTTTACATTTCTGTTTGTGTATGGATTAAACAAATGAGATGCAACATTTTAATTAGTGAGCTTTAGAGGTGTTGGTAGGTGTATTTTTGAACATTGGAAAGAGTGAGTCTAGCTAGTTCCCCCTGCTTCCAGTCTCCATGCTAAGTTTAGCTAACAACGTCCTGACTCCAGGTCTGTAAATAATGATATTTTTTTAATATCTGCATTATTACAAATGTTAGTGTGATTTTAAATTAGGTTTTCTTACATCTGGAAAAAAACTGGAAGGTCTAGTATCACTTTGGCTCTTTATAGCTTACATAAGTTTACAAGACTTGCTAACCATCTTGGCAGTGGAGAAACACAACACTGGTGAAAAACTACCCCATAGCTTTGGTTTAATTGGCTCCCGGTCACATGGGTAGAACAGTAGTAGAACCGGTCGAGGCAGATGACCGCCCACCTTGAGCCTGGTTCTGCTCGAGGTTTCTACCTGTTAAAAGGGAGTTTTTCCTTGCCACTGTCGCATAGTGCTTGCTCATGGTGGGAACTGTTGGGTCTCTGTAAATATAAAGAGTCGGTCTAGACTTGCTCTATTCGAAAAAGTGCCCTGAGATAACTTTGTTATGATATGGCGCTATATAAATAAAACTGAATTGAACTGAATTGAATAGAAGGTTCACAGTTCACAGCCTTCTAAATGTTATAATATGCACGGTTGCACCACTAATGTTGCAGGTTAACCTTTGAACCAATTTTGCAGCCAGTGCACCTGTTTAATGTTAACACTTCAAATGATCTGGGAGAGTTGAGCCTTGTGGCACGAGTAAACCTTGTACTGGGCTCTATATCAGTCAAAGTCAGACTTGTAATGACATTCTTCCACTGGCATTTTCTCCAAGGCCAAAGCCATGTAAGAGCAACTCAAGCAATGCAATTAACAACACACACTCCATTAATAACGCTTAACACGCACGGCAGACGACTAAACGCAACATTAACTCTTGTGACTTTTACTCTGCTGTTGTATTCCCTTCCTCATGTTAACAGATGGAGCAGCAGCCTCTTCGCAGAGGTCACGTTTGAGGAGAGATGAGAGAAAGGCACGTACATAATTTCATTTTTATCACGTAGCATAGGAAGGCAACACTGTCCATAAAAAACTCAGGAAACAACTGAGGATAGGATGGCCACCTACTTAATCAAAAAAAAAAAAAAAGTACAATATTAACAAATACCAATACCTAAAAGTAAAAGCACGTTCATTTTTTATTCATTATTAATATAATTGAATTGAAGTCAAGTGAGCAAACAAGCTGGCAGATATTTCGGCGTGCGGCAATCGCGGTAAAATGCTGGTGATAATGCTCCGCCCGGTTGCAATCCGCCATTAAAAAGAAGAAGACGACGACGCGGTCAAAGGTTGTGATAGTCATTTTCGGTAAGCGCACAACAGCCATATTCGATTTGAGACAACACTACCCTGTCAAAATGAATGCACTACACAAGTCAGTACATAGTGTACACAGTGTAGCAGCATGTGTACTAACGGAAGAATCCGAATTGAGACACAGCATAAGAGTCTACAATCAAGCTAGGCACAAGGGTGCTTTGAGCTAAAGGTTAATGTCAGCTAACATGCTCACTGATGTTTAGCTGGTAATAATTACCCAACTTTAGTTTAGTCTAATCCGAAGTACAGCCTCCACAGTGCTGACTGGGGAGAAGAAGAAGAGTAGGGGGGAAATGACGCAGCCTTGAGGGGAACCGATGCTGATTGTCCGAGAGTCAGAGACATTCTTCCCCAGCTTCACATGCTGCTTCCTGTCCATCAGGAAGTCTGTGATCCACCTGCAAGTGGAGTTTAGCATATTCAGCTGAGAGAGCTTGTCCTGCAGCAGAGCCGGGATAATGGTGTTGCAGGCAGAGCTAAAATCCACAAACAGGATCCTGGCATAGGTTCCTGAGGAGTCTAGGTGCCAGAGGATGAAGTGGAGGGCCATGTTTACTCTATCGTCCACAGACCTGTTGGCTCTGTAGGCAAACTGCAGTGGGTCCAGGAGATGGTCAGTGATGGCTTTCAGGCGCTCAAATGACTTCATTACCACAGAGGTCAAGGCGATGGGTCTGTAGTCATTAAGTCCTGTTGTCTTTGGCTTTTTGGGGACGGGGAGGATGGAAGTTTTGAAGCAAGCTGGCACATGGCACGTCTCCAGTGATGTGTTGAAGATGTCTTTGAACACCGCAGACAGCTGATCAGCACAGTGCTTCAGCGTGGAGGGAGAAACAGAGTCTGGTCCGGCTGCTTTGCAGGGGTTCTGCCTCTTGAACAGTCTGTTAATATCACTCTCCAGGATGGAGAGAGTCGTCACTGTGGTGGGGGAGGAGGGGGCCTCTAAGGTGGGCAGTTCTGCGGGGGCCCAGGCCCCTGCTATGGTGGGGGAGGTAGAGATGGTGGGATGGAGCTGGTGGATAGTGTCACGGGGGATGGTGTCAGGACTGTCCCATTGACGTTCAAAGCGACAGTAAAACTCATTCAGGTCATTGGCCAGGCGCAAGTCGTTAATGGAGTGGGGGGCTTTAGGTTTGTAGCTGGTAATCTGCCGGAGCCCCCTCCAGACAGAAGCAGAGTCGTTGGCTGAGAACTGGTGTTGGTTTGTTTCTCAGAGTACAGTCGTTTAGCTTCTCTCACCGCCTTGCTAAACCTGTACTTTGACTCTTTAAACCTGGCCCTGTTCCCAATCCTGAACGCTTCTTCCTTTTCTAACCTTAGCTGTCTGAGCTTAGCTGTGAACCAGGGTTTGTCATTGATGTAACCATATAACTGACATTGATGTTATTTATCAAAATATTTTTGATAAATAACATCAAAACCCATTTTAAAAATGACTGACAATAATAAGGCTGAAACATAATCTACCAATAAGACAAGAGACACATTTTCATTAGCTTGAGTACTGAATGACACTGGTGGCTGTAGCCTACGTCTACAAATCACAAATGGCACAGCTACACCAGGTGTTTTCCTCTGAGGTGATATTTTTTTGTTCCTGTGGTCTGTTGTTTGTCTTATTATTTGTTTGAATTACTGCTAATAATGTAATATTATAATGTCAGCACAAACATGTTAGAGCACTCCACTTGCACATTTCATGTGACATGACCCATTTTTCTGTGGGTTCGGATTGCGCTGCTCACCTTGTTGTACTCCACATGCAGTTTTTCTTGCTCGCTCTCCAGCTTGTCTTTTAAGTTCTTCTGTTCAGAGATGTTGTCCTGGATCTGGATCATTCGCATGTTCCGCTCTGAATATCAATGGGACAACAATCAATAGAACGATCACAATCTATATACAGGAAAAAAAGCACATGAGAGAGTGTACTGATGGCAGATAGGCCCTCTGCTGCAGGCTAATGGAGTGTGCTCTCAAGGTTACTGGCGTCTTACATCATTTATTTGGGGAGAAAATGTGTTTATAAAGCATTCACACAATAGCTTAACCATCCTGTACAACTGTTAAAGATATACAAAATGGAGATAAATGCTAAAACCCTTTTAGCTTAGTTAAAATTACAATCATGATACCAGACTATATTCCAGCACTTTGGATCTACAAACTAGAGACTAGAAGCTTCTTGCTGTAAAATTTCACTGAAGCTTTAATTGCATATCTATAAATATAAGTGCATGGAGCAGAAGACAACCATAAGAGTAGCTATTAGCAAACATACAGATAAGCATCACGTTTTAAGCTCAGTGCTCTTCCTCAGGCAACTCTGAAGGAGAATGGAGGAGGGTGGAAAGTGAAACCAGTGCTGCTAGTGTCAGTGCTGCTTTTAGAATATAGGCTGACTACATTAAAGAAATATTTCAGGTGTATTGTATGCTAAAACTGCATGAGAATAGAATTTGAAGCAATGCATTTGCTTAATTCTTTAAGAAAAGCTCTGCCTTTGTTTTGAAAGAATAAAAGGGGTAGAGGGTTAGATGGTGTTATGGTAATGCAGGGTTTCCCCCAGGAAAGTGGTTAGCGGAGGTGGTAAGCACTCGTTTTCCCTTAAGTTTAATGAGCCTAGTATTATATTTCATGAAAATTAAATAATTTCCTTTGATGTTAGTGGACCCGCTCTTTATTTAAGGCAAGGCGGGGTGTCTCCACTATAAAACTCTGTGGGAAACCCTGTAATGTGTTTTTTATACCCACATATACCTACTGAAAGTACAGATTAATAATTGGTGTAAAAAAAAGAATACTACAAGTAACACATGTCCTCTCCTGTATGCTGCACATAACATAACAAAGTGACCATCAGCCAAGCAGAACAGAGTATGAATCAGACACTGGCAAGTGTATGTATAATTTACACGTGAGAATAAAGTATAACATGAAGGAGGGAGTAGTGGCTAACATGCGGTGAAAAGTACTTCAGTGATTTAGCATTGCACTCCTATAACACTGCCGATGGCATAGTTTATTCACCTTTTTGCCACATGGATTTCCACGCCTTTCTACCAATGACCCCTGGGGGGGCTCCGTAGGCTTAGGCTCTTAATGCATTCTTGTTTATTTATGGACATCTAAAGCATCAATTTCACTCAAAGTAAGCAAGGAGCTTCCAAAGTGTTGCTATGTTCTGGACTAATCTGGAAAAACGTTTCCTATTGTTTCACACATGGAGGTGTCTCTACCCACCGTTGCAAAAAAATAATTGGGAAAGAAAGAATGGCAGGAAAATGGTTAAAGGTTCTCAGCTGATTCTAAAACTTAGATTAGATCAATAGTATCTGAAAGAACAGGGGGTGAGAGTTTATTTCTGTCATACTGTAACAAATATAAGTTTCCTCACCCAGATAGTAGTTGACAAAGTCTGCCGTGAGGGCAGGCTGCTTGTGTTTCCTGCGTCCGTCCATGCTGGCGTTGGCATCAGACGTGTCCACGGGGAAAATGTCGGTGCTGATGCCCATCAGCTCCGCCTTCCTCATCAGCTTCCTGATGGCTGAGGCACTAGAGGTCAGAGGTCGCGGCAGCTTTTCTCGTGGCACCCACGCCTGAGGCCGAGTGTTCCTGGACAGCTCTGCTTTTGCCCTGTACTGCTGCAGGCGGGTAGTGATTCGGGCCTGCAGGTGGGACACACATATTTGAATGAAATGACATTTTTTACATAATTTGTGTGCCCCAAATTAAATATAAGAATAATAAGGGGAAGATATAACAGCAGACAGAATCATGTGTTTTCTGATACACTATATGGGCACCTGAACATTACCCCCATATGTGATAGCTGAACAAAACCATGGGCATTAATGTGCTGCTATAACTCTTCAGATGTTGGGACCTGGCTGTGGGGATTTGCTCACATTCAGCCACAAGAGCTTTAGTGAGGTCCAACACTGATGTTGGAGGACAGGGCCTGGCTTTGTGTATGTGTTTGTGTGTATTGTATTGCTGTCATGAAGTGATGTTGCCATCTAGCACCCAGTGGTATCGGGTCCATAAACAACAGTGGCAAATTCAGTTTTTTTTCTGAATCAGTTGTTAAATGGTGCTGGTTTCCACCCTCAGGTGTTTACATGCCTAAAATGAGTTACATGTATTTTCATGCAAACTCTGCGAAACTATATAACTGGATATAAAGTTGGGGACCTGGTGAACAACTCCCCTACATTACAGTGTAATTAGACTGGTAATGGAAAAAGAAATAAAAACTAACAATAAAACTAAATAAAAAGTAAATCAGCATCCTACTACTTCATATGAACATGACTGATTCTATTTGGCTATTTATGCTATTTGTTATTCATGTATTTATTTTGTGTGGATTTCAACATGTGTATAAAATGCGTAAAAAGCTTAACACACTTCATGTGTTGGACAGTTTAACACACCTAAAACAAGTAGCTCAGTAATTATGTGTTGGCCCTGTTTTTACTAAATTATATATTAACTATTGTATATTAACTATATAAACCGAATGAAATGTCCAGTTATTGTCTTTTTCACAATTTTACCCTCATCATAATCTTCACCAAATCAAATATTTCATTATGTGTATTGTTTACTAAATTTGAAAAGAGATTTATCCTAATGTAATGAATTGAATTGTGGGTATGGCATTACCAATTATGGGCCCTGACTGGTACTATAACCACACAAAACACTGTCATTTAGACCGTGACAAGGCAATAAAATTAAAGTAAAAATAGAAAATGAAATAAATTAAATTAAAATACACAACAATTAAAATACAGCTGATGACAAATCCACGGAAAATGAATCCTGCCCAGCAACATGACGTATCAGCGGCGGGAAGGTGTCGCCCTTTCTTCGTGCCACAAAGAAAAAGGAGACAAAGATAGAGGCTGGAACGTCTGGTATGCTGTCAGACCCATCAGTAAGTATCCATTACTAGTTTATCTTAATGAAAATATGTCAACGTTATCGAAGCATGTGCAATTTGGAGTTTAAATAAAGTTATAGTTATGAGGATTTTTGAGTTAGGACATAGTTTAAGGTAATGGTAACTTTAACAGCTAACTAGCTAATGTTAATGCTAACGCGCCAATCCTTACTTACTTGATTAGAGTTAGGATACTTTTTCTTGGCGGCATTTTTATGAATATTGTTATGACCCTGGGTCATGTGTGGTGAGTGACTGATTTTGAGGGTGTGGTCCCTCCCTGCCTGAGGGTGGTGCTGTTTACAATGTTCTTTGTTCTTAGTATGTTCAGTTCCAGGTGGTGGCTGGTGATTGGACGGGAGACTGATGGCACCTACTTTAAAATGGCCTCTGTCCAGGCTGACGGCGCTCCCTCTTTTTGCCTGACTCCCAACCAGACTGTGCCGTGCCATTGGATTTAAAGTGATCTTCGTGTTAATGTGTTTAGCTGTTCTACATAAAATACTGTTAAAAGAGCAGTCCGGGTATCTGTAGGGGAGAGAAGCTGTTTTTGTTTCTACAATTGTTTTCTCCTGTTTATGTTAGGGAGTTAGGTAAGACCCCTGTATTTCTTTTCCTGTTTTGTTGGGTTAGGTAATTTAGTTGGGTTCTCATAGCTTGCTTTGTTTGTTGTTTTGGCTGTGCTCTCCCTGAGGTCAATTATACCCTGAGAAATGAATAAATCATTCCTGTTTGGACTGCATCCGTTGTGGCACTGACTATCTTTGGGAGCAGGGAAAGGGAGGGAGTCACTTTCTTTATGTTGTGCACCGGTTTACCCCTAGGCCGGTCGTGACAATATATCACTTAAAGGTTGGGTAGGCAGTTTTCTTTTGGCGTCACTGGGCAAAATGCCATATTAACCGTGTAGCATATTGTAATTCAAGTGGTCTGAGAGCAAATCTCTACTTCAGCCCCCCCTCTTGGCTCTGTTTTCAGGCTTCAGAAAATCTATCCCGTAACGGTAGACTTTAGCCAATCACAGGTTATTTCAGAGAGACGGTGCGTTCGTATTGGCTAAGCTACAAGAGCAGATGTGTGTACACGTCCGTTCAGACGGTGAAAACCTGATTCAGTGGAGGAAAATCCTGCTGAAAATCCTGAAACTTGTGATAAATTTCCAATACCTCCTTTGCCTACAGCGGTGTATAGTACAAAACAACACGTCCCGGCTCCACACGGAGCTTCAGGCTCATTACGTTCAATGCCATGGCGCTCGTAACGAGTGGCAAAGAGGTACGATGACAAACAGTGGGGAATAACTTTTGACGGGGGACAGTGGTGTGTGTGAGGTGTACTAGCCTCTCTTCCCGCTGCTGGACAGCGTTGCAGCTGCCTCTGAAGCCTGGGGCACTCTGCTCTGCGGCCGCGAAGCGCTGGAGGGGCGTCTTTGAGAAAACAAGTCACGGCGGGAGGGACCGCGGTCTCGGTGAGGCTCACGCTGTGGAGAGCGAGCCCTATGAGGGATACGGTTTCACTGGGGAACCGACTCTTTCTGCTGCCGGTCGAAGTTGTGGGTTTGGTGGGAGGGGCTTAGCGGAGTGATATGAGGCAGCAGAGAGAGAGGCGGAAGGTTTTGCCTAGGTTGCACAGATTCTGCCTACCCAAGATTTAAATGTAATTTTATTCAATTGAGCATTTATTCAAAATGTTGTTTTTTATTGTTATTGTGGGTATATAGGTTATAGGTTTGAAGTCAATTCGACAGCGATTCATTAACACCGCCATTAGCTAGCTAACTGCGAGGTTTAGGAAACCTGTAACCAGTGGCGCTTTTATTTAGTAACGATACATGATTATGGAATTGACAGTATATAGGCTAATGCGAGCCATTTGTCCGTTGTGTTTTTAATGTTACAGTCATTAAGAGCACATTTGGATAGAGGTACAAACACATGCACATGTTTAACAGTTGTTCTGACGTTTGGCTGCTGCAGCTGATATGAATGAATGATCCTTACCTGAGCTTCAGGAGTAAGCTGTTTCTCTCTCTCTTGCAGAGAGACCTTGCAGTAAGACTGTAAGGCCAGATAATTCTTCCTTTTCCACTTCCTGTCAAAGCGGTCAGCATGCTGTTTGCAGTAAGCAAAAAATGGATCAGCAATATCCTGAGGAAACAAAAACACATGCATGTATTAACAGATGTAATAATTAGTAAAGAATGGGAACATTATCTTTTACTACACTGACATTTTACAACCCAGCCCCCTGCATTCCTCATTCTGTCGCAGGAAGAAAAATACAAAAAAAAAAGAGACCGTTTTTCCAGTTGCTGGCCTTCTGGAACCATTTAAGCCTAACTTGTTGCTGTGGATGCCATCAGCATTTTTACTTGTTGACAGAAACCTTCTTGTGCGATTGACTGGATTAAGTGGTTTGCAGTGGGTAGGCACTTTTCTGGATGCTTATACTGTGCAGAAGTAAGAGATGTATGGTGCATACACAAACTGCCCAGGAGAATGGACAGTGATTATTTATACTCCAGTTCTTGTTAAAACACCCTATCAAAAAAACGTATCAGTCATTCATGTCATTCTGGAAAATAATATTTTGTATATAGTTATTATATAATATATAATAATGTATTAATTGTACAGATTAATATTAATAACTGATTCATATAACACAATTACAACTTCTATACTTTGGATTATGTGGCTGGTCCATGACATATTAAAGGGGAATACATTTACATTTTTCAGGGACAGTTTGGATTTTATATGATGGTATGTGTTACTTACAGGTTGACATTGACATAAACATAAACTGAATCGTTATGTTCTGTTAATTAAACATATCCAGCAAGTCAGATAACAACAAATAGCAGTAAAAAGGGTGAAGCTAAAAGAAATACTATAAAGCACAACACACAAAGTAGTTTTATCCTTCTAATGGCTAGGCCACACCAGCACAAAACAGCAACATTTCAGAGCTGATAGTTAGCAAGCGAGCTAGCTTGGTGAGCTATTGTGACTGACTCGTAATAACATGTTCCCAGCTGGTTAGCTAGAACTCAAACCTCAGTCCTCAAGATTAAGTTTTATCATCCTGAAAAAAAAAGACATCTTACATATTTGCAGTGCTTTGTTCTGCTTCAGAGTCACTGCAGGGTGTTGCAGAGGACACAGTGGAGCCTGTTTGCATCCTAGCTTACAGGCTAAAAGCTAATGCTGCTTCCTGCTGTTTTGCTGGACAGGTCAGTGCGGGGACTAAATCAGCAGTGACCTGACAGACAAAATTACCAGTGTCACATTATTTTGTTAGATGTTCAGAGCTGTTGGAACTTAAAATGTTTCTATCAATTAATACCACAACCGATGAGTAACTCACACTTAAGTCAAAATGTGCTAACTGTCACTGTAAGTTAAAGAATAATTTGTTTAGTTGGTCATACAAAGAATAAAATATCTTTGTATCTTATATCTATGTATCTCTACCAATGACAAAACTTTTGATTGGGTGTGACAGAAGTTTTGCTATAAAGCCTTACAACCCAGTTTGAATGGTACTTGAAGTAACTTCACCTTGAACGTCCTATGTGAGCAGAACACAGATAAGCTGTGGGAAAAAGCTCACAAGGCCGATCTTTCCTTGTGTTTGGTGTTTTGTGTCTATGTCATAAAACCTCAACTCTCTGAATATAGCTTTGGTTTGTCACTGAAACAGCTCACTGACGGCATTTCACCTAAAATTGGGATTTTTTTCACCCCTTTGAAAAGTGAAGTAATTAATTAATAATATGCAAATGTGATTTGAATATAGAGGTTTTTTTTCCTTACCTCCTCTGCTGCAGCCTCAGACAGGAGTCCCTCCCTCTGTGCACAGGTGACATGGAAATAGGAGCGACACATCCCTGCATCACAGCTGATGCACACGCCGGTCCTGGCAAAGCGGGCGTCCTCACAGAAACTGCACTCCTAAATGCAACAGAATACAACAGGGAGACTTCAAGTTGGAGCTGCAACATAGAGAAAGTGAACACTTGTTTCTGTTAGCACATCACCACATGGGTGGCTACACACATGTGCCATAGAGTTTTTCCAATGGTGTGGTTGCAGAAGACATGTATCTACTCCAAAACATCAAAATATGTGCTCTGTTCTCCCTAAGAGCCAGACTTTAAAAGGACTTTTAACTGACACAGTGTTTCCCCTATATGCATTCAACAACCGTGCAACGCCACTGCTAAATGATTGGTGCTGCTGCTATATAAAAATCTCCCCAAACGCAATAAACTTGCTATCTTGCTAAACTTGCTCAGCTATCGGTCTCGCTACAAAGTTCAGTGAAGACGTAGAGACGACGCGGAACAGCTCAAAGGTAGGCCACTCCTCCTTATCAAAGGGGGTACCCCTGTTTGTCTTTATGGAAGGTCTGTTATTCAGCTAACTACATAGCCAGAGAGATCATATCAAAAGGATCAGATATCTACCACCATTTTTTGTCTTTCTCCGGGTGCTCCAGTTTCCTCCAACAGTCCAATAACATGCAGCTTAGGTTAATTGGTGACTCTAAATTGCCCGTAGGTGTGAATTTGAGTGTGAATAGTTATCCGTCTCCATCCTGTGATTGACTGGCGACCTGTCCAGAGTGTAAGGGTATCCCCGACTAAGAATTTTCATAGTAGAATCTTATTGGTCAAGTATTGCCTATCGTTGACTGATTGTCTCGTCTCTCCCCTGTGTGTGTATCTCACTCACTAACTGGAGTCACAATCAGTGTGCGAAATACGAGGGGTCTCGGACCCCCTAATTAACAACTAGGACCCCCGATGACGGCAAAATCAAATTTTGAGTGGGTCTCAAAATTAAGCTAATTATTTATTATTTATTGTAAAATGTGTTTACATGTTTAAATATTGAAAGGTAAGGAGCAACACAGAAAATGTGACTGATGACAGTGAACAGTGACAGCGATGTAGCCAGCAGCTGCTGACGTGGTTACCGGTGCCGGTTGTAATTCTGCGGCACAATAATACATTCTGACTCCGCGGTTCTGCTGCTATTCATGATGTCGTAGTATAAACTGTGAAGCTTTCACAACAGCTCAGAGTCAGAAAAGCTCACAAGGTCAGTTAATAGTTAAATCCCAGTGAGTTAATGAAGGTATCCACGCTGTGCCAATTGTGTGTAATATGACACACTGGCTGATGTATACATACACACATACATACACACACACACACACACAAAAAATATATATATTTTTACTTGCCATGAGACCCCCCGATTGTCATTGAGTATTTCGCATACTGGTCACAATTCTTATTGGAATGCACAGATTTGATTGGCTGAACCTGTGTCATAAAGGCTAGACAAGCTGTGCCGGTTAAAATAGAAAATAATGTAGTAATTTATTGGTTATAGGTCCGTGTCTGGATAGGACGCCGTCTGGGTCCAGACTGTGGTCCGCCTATTAGTCACCTCTGCTATATATAATTATTTATTGGGAGAAATCAACCCAGACGAATCAGGCTCCTTATATCGTATCGACGAATAGTCCACTATTTGGCCTCTTGCTCAGTGTCAGCTGAGATAGGCTCCAGCCCCCCACAACCCTCTAAAGGATAAGCAGGTATAGCTAATGGATGGATGGATAGTTTGAAGTCATTACCTGCAAAGACAATACTGACTTTCAGCTCAGTGAACTGGAAAAAAACTGAAATAATTTAGCTGGAATAACTGTGAGAGTAACTTTGTGCTCTTCGACTGACACTTGAAGTGCAATAACAGCCATCTCCAGCGCTTGCACTTCAACTGACATTTCAAGGGCTTTCATCACTTCTTAAAATGACAGTTTAACTGTTTTCATTGCTTACACCTGAACTGACAATTAAACTGCTTGCAGCTCTAAAACTGACATTTCAACTGCTTTCATCTTTTACTTTACACCTGACAGTTCGACTTCATCTCATTCTTCAAAAAGAGTTCAACTGTGTTCAGTGATGACATTTCAACTCCTTTTAATCCTTACACTTTAACTGACACTTCAAATCCTTTCAGTGCGTTTAACTCAAGTGTTGCAGTTTCAACTTCAACTCTCATACAACACCTTGAAAGAATTAACATTTTAAAACATTCTTTGAAAGGTTTAAAATGTTCCAAGTGTTTTCCGTGGAAGTGAGCATCCTTCATTTCCTTAGCATTTAGCATTTTCTAGTTATAGTGGACAATAACTAAGCAGGAATGATGATGAAACATAACCAATATATTGGACATACATTCAGGATACACTAATCTAAAAAGTGGCTCCTGCAGGATGTTAAACATGTCAGTAACACCTCATGAACATACAATCAAATAAATAAAAAGAGTACTTGCCTTGGCCCCGTATTTTGAATAATTCATCTCTGTGAGCGTCACTGGTCGTAGTTTATCTATGTCTCCAAATGCTACTCCAGGAACATAAAGTGCACAAACCACATGCACCCATCTGAAAACGAAGAGGAGAAAAATCAAATTGGCTGATAAACTGGTTTGTTGAAAAGAAACCGAACAAACTACAACACATCAGTATGGAAATCATGACCTGAAAATGTTTCAAGATGAAAATTACTATTAAAAAGGTGACATTTAAAATTGATTGTTTTCTGGTCACTGATTTCAAGGAACGTCATCAAATTGATTAAAATCTATGGCTGTGGTTATTTTTGCATTTAGTGTAGTGAATTACTGCAGACAATAAGAAACTTAATATCATAAAATTGGCTGCAGTGAGTGACTCAGAAACTTCAAAAAGAAATGGATTCATAGATTTATGTAGCCCCAGACTCTAGCTACAGTTTGGTGTGACACAATTTCAAATGCGGACTTTAGGGAAGAGAATCCGAAGTCCAATATAAAGATATCCATCTCTCGCAAGCAACAGCTTCACAGTTTAATTTGCTGTGTTTTTCATGCTCTAGTGAAGTAGTAAATTCGGCTGCAGCCTGGCTGAGGAGCACTATCAGCGATAACGTGGCTGAAGTCTCCACGCTTCACATAACGCACTCTTTTCTCTCACTCCTTTTCTTCCTCTATCTCTTCTCTTCCCTCCATCCCCTTCTCACACTCCTCTGCCAGTTCTCTCTCTCTCTCTCTCTCTCTCTCTCTACTCCTTAATCCAACTTCCTTTTCTCTCCACTACTGAATATATATATGTACAATTTAGATACAGTTACATATATTGCCTTCAGCATTTCAACCAGCTATGGTCATTAGGCGTTATTTGTTTCTGAACACGTTCCACTTGCTGCCTCTGGTAAATGGCAACTGACCACCAGGTCAATGTGCTACTGTATCCCACCTCCCGGCATCTGTCTCTTTGAAGATGCCATCCTGGTTGGGGCACAGCTCACAGCTGGGAGTCACTCCATTCTTACAGGCGTCACAGAACCAAGGCTCTGTCGAATTCTCTGAGGCAGAGCTCATGATCGAGTCGCTCTCGCCGTCCACGCCATAACATCCTGGAACACAAAAAAGGGGGATTTTCAAGAGACTGGATTCTACATTTCCCACAATGCAACCATGCATCTTTCATTCATTCATCACCCTACCTGCCTCATAAACGCCCATGTCTTTCAAACTCCTCAAACTCAGTTTATAAAGCAGGCTTTCCTTTATAAATGTATAGTCTCATGCCCAATCAGAGATAACTGATGACACCACTATGACATCATCAGGGTTATTTTCTCATACTTTCTCAGCTCCTTCAGGGCCACAGAAGACATTATACAACTGTTTTCACACGCTGAATAGTATTGTTTGTGATGAGTAAACGGATCTTGATCCCCCTTTAAGTAGAGAGTGTAATTTACAGGCTGGTCACATAGTTGTAGTCTGTTAACATGTATAACCCCAAACAAATAGCCTGTAGACTACTTTACATGTTTGACCTCCTTGGCCCTGATTCCCTCTGCATTTATGAAAAGTATTTTCATTTTTTTTCAATAAATGTAAAGCAAGCCATATGCAAAATGAAAACAATTGTTTGAACTTTAATCACTAAATAGATGAATAAAAAAATGAATGCATCTGCGCCTTGACGACACATTTAGTTGGCAGACAATTTCCAGAAAGGTCCTCATAGGCTTGTTTTAAAATGTTTACAGAAAAATTTATTATAAGGAATATAGGATGTTTAATTGTGTAGTGTCGTTTCGTAAGTACTTGGATTGATTGGCAGGTCATGATTAAAAGAACTTTAAAAGAACTGTGTACAGCACAGGACCCTTGGGTTGTCATAGGGTATTTAGCCATTTTATAGCAGTTATGACATCATTGTGCTCACCTAGTTAATTGCTAAGATCAAAGAACATAATGATATGGCTAAAATGAAGTTTGACAGGGAAAGAAGGCTGTAAACAAGCCAACAGTTTATCTAGAATATCAAAACTTTATTTGGAAGTAAAACTGACAATGAGCGCACCTGAATTGTTGGTAATAACCCCTCATTGTTCAATCAAGTGCACACAACTACTGCAAGTATAGTAGATCAAAGATAAAGCAGGAGTCCAAAGGAAGTGGGTAAACTGTGATAGATATTTTCCATAAACAATTTGGATAAAAATTTTACTGTTCACCTTTATTCTCTCTTTCAAATAAGTTAACCTTAAGGCTAACCTGGGAGTTTGTTTACAACCTGTCTGACTGCTTGCCTTTCTTGCCTCGTCAGACTTCTTTTTAGCTATTTTCGCCGCATTACAGATCTAAGCTGCCAGCAACTGATTGATGGCCAAATTTACAAAAATAACAACTAGGTTCTAATAAACCAGAATTCAAGTCAAAGTTTAAAGTATAAAACCTGTGTCATTTTTATTACAACATGCATGTAGCAAGTACAATATTCACCACAGTCAGAAACTATAACTATTCAAAAGCAGGCTTTCCTCTTACTGGACGTCAAACATTCAAGAAACATTCTGCTATCTTGAGTGCAACAAGAAGGTAGAAATAGTCTCCACTGGACAATCCTTGATTTGTGGCTTGACTTCTTCCTCCTTCCAACAGAATAAAAGGAATGACGTTGTCATTTCATTGTCATTGTCATAAAATCTAGGGACAAAACTGAAACCAATCAGCATCCGGAGACATTCTAGCATCGCTATACTGTATGTCCTGTATTCAATTGACTCAAATCAGTGGACACTGTATAACAGTGTCAATATTGTTGACTGTACTGCATAGTAATTGTTACCATGTGGTTTGCTGTTTTAACACTCTGGGAACCAAGTAGAAGACAAAAAGTAAAAAACAGACCTTGTCTGCTCTGGTCCAAAGCTGTCAATCTATTGTGACACTGCAGCACCTCAAATTGAAGCAAGACGAAGCCAAGCAAAAGAATTTTAATGTTGTCCTCTTCATTTTCTGAGGTTGCCTAAACAATTACTTGGCTGATGTGGTTTCTATGGCAGCTATTACACCAGGCAGACGTGCTCTTCACTACCAATGAGGGCAGCAATCAGTACTCTGCCTCCGTTGGGGAGATAACACTCTAACTCCTAATTCAGTCAACCAGCCTTCGGGCTTTTTGAGCAATGGGAAAGACTCACAAATCAAAAGCTCAATGTTCTGCATGCCTGTCACCGTGTGCCACACTGGGGAGTCGGGCAGCCCATCAAAAGCAAACACTGGGGCAGACGGAGTTGTTTATTCAGCTCTACACTTTGTTTGGTGGGTGCATGTCCTTTTCTGATTGAGAGACCATTTGCTGTGTGTCATGGTGAATCACAAATTTTGAACTCTGCTCCTCAGAGGCTAGTGGGATATATTTTCAGGTTTTAAAGGCCACTGGTTTCTTCTTAAGATCAACTCCAAGGCAGTATACACCAATTAGGCTGCTGATTATTCCACTGGTGCAATTAAGCCACAGCTGGACTTCGTTCTGACCTTCAAAACGGAAGAACTACTTAGAATCTAACTACCCAAGATGTGAACTACTTCCTATTTCTACTTCTATTTTCCTCCACAGTATGTGGCAAGGACAGGAGGCTAAGTCCTGCTAGCTCTAATATAGCTCCACTCAACGTTTATTTTCTTAAAGAAAGGTATTACTGGAATACCTCTGTCAACTGTGGGGCGCTTCATCTTCACAGATTGGGCTTTAAACCGTGGAACTGGGGGTTGTGAACGACCACCATTCTAGTTTAACCGACTTATGGCTGAACCATGGCACAAATCTTCGGTGTTCCTTTTGAACTGAGATACAAAGCTCAGACCATTAAGCCACGGGTTGCTGGCTAATATGAGCTAAGCTGACAAAAAGTGATGACTACAGGACAACTTCATAATCCCTGAAGGAAAGATTATCCTTGTCAGAAATGACGAGCTTGGCATGAAAAAAAGAGGAGGGGGGGGGCAAGGTAGAGTTGATTGAACCAAGAGAAGTACTTTTAACTGTATTGAGATTTAATAGAAAGAACTGTTTACTAGGTGTGTATGCATCCAGTAGTAAGAATATGAAATCACGTGTACGAAGACATAGAATAAAGGTAAAGCATGGGGGTTCCCATGGGTTGTTTTTCCATGGAATGAAAATAAAAGTGATGAGCACCTCACATAAACAAACCAGCCATCTGTTATTCTGACAGCACATTGATGGCTCACATTTTCAACATGGCAGCACTCTCCTACCTACCCAATAATACAAATGAGACGTGACAAATTAAAAGAAAAATATGAATAAATGAGAGGAGAAACATAATGAATTTAGATGCTTCGATTCAGGACACAATGGTCACTGTGTCACGCCTCGTCAAGTCTCTTGTTTATTTCCGGTTTTATTTTGAAAGGACTATTCACTGCTTTCTAGATTAACATTTACTTCCTGTCATTGTTCTTTTCCCGCCAGTTTTGATTAGGTTCACCTGTGTTCCATTACTCACCTGTTCCTCATCAGTCTGCCTGTTTATATAGCCCGGTCATTCCTCTGTCTAGTTGCCAGATTGTCTTTCTACTCACCAGTCAAGCTTTCTTGCGTTACCTTCATGTCTAGTCATTTATCGTTTTTGACCTCTGCCTGCCCCACGTCTGATTGGATTTCTTGCCTTGATGGTTTGGAACTTTGCTTGTATTTTTGACCTGTTTTTGCCTGCTCCTTCACTGTACTGTTGCCTCGATCTCAGGTTGAATTCTTTCAACCAGTGTTTGCCAGTAAAAGCCTTTTTTTGGAACTTTACCATTGTTTTGTGTGATTCTTGCACTTGGGTCTCGGTCTGGTGCTTTACACACTGAATGGTTTGATGACTATGAAAATTTTGTGAATCATATGTTAAGGCCTTCATAGTCACCAGATCTCAACCCAACTGACCACCTATAGGAGATTTTGGAGGAACATGTTATGGTGTGTTCCCACCAAAAGCGAATTGAGCATTTCTGGCGGTGATATTACATACAAAGACGCGAATAGATGCAAATGATGCGACTTCTGTGGCGCGAATAGACGAAATTCGTGTCTTCTGCCTATTCGCGTGAGTTCAACTTGGGCGATATTATTTGCGTGACCTGTATCGCGAAAGCCAATCATCCTGAATGAGTCACCAGTGGCAAGGTATCTTCAGCATAGAAAACATTTAATTTAACTGAGCTGTAGTGAACACACTGTGGGTGTCTACATAAAATATATGGCTGCACAGCTGCTGTCATCAAAAATAAACAAATGAATGAGTTTAAGTTACACAGTATGTAGATATGTGTATATACAATAACTTCACTGCCGTATTTGCCTGATTTAGATTACATTATTTTGAGTGTGTGATGGAGCAGCTACAATGTTACCATAGCATAGCTCTGATCGATCTGAACTCCATTGAGAAAACAAGCATTTTAAAAGTTGTTTGCTTGTTGTCTTGTGGACAGACCTGACAAAGCATGAGTTCAGATATTTTTTACAATTTGGCATCATGATGTAGTTACTTCGGCATCCTTTTGATACGTTTATTGCAATTAAATCACAGCAAAATGTTTATTTTGGGTTCATACCGCAGTAGTAAGCCATATGAAGCTGCCACTCACCGGAGACAGATGGACAGATGCTCCGCAGCTGAGACGGAACACCTGTAGTTGGTGTCCATCCGAGAAATTCTGGCACTGATCCTAGCTAACAGGTCATCAAACTGGGCTCAAGTAGCGCTGGAGGCGGCTGTCATCCAGACACAGTTCCTGGAGAAGGCGGTGAAATTCACCAAGCTGTGTGCGCCTCCGGATGATGTTATGAACCCAAACACTACAGCGTTTAGTTTTCCGATGTATTTGAGACTTCCACAACAGGTACAATGCAGCACTATTTGTTATTTTGGCCATGGTAACGAAAAGAAATAAACGTTGTTGGCACTCCCGTTATTTTTTCCCAGAAGAGAAGGGCAACACTGTTAACAACTGGTTGATCCAGTTATGATCCAGCGGTAAAACTCGAGCAAGTAAAGCGAGGCGAATATTCGGGAACACACCATTAGACAGCACTCTCCACCACCATCATCAAAACACTAAATGAGGGAATATCTTTCATCTTCATCGTCTCTCCACTATAGTTCCAGACACGTGTAGAATCTATGAGAACTGAAGCTGTTCAGGAGGCTTGTTGTAGAACAACACCTTAATAAGACATTTTATGTTGGTTTTCCATTCAACCAATTGCATGTCTATATTTACACAAGAGCAGAAGCAATTAGTCAATTGCCAGAAAATGAATCATCAACAATTGTGTTAATTGATTGATTTTTAAAGTAATTTCTAAGCAAAAATGCTCAAAATTCACTAGTTCCAGCTTTTCAAATGTAAACATTTGCTAGATGATTTAAAGTCTTCTATGATAGTAAACTGAACTCAATCTGAATACTGTGTGTAGACTTGGGCTTTGGGAAAAATGGGCATTTTTCAGTATTTTCTGATATTTTATAGACTAAATAATTAATCAATGAAAAGATCAGCAGATGTATAGTGTCAATCAATAGTGAAAATAATCATTAGTTACAACCCTAGTCTACACCAGTGTAAGGTAAAGAAGCACAATCAACATCATCACATTTTGCCCAGGTCATTATCATTGCATTTGAGGTTATTGCACTTCTTGCATCAATACATCCAATGTACACATTTCATGAACGCAACATAGAAATCATTCATACTTCCATTATGGATACATTATTTTAGCTAGATATATTTGTCAAAATGTCTTGTTTTCACCAACCCTAAACTGAATAAAGTATCACAAATGGTTCTTAAAAAATTATATTTTTTATAAATCAATTTCCATGTAAATGGAAACATGTTTGTTTTTTCCAATAGTCAAAAACCCTCATAAAAACACATTAGCTCAAAATCATATTCAGCTCAGACCTTTCCTTTAAGGCATGTAGTAACAGATAAAGTGGATCGAAGAGTATTTTATCCCTCATCACCAATGAGACAACACACAAGCACATGTAAAACAAACATACAAGCAGGATAGTAGGAGGCTTTCTCCCATTATCTTCCCACATTATTCACTCCTGTAAAAGTATGCTCAAAATATTTTATGTAGTTAGTGTTATTTATAGTGTCTCTATAAGGCAAATGATATTCTATACTGTGTTAACAAATCCTATGGGCAGAGCTGAACCAACAATGAATGTATCCCACTAACTAGTAATGCATGTGTATCAAAGATTGATATAATTCCTCTGTGCTATAGAGCTCCATTGTTGTCCAACAACTATTAAAAACACATCAATGAACTACGCTGTTGCACTGGGTAACATGTTTCTTCATTACCATGAACACACACTGTAGTTTATTTGGACTCAATCCTACATAGACCATCCTGCTGCCAGAAATACTCACTAAAGCACCAAATATGGATTAATCCGCTGCTGAAAATAGTCCCCAACCAATGCACTATTTCCTCCTGTTTGAGAGATGTTTGTTAAAAACTAAAGTAGCCAGCTGTTTTAGGAAATTACTCAGCATTTTTTTTTTTAAATGTAACTATATATTTATGATAGGTCTTAAAAGGTGTTTAGGGATTGGGGCTGAGTGCCACAGACAAGTTAGGGAAGTCAGAAAGTATTGAGAGACAGACTAACACATTCTTGGTTTTTGTCTTTTCAAGGGGATTTGTAACAATAACAAAATAAAATCAGACTTCATCAGACTAACGTCCTTTTCTTAGTATCAAACTGAACAAATAAGATGACAGTATAAATTAAGCACATTTGGGGAAATAATTACATTTACAGTACGTTTGAGTGAATTACACTCACATTTGAACCTAAAATTCAACATCACATTCACATCACCTATCAGAAAGGGATGACAGCTTGATGGTGATATGGCTAACATCTACCTTTTCTACAGTAACCTACAGTAATCATTAGGGATGGGTATCAAGAACCGGTACTAAATTGGTACCGGTTCCTGACTGGTCAGTACTGAAATATTGATAAGCTCCTGGACAAATGCTGCTGTTAGCAGTATTTATGTAATGTTAATTCATTCTAACATACCTGGCATTTTCAGTTCCTACCCGTCCCCTAATGATGACAAAGCTGCCAGCGTCAGGCGGTTATGCTTGACATTGCATAACTGCATCTTTACATTCTGTGCTTTCCAGTCATGGCTGACAGGGTAAAACGTTCAAAAGTATGGGCTTACTTTACTAAATTTAATGAAAATGCAGCAAAATGCATTATATGTAAAAAGGTAGTTGCGTGTAAAGGGGGTAACACCAGCAACAGGAAAAATCCTAATCCTCACGATACCCATCCCTAGAAATCATTGATAAGAGGAAACTGTTGCCCTTTCATGTCAAAATAAGGGGCCTTGGATGTACAGACTACCAAATAAAAGAAAATCAGCAGAGCTTGACACATGAATATGTGACAAACACGGCCTTCTTTGGCATTTACAGTCAAAGGCAAATAAAAGCAAAGGGAGAACTTGTGGTATGGTAATGATGTCTGCCTGTATGACTGGCGAGAGTCTGATAATCAAAAGGCAGGCTGGTAAGAACAGGACTCCCCTTTGTGCTCTGTGTAGATGCTTGCTTTGTGGACTTCTGCCCATTCCAGCTTTTGATCTCTCACTCGGATCTTGTGTGCCTACCTTTCATGTCAGCTTCTCTTCTCGTCTGAGAGGGAGGGATGGTGTCCGGACAGTGGTGAGAACGCAAGAACAAAGAGAACCAGTGAAGTCGAGCAGCAAGGCTGACTGCTATGAGCTCCAGATACTGACAGCTCATCTCTGCCTCAAAGTCCTTCCTTGTCTGACCTTGTCTTAACCTTGAACAAGGTACTTTGTAATCATATATCTCTTTGTGATCAAATGAGCTAACATGTTATGAGTACACTTTTTCAATAGAGGTGCATGAAATAATTTCCAACATCAGGTCTATCACTTATCCAGCTTGCAAGTACTCACATAAGAAAATACAGCTGCCAACATACTACTTTAATGTAGGACAGGTTTATTTTACAATTTCCCCAAGGCGATGTCTCCAAATTTCTTGTTTTGTCCAACTAATAGTCTAAAACCCGAATATATTGTTTTTAGGCATCAGCTAAACAGTCCCATAGTGTGCACACCATACTTAAGTCAGTGGGCTTTATTAGAAGGTATAGCTGTGTGTCATCAGCGTAAAAATAAAATGAGAAGCCATTGCAATGAATACAGTAATATTGTCCAGTGCGAGAATATATAGCAAAAATAAAATAGGGCCCAAAATTGCACATAATTCTAGTAAATAATTCTGTAAACTAAATGATATGACTGTACTGTGATGACAGAGTGAACCAGTTAGGATTTGTCTATGTCATGAAATTTATATAAAAAAGGACTCTAATCAGTGTCAGTCAGTCTCCTCAGTATCCCCTGACCCACACACTACGTAGCCACGATGCCACGCCCCTACAGTTGTTCCCTCACTCGGTGCATTTTAAAATTTACTAGGAGGAAGGGTTCTATCAGAATTTGACGTTGCACTTTAAAATGTATATCTCCCCAGGGCAGGTGCAACTTGCAAGTCATTCCTTATTAAATTTTACAAGAATATAATAGGTAGAAATAGGGGCAAGAATAATTTAATAATATTAAGTAATATTTACACTAGCACTGTGACAGACTGCATCACCTTAAATTAAACAATAGACAAGAGCAAGAGAGTGACTTTATGCTGTGTTCACTTGAGATGGGAATTACCGCTGGCTCCATTTGGTTGCCTGTAACAGAAACTTTTAAGTGCTTTGATGTTGACTTCAGTGGAATCTTTTATGCTAACATGCAAATTCTCCAGTGACTTTTGCTGTGACTGTTTATGACCATATTTTTGTGGTACAGCCATTTTCGCCTGAAACACAGTAAAGCACTACCGAAATGATTGATAAATGGCCGTTGCATTACTAAATGACGAGATGTTGTATCTAATGTTAGCTAGCTGACACTAAATTTTCTCTTTTTTAGTAATAGTCTATTGCAGGTCTCTTACTTTCATTGAGTAGTTAGTAGGTGCTTTTTCTCCCATATTACCTAAATACTGCACATGATGACACCGCACTCTGTATGACAATGTTTTGTTTACAGTCGACTTAGTTAAGTTGTTCTGTCAGTTTAGTTGGTCCAACTGTTACAACATAGCAGTCTGTATGTATTGACTGTACACTCAAATTTACAATCAAACCCACATTCAGCTGGTGCAACAGGCTACAGAGGCAGAAGAAGTATTGTTTAGAAAGGCTGCAACCATGCAGAATGAATGCTGTTTTTTTTCATTAGTAGTTCTCTCTCTGTTATCCAGTTGTATTTTCTCTGTCCTACAGTCTACCTAAAAGCACTACTTCTGGTATTAGTTTAACTGCTATCTGTCCAATAAATGGACATTAGTACTGGTATAACTAAAAGCAACTTGTTTTAAAAATGGTGCAACATCATTAGTTTACACAGAGAATTTACTTTTATTGGAGAAGCTATAGTCTCCCAGTTTGTCAGCACACCCACTGTTTTGTTACTGTCTACCCAAGCATTTTTCTATCATTCCATGGACTAAGATGCATGGTCCAAAACTTATAAAATAAAATTAATTTCTGATAAAACATGGCCTTATCAACAATTGTGCTTACGGGAGAAAAGGACATGCTTTCAGTGCCAGGTCAAACTAGCCTGCCTCAGCATAGCAGTTCTTCATAATCAAATAGCTAGATCCCAAGGTAGCAAGATTCCAGCTCAGCTCTCCTCAAAATAAATGCATGGAAAGCCCTGAATTCATTAATGCTAGAACACCATAGATCACAGTGCAGTACTTAAAAATGACTGGATTAGCACTACACAATTCAGGAACTGGGAGGAATATGGCTCCTCATCCAGTATGCTAACACACTTCATGAAACAACCAAGGACTTCACTGTACATAAAAGGAAATATATTTTGTAGTAGCACGTTAAAAGAGTTTGTAAAGATTACGGAAATTATTATTAAAACTTTCAGTCAGCAATATTCTTGCCATGGTGTATTTTTAGCTGAGATGTCAATGTAACTGCTCAGTCACAGCAGTGAATGGTGCACTGACGAGCTTAACTGTTGCACTAAACATATTCCATCCGTATTAAAAGAAGCAGCTCTTCTCAGTCTGTCTTGCTTTGTCTAGTGCTTTTAAATTAGTACAACAAGGGAAAATAAATTAATAAATGGAAGTGATCGAAAATTAGTGGTGTCACATTGATCCACCTCGCATGGTCAGCCTTAACTATGGATGTCTGGGAGAGCTCCAATCCAAAAGAGATGACTCACAAAGTCATTGATCTTGTTTCCAAGCAATCAGACTCACTCAGCTGATAAAGTTGAAACAGGAAATGTATTCCCTCCTCAACCTCTGTTACACAGTTCCTGATGTAATAATACAACACAAGATCCTAAAGGATGCTACAGGATAGGCGTGAGAAGGAAATCAATTAATCTTTACATTGTAATGTTTACATGAACAAATTTCCTTCATGCTGTTATTCAAATAACACTATCTACACAGGATGCATCACATGAGCAGCAGTAGGATCTCACGTGAAGCGTGCACCTTTCGTTTTTCAGACGCATTTTGTTTTCAGAGAGTGCCCACCAATAAAACAACCAAACTATCATCATAAGTTAGTAAGTGAGATAGTAAGTACCCGAGGACAAATGCTGTCTGAATAGCCTGTCTTGTTGCGATACATATTGATAGCCAATTGGCTAGCCAAAGGGCAACTGTAGGGCAATGGTCCTCAGCCAATCAGAAAGTGTTAATGAAGGGATGGGCGTGAAGTGGGTTGAATGATAAGTTTCTGCACCGCACTACAACAACAACATTTGCCAGTCTGGCTTTCTAAAAAAGTTGTCTGCCCCTGGAAGAACCATGGCAAACATGGACAATAAGATATTTTTCAGTACAATATCACTTACTTACAATATGGAGAGAATGGCTGCATTCTGTAGTATTTGGTGGGGGTACTTAAAATAGTCATATATCCCAGGGGGGTTGTATTAAAGGTGCCCTGTGGAGTTTTCTTGTGTCTTTCTTGTGAACAAAAAAAATCATATTGTTGAGGTCTAACAAACATGTTGAATGCACATTTACTTCCTGATAGAATATTTGCAAAGCCAATTCTTTAAATATTTTGCATTGTTTACATCCATGTTTGCTACTTTGCAGTCTTCTTCTTCTTCCCTGCCTTTGTTGTTCTTAGGCCTACCCTGCAGTCTGTGCAGCGCTGCTGTGTACGGCACCAATAACACCCTGCAGCTTCAAATCAGTGGCCTGGCTAAAGAGTCTATGGTGTCATGCACACGAGAAGCCCTTCAGTACAGAGAATCCAGGGACCCAAAAGTGGCATCTGCTGGCATCCTGGTCTAAACAGGGAGGAAATAGAGCGTAGACAAATCAATGATGATGGCTGAGTCACGGCTGAGGCAAAAGGCAATGGTTGGGACTGTAGCAACATGCCGTGCAGGCCTAGGCTACTTCCCGGTGACCAAGATCAACAATGTCCAGGGCAAATAGCTGCAACATCTGGTTCAGGAGGAAGTGCAGGCAGGCGTGGAGGAGGTACGAGCCAACAGGATGGTAGGGATGGGACAGCAAGAAGCATGGACTAAATGGGAAAATGCACTGCAAGGAAAGATCACCTGGTCCAACATCTGGCAAGCAGACTTCCATTGCATCACATTCCTAGTTCAAGCTGTCTACGATGCCCTACCAAGTCCAGCAAACCTTCACGTCTGGGGCAAAAGTGAGACACCTTCCTGCCCTCGTTGTTTGGGAAGAGGATCTTTGGAACACCTCCTTAGCAGCTGCCCAAAAGCCCTTGGAGACAGGTGCTATAGATGTAGCCACGACCATCAACGCCAGCAAGCGCCACCACCAGCCAAAGACCATCACGTTCAGAGCTGGAGAGAAACTAGAGGAAAGTCTGGTCTCCTCACCACTGCTACAGACTGGCAATGTGCTCAATGTGCTGAAGTTTCCAGCCCATATAACTTCGACACGGCTTCAACCAGACATGATCATTGTGTCAACCATCAGAGTCCACCAAATAACTGATCATGGTGGAACTCAGTGCCCTGAGAAGAGTGTATGGAGGAAGCCAATGAGAGGAAGCGTACCAAGTACCAGGAGTTTGTGGAAGAGTGCAGAAGACAAGGCTGGAGAACTTGCTGTGAATCTTGTAGAGGTGGGCTATCAAGGATTCACAGGGCACTCACTCTGCAAAGCTTTTACACTACTTGGCATCATCGGGGAGGCAAAGAGGAAGACCATCAGATGCGCTACTGAAGCTGCAGAGAAAGCCACTAGGTGGCTATGGATCAAGAGGGCAGATCCGTGGGCGAATGCTGCTGGGATGTAAGCTGGGATTTGGTCAACCTCAGCTTGGTCACCTGGGTGAGGGTGTCTGATGTTGAAAGACCGGAAACACCCGAGGACCCCAGGTTCCATCACTGATGATGTGTCCCAGCGCATCTGAAGGATGTATCTTTCATCTTCTTTGTGCATTGCTACGCTTTCTTATAAGTTGCTGCCACCAACCACAGTCAATCAGTGTGAAACCACAAAAAGTTAATCTTGCAGCCTGCATGCTCACATGTGTGTTCATCCTTGTGCGTGTGCATTAGGGGTGGGACAAATAATCGATACCACGATATATCGTCACCTTTATTGACGTGATGCATAATCGATAAATGTATGCGTCACAGCATGGCAGTGAAGAAGGTGGTGAAGCCACTGTCTTCACGCAAGTCAAAAATCTGGGAACACTAAAGTTTCTACTTGCATTACAGTGTTGAAGTTGGTTGGTAGAGGTCAAAGTTCACTTTTTAAACTTGGAATCCTTAGTTGTTCGGAAGAGTATCATTTTATGAAGTAGTCGTGACAAATACCTGGACTGTTGCATGGCTGATTTTAGGCATGAATCTTTTTGTTCTGCATATATATATATATATATATATATATAAATATATATATATATATATATATACATATATTGGACTAACTCTGCAGCTTACCTTCGTGCACGGTCACCCCACAGTTGTCACACTGGATGATCTCATCTGCATCCTCGCTGTTGTCTCCCAAACAGACGCAGCAGATGAGGATGTGCTGAGTGCTCCAGGTCTGGGAACGGTCCAGCAAGGCATCCTGGGGAATCAGGAAACAGAGCCACAGTAAAGTCCCTTATCCAATGTCCCCTCCCTTTGATCTGACCACAGATCCAGTAACTGGCAGTTAGTAAATCCCACATACAATACTCATGGACACTGTGCTAAGTAGATTACAACAAAGGCAGAAATTCGCCTGGAATCACTCTGATACCATCAAAACCTCTCATTGGATTATATGGTGACTTTGTGACTCATATTGTTGTTTAGTATTATGGAGTGCCAAACAAAGTAGCCAATGTGCAGGCCAAATACATAATTCTTCTGCAGTGGTTTACATAAGTAGGACAAGGAAGAAGACTGCATTTGCTTCAACTGTCAGAAGCATATTAGTGTAGCACTTCTTTCACTGAGCCTTTTGACAATTAGCACAAAGTAGGATCCACAAGAAGTTTGTCCAAATAAAACACAAGGATCATTCATATTCATTATCCAAAAGATTTTCAAATGTATTGTTAATGTTTTTATTATTGAAAGGAGGAAAGTCTTTTTCTTCCTTTGAAGCTACATCTGAAATTCTCCTTTAGCCTTTAAACCTCTGAGTGGGCGCGCCTGTGTACCTGATTGACAGCTGAACCGACAGGGGGACCCAGACACAATGTATGCAAACTTGTGCTTGTAACTGTAGCTTAAGTCTGTAGCACAAGTCAGGCCTTGTGAGACTGGAGTTGCACTCACCTCATTGCCCTTTCCCTGGGACATGCTGTCATTAGTCAGCTCTTCATCAAAAGCACTGGTGCTCTTAGCTTTCTTCTTGGGCTTTTTCACCTCTTTGTCACTATCACTGCTACTGTTGTTGTCATCACCATCTTCCTTGTCATCGTCATCGTCATCATCATCATCATCATCATCATCATCGTTATCATCGTCATCGTCACTAGCACTGCCACCATCCTCTTCCTCAGTCCCTCCTTTCTGAGCAGCTGCTTTCCCTTTCTTCTTCCCTGCTGTGGGTCTCCAGTCATTATCATCCTCACTGTCGTAGTCGTCCATCTCATTCAGTTCCTCCATAGTGGTGAAGTCCAGCAGGGGCCGGTTCCTGCGGAAATTCCATTTCTTGGGCTCAGCCTGAGACTCTTCTGTGTTTACGCTGCCAGACCCTGACGTTGAGGTAGATTCAGTGCCAGCAGCTGCAGCAGGCTCAGGCTCTGAAGTCTTCTTGCTCTTGCGTCGGCTTTTGGGTTGGGTGACAGTGGGGGTGTCTTTGGTGGAGCTGTCTGAGGAAAGCTGCTGTTTGGTCTTCTCTTCATCTTCCGTTAAGTTGTCCTCAGCAGCCAGGTCTTTCGCCTCTTCTTCATCTATACCATCGTCTGCAGAACCAGCGTTGTCCGAATCACTTTCTGAGGCTGCAGCGCTCGCTTTAGACCCTTCCTCATCACTGCCGTTGCCTGTGCCGTCTGATCCTGTCAGAACACAAAACAATGACAACAGAATCAAAAGAGTGAACAATAAGGTCATTCTGAAAGGCCTGGTTGCTGCTCCAGGAACTTTGTGTAGGCAGGTGTGTTTAAAGTCAAACTGAAATTAAAATTAATTTTGCAAAGAAATTGTTGTTTGACTTGTGTCCTAATTTGCTCAAATTGTAATAACCACAAAGAAGAAATTTTAATTTTAATTATTTTTCTGTAGTGATAGTGCCCTCTAATACAGTATATTGGTGCTCCCCAGTGGGTGTGAATTTTTGGTAAAGACTGATGTTGGTACCGTAATTTGATTGGTGCAATATCAGTATATGTGGCCACTGAAAATAGTGTTCTAATAGTTTGTTCTTTATTTAAATTTCAACAGCCAGTTCCCTTTCAAACTCCCCTTGCTTCAGTGTCTCACTGTGGGAAACACTCTCTCTAGATAACTACTGATGTTTCCGCTTTTGCGGAATGCAGGGTATGCAGTTTTCCAGAATGAAAGTCACAGGGTCCCCTTAAGGTTAATCTGGCCAACTTAATTAATCAATCAACTTGTTTGATTTTGTTGGACCAAATTAGTCAACATTTATTTTGAGCCATTACCATCATCGAGCAATATGCAAAGAAGCTAGGGAAGTGGAGGACAGTAGGGATGTCACAATCACTTTTTATTGGCCCATATCGCAAGTCCTTTTAATACTGGGTATATGCCAGTATCGATCCGATCCAATACTTATATTTACCTAAATGTTGATTAAATATGTATCTGCCACACTGAAATAACAGCTTTAGCCTACTTAATCTGACACACCTTATTTTTCACAAGCTACTTGATCAAAAAACTGGAGGTCCTGATTCAAAAATATTACGTTTATAAACTTAATTTAGCCTATTGATATGATATTAAGGAAAGTTTAACTGGGAGAATGTGACTCCTGAAACTGATGTGACGTGACCAGATAGAGAGAAGACATACCACTCTGTTGGATTTGTCAGAACTACAAAAACATGCAGTCCACTCTCGGTTGTTCAGCAGTAGGGGTGTAATGGTACGTGTATTCGTCCCTAATCGTTCGGTTCCTAAGGGTGCTCTGATCAGGATTTTTGGGTCTGAACACCAATCACTGGAAGCAGTATCGGCCGATACCGATCATAGGGTCTATTTGATGCCTTCTATTTATTGTGTAGCATTATTTATTTATTTAACTATTCTTAATAGGGCTGCCACAAACGATTATTTTGATAATCGACTAGTCACCGATTATTTTTTGCGATTAGTCGACTAATCGGATCATACCTAAATTGCAGCGTATCACACCAGCATGCAGCTGCTCTTATATAACCATCATTAGCTTCCAGCTTGAAGTGTTTAAGGTGTGTGCTAACTAAAAAATAAAGACAATTAAGATGACAGTCCATTCAACTTTTAATGAACTTTGCAGCTTGTAGCAGCTTCATCGCCAACCATGGACAGGGGTCTCATGTCCGTCACCAACATGTTCAAGATTGCTTCAGTCAGGACATTTACCTGCCCAGGTGTGCATGTTGTTGGCTTGGTAACAAAGCTGTCCATTGAAGAGGAACGTATTTTTTTAGCACTGTAACGTAGCGTTATAAAACATTAGCGTTATCACATTTCCTATTCAAACATGACATCACTGTTATAACGTTACAGCAAACACATAACATACGTGTGCTAAGGCTGATGAAATCGTCATCGTTAATGTTAACGTTTACAGCTATCAATATAAGTAAGTAGCTCACTGTTGACGTTAATGTTAGCAGCTAACTGTCCCTCTCCGTCAGAAATTGAATCAGATTCAGCTACAACAACGTGCTTTCTTTTCAAATGCTCGTGCATCGCTGTAGTGCTCCCATGGAAGGCAAGTTCTGCCTTGCAGATTTTGCACTGCACATTCTTCTCATTTCTCTTGATAAAATGCTTCGTTTGCGGCTAGCCATGATACTGTTGATGCTGGGCACAACTTCTCCGGTGACATCACGGCTGACCCCGATTACCACTACTGCGCATGTGCGTCAAGGACAGAAAGGCAGACAAGGCAGCGGAAGCTACAGCGGCAGTTTTGAGAGAAAAACAAAGCTTCAAAAAATAAACGACGACGTCGATTATTAAATTAGTCGTCGACGATTTTGATAGTCGACGTAATCGTGACTAGTCGACTAATCTTGGCAGCCCTAATTCTTAACAACACTGTATATATTAAGTATTAAAATTAAGAGATGAGAAAGTATCACGTATTTATGTAATCGATTACGTTGACGCGTTGTTCCAGCCAGAATCACAATTGACTTTACTATACAGTAGTATAGAACTGAAACGATTTCCTTTGTGAATGTTTTCTTTTATTGTTTACTTAGGATGTAAAATTATATAGGTTAAAGGCTGCAAGACTTATAAAGACTGTGCTTACCTGAGGCATCTCCCACTTCAAAGTCACTGTCATCTGAGCTATCATAATCCAAGGCATCCAAGAGAGAAGCAGCAAGCGGCTTCACCTGCCGGCGTTTCAAACTGCGGTCCACTAAAAAAGGAGAGTTGCAGAGAACAAAGCACATAAAAACAAAGTTTATATAAGCTGTGGTGTCCATGCAGCAGGATAACAAATTTAGATTTAGGAGTGCAGTGACAAGCAGTATAAAACTATAAAAAACTAACTATGCAAAGCCAGTAATTAGAAAAATCTTGCTACTCTGTACCATGTAAAACCTGTAATTAAAGTGTTGTCTAAAGATGACTACTCCCACTCATTGACATTATAAGGAGATCTAGCCTCCAATGCATTGGATTAATGATAATATAAAATACAGAACACATCCTCTATAAATATATGTATAAAGTGCATTATCAAAAACTAAAATTATGTCCAAATGTAGACTAAAAGTATTAGATTTGGACTTTGGTTGGCCATCGGGTTTAGCGATGGTTCCTTTAGATGTAAATCATTTCAGAACTTTTCTTAGATCAGTTTTGAAACTTTATCAGGATTATGAGTGCTGATGCCTTTATGAAACAGTATATGGATCGTATTAGCTGAACAGAAGTTGGAACTTAATTAACACTAGAATGTTTGAGAAGACATTTTTGCTCTTAGCCAACATGGTAGCCTAGGGCAGGGATACTCAACTTGCTTTGCCCTGGGGCCACTTTTGCAAAATGACAGGAGGCCAGGGGCCAGTTAATAAACAAAATAATAAATAATATTTATCAGATATCTTGCAGTGCCACCAGAGGGGAATGCTACACTGAAGCTAGCATGTTTTGACTCGTGATGGCACCTGATATTAGCAAGTTTGCATACAGCAATTGTCATTTGGCAAATTAAACACAGTGGTTTAGGATTGGTATGAGGTGACGAGGCAAATTCACCTTTGCCAAGAGGCAAATCCAGTCGCAGCAGCCTAGCCAAGGGCAGGCATTTAGGAGAAGTTTGCCCTCAGGAATTTCTGCCAGGCAGAAGGCAAACTTCTTCCACGTGCCCTGCGCAGGTCAGGCGTACGTGAACTTTTCTCAGAAATCAAGTGTCACCACTTGCACTGCACAGATCGCTGATAGACTAATATGCAACTTCAACAGCCAAGGGACATTATTGAACATCTACTAATTGGTATAAATAAAAATTTATTTTCATTGTGAATTAGAAAACGGTCGGCGGACCACCTGGCACCCTATCCTATCGCAGGCCAGATTTGACCCACGGGCCGTAACTTGACTATCACTGGCCTAGGGTATTGTGGAGTGTAAGCTAGCTGAACTCAGTTTCCATGTTTTTGCAATTTTCAAGCGCCACGCTCGAAAAGTGGACAATGCTACTCTTGATCTAGCAGCATATGCCTGACTCCGGATTTATGCTTGATGCAAGGGGCTAACGCGAGCCATAGGTTTTGATTTATAGTTCAGCATCGGATTTCACCCACTGACGGCACCCCTGAAACACTGGAAGGATGTATCATGCTTTAGTTATATTCCCCACAGTCACTGGTTCACTTTACTTTGCGATACAGAGCGTCTGTGGGATGCGCACGAACCTTCAGAACTAGAGTTACAATACAATCATTGTGTTTACATATATTCATTCACTGTGATAGAAAGCAGTGACCGTGGTGAGCAGGTGGCTTGCTAAATGTGTGTTACTGAAAAGGAGAAGACTGCTGTGTCTCTTAAACTTCTTTCGGATGCTGAAATTGGGACAAATATGAGAACCACGAACGCTCCTCACGTGCACATTGCGTTTGCTAATAGCAAACTGTTAGCAAACAAAGAGCACCGCTGCGGAATGCTGCAGCAAAGTCTTGCTCTTTCGGCCAACAGTTAACCACACAGGCTCCTTTTAACCCAACCTAACCTTACAGGTCACGGTGTACATGGTAATTCCGTCAAGCAACGTCACATTTACTGCAGTTGTGTCGCCACCTCATATCCCTGTCTACCAAGCAAGGTAGCTAATTGTGGTTAGCATTAGCTGTAGTCTTTTACACCAAATTACGGTGTTGTTGTGCAAATCCATAAACCCGCTTCACACAGACATATAGGTATGAGAATAGCATTACAGGGTTAGAATCCGGTTACACGTACAATAACAGACACAGTAAAGTGTCAAACTGCACTTGAAACAAATTAGCATTAGTATTATTAGCAACACCTGGTGCTAGTCACAAAGCATAGCAGGGCTAGCTTAGCCGGCTAGCTGCTAATTCGCAGCTCGAACCAGCAAATAACGCTGTTAAGTCGGTGCAGATCCAACTTAACGCAACCGCGCTGAATCTTAGAGGAAAATGACAACGTGGAAAGCAGCACTCACTCTGTAGTTCGTATTTACTACAAGAAACAAGGCAGGTCTCCTTTTAGCAGCATGTTATGTGGACAATGGAAAACACAGCAGTGACGTAAAGAGGACTGGATGTTGTTGCCATGGGGACAGCTTGAAGATACAGGATGATTACATTAGAGAGAAATGAATAAAAACGAAAGAGGGGTAAATAAATAAAAATGATTTATATATTAAACATTTTCATTTGATGTATTATTTAATAATTGAGTTTACATACTTTGTTTTATAATTTAAATACTGCATTGGTAAGGTATACATTTATATAAGACTGAAGGCGTAAGGCAGAACAGTGTCATTAGCTGCTGCTGAGACCAACTACACCTCATACCATTGCTGCTTTCTAGGCATAATCTCAAATCAAGACAAATTATTAAGCATTGCAAAGAGACCTATTACAAGCAATGAAAAAGTGTAACAAAATATATTTGGCTCCCTGAAGAGCTTATTTGTAAGAACATCTCAAATGGACTTCAGTTTGGCATTGGTATTCTGGACAGTAAAATACAACCATTGAGCCTCTAGAACAGCTTCAGTGCTCCTTGTCATAGCTTCCTCACGTGTGTGAAACTCTACTGGAGGGATGAACAGCATTCTTCCAAAAGATATTCCTTCAATTGGTGTTTTGATGATGGTGATGGAGAGCACTGTCTTAACATGTGGCTCCAAAATCTTCCAAAATTGCTGAGAAGGATATGATAACTGGAATACTCTAAAACCCCAATCATAGCCAGGATACTAGTGCATATGTGACCATACTCAGTAATTGTGTAAATAGAAGGGCCTAATATTCTTACAACTACATACATGAAATTTTAGCACTATTTGCTCTCAGTACATCAAAATCCCATACCCTGATATCAAATACATCAGACAGAGCCAGGCTAGTTACTTGAACTATTCCTTTAATAAAAACGTTAACGTGACAGGAAAAACAACAGAAATGGAGGTAAACAGTAAAGACCTAAAGCACTACAAACAGCAGAGAGACAAACATTAATATATAATACCAGTAAGGAGAGCACAAAACAAAACAAAAAGGTTGCTTTTAAACAGCCAGTGTTAAAAAACATATACAGCCTAGGCTTATGTGTGTTCAAACAAACATTTAGATGATGCAATTATATAAAATTCATTAGAATGTAATGGATTTTTTCTTTACATTCTGTTAAAATTTTTGGAACAACTTGGTGCCAAAATTGCCAAAATTGGTTCAAATTGGATTCTCTTGAGTGCTGAAAATGACCCTAATTGTTTTCCCCTTTGAATCTTTTTTTTAATCCTCCATTAATATTCTTCTATTCTATTCTTTTTTTTTTTTAATTATACAATTACTGTATTCAAACTTTCTTTCGGATTTATGAAGAAATGGGAAAGTTCCTTTAAAAGGGTGCAGTTGCATGACAACGTACACTGGATGATTTTCAAAATTAGCTTTGTTTCTATTGTCCTCGTTTGACTTTGCCAGTTTAGCAAATAAATGACGATTAAAATAAATGAGCCTAGATTGATCCTGATACATGGTAAGGGGAAGACTGATGGGGCAGGCAAGCAAAAGGGATGATTACAACTGTCCTTGCTTGATGACAAATGGCCCTGCATTGTGCTGGAAAGAGGTAGTTTTTTATCAGCTTGTATCAAAACACTTTGGGGATATCACAGTAGCCATCATTGTCATCATCACTATCAGCATTTTCATCATTTTCTCTCCTGCCTTCCTTTGATCAACATAGAGCCTGTGAGCAGCCAGATAGTGTTGGAGGGAATATGACAAGTAGTGGGTTTGAAATTGCATTGGTCACCAATTATGCTCACTGAATTGCAACTTCTTTCCAAGGAGATCCCAGTTTATACAATTCCTGAGCAGTACAAATGGATATAGAGCAGTAAAGTAAAGGCTACACTTCTAAACACTGGGTGAGAGGAGACATTTAATTCCACACAATGTGTTTTTGACCTCCACTGGGCCTCCTGAGGATAACATTTGCCAGTGAACATAATTCAGACGGCAATTATGTTTCCTTCAAAACGTACTTGGCAAAACAATTTAGTAGTATATAAATGACATCCTGTCAAATGGAGGATAGTTTTAGTATGTCATATTTCAGTAGAGACAATAAAATATCAAAAACTAAAAAGAAAATGTGTCCATAAAGCTGTACACTCACTGGTTTAGAAATAACAGACTTTTGGAGTTGAAGATGTGCCTGTGCAGACAGCAATGACAAGCGGTGATAATGTATTAATCAGGTATTCGGGAGTATGAATTACTAACATGTTCAATTTAAAAATCATACCCTGAACACATGGATTCAACTGTTTCAATTTAGTATATTGAGATTCAAAAGCACAGAGAAGGCTTGAGTCATTTAAAAGGGACAAATGAGGTGCACAAACATACTGTATACATTGAAAATTACCCTCAACCCATTACTCCGAGGGGTAGAATGAAATGTGGCAGATGATAAAACTAGATGGTGACGACTTTAGTGACTGTGCAAGCTCAGTGCAGAGAGCTGAGATCTTGAGAAAGTGTCCTACCAGAGATATCAGTCAGCTTGATGAGCCAGAGGACAGAAGCAATTACATCAATAGCAAGAATAACACAAGGTTTAGGAAATAAAAACATTACTATAAGGACGCACCATGACAAGTAAGGTTTAAAACCTCATTTGAAGAGGAGTAATTGCATTGGATGTTATTCATAATTTCCTGGGGTAAAATGTACCAAAATGTCTGTGTTGATCTACAGCCTCGCTCCACCTCAAGATTTTGCATTTAAATTGGAATATTTGTTCATTCATATGGTGGAAATCATATGACACCATGTTCTGCATTTATCTTTCATGAGACTGCCTTTACATTTCTTTCTACATCTGGAGAAAGTGAATTGTATTACTACCCCACTGGCAGTGCCTGATGATGTCTTCCAATAAAATGTTCACTGGTAACCAATTACTTCTGAGCCATGCAGAACAAATTATATTTAAAGAAGTGTCATTTTCAGCTCTGACTAAAATAAATTTGATAATGCATTTTGATGAACATAGAACAATCAGTGGTTCTCAAACAGGGGCTCAGGGACTTCCATGGGTCCATCAGGGCTAGGGCGTAACTACATACCAATACTGAGAAACTACCAATCTGTCCCCCCCAATACAGTAGAAAATATGTTAAATATGTCCTCCTTTTAGGAACCCTGTCAACAGATCTGTTTCTTGGTATTTCCTATTTATTTTCAATTTATTTTTGTTTGTTAAGGAAAACATAAGTGTGTGTCAGTGGAGGTGAGCAAATGAAGTAACGTTACCCAAAAAGCTTAGAAAGCAATACACGTTTTTATTCAGACAGTAAGTTACTAGCTACCAAAATAGGTAACTTTAGGTTAGTAGATAAGACAATAGCTAACTGTTACTACTGTACAGTGTACACTGTTCTTTATACACTTACTATCTAGCTATCTAAACAGCAGGATTACATTAAAGCAAATACAAATAGTAATACAAGCAGAATATTCAGTGTATCAAATTAAAATGATCATCAAGGTCATCAGTCATTGTTCTTCAGGTAAAATAATGACATGTGGTCACACTGCAGGCAGCACAGAGAGACATGCTGGGAGCAGACAGGGACATGCTCTGGAGATACAGGTGATCAGGTGAGAAAGTGGAACGTGAACTATAAAGCAGTTTAGTAGAGCACATAGACAGTAAGTGTAAGAATCCAGCTAAATAGGGAGCTTAGTAAGGCACTACAGGTAAATGCATCTTGTGTGAATGATTGTGGTTGCATGGAGAGAAATACTCCCATCTTAGTCAGATTAAGACACGGGTGGACAACACCAATTTTCCATGAAATATTAAACAGCTGACAACAAGCAAAAATGAGCAAAGTGTCTTGTTGACACAAAAGCAGGTTTGGAAGAAGTTGCTTGTTTTAGCTTGTAAAACTGAACAGTAAACAACTGACCAAAACAAATGAAGTGGGGGGGGGCAGCCACTATCCCAGAGAAATCAGACTATTCCTTTAAATGTGAATTCAAATGATCAAAACCTCAAAACCATGTTCTAAATGTGCAAATTTTCATATATAAATATCATAGAATTGTGGGAAATGCACTTCAAAACATTTTTGGACCCCCCCCAATGTCTATACCATGGTTACGCCCTTGCATCAGGGGATCCATGAACCCTTGTGGAAGAGGGTTCCAATGGATAGAACATTATTTCAATTAATTGTAGTTTCATTAACTCTAAAATGTACTTAAAGTTAGTCCAGACTCAAATGATCCAAAATCAGAATGAGAAGACTGAACTATATAGCTATAGCAACTGAAACAGACTAAAAAAGAATCTAATAATAAATCTAAATCTAATCTGATCTAAAAACAGACATTAGGCTACTTTTGCAAATATAAAAAAGGCATTAAAGTGAGCCTATTTGCTAACCAGTGGCTGATGTAGCCACAAGTGGGAACTGATTGAATAATCATGGTAAATGCAATAACACAGTGTAACAATAGCATTTTATTGAGTGGAGTCAATAAGTCAGCTCAGTGGCTCAGTTACATAGCTAGCATTAGCAAACTTTAGGTGGATATTTTGTAGCAGCAAAAGCCCTGAGTGTACTGCATTGAGCAAGAGTGCTTCGTTACTTATGTGTTCACCTTTTCATTTGTAAGAGGAAGAATATGTTATGTAGTCTCACTTTAAATGCTTGTGTGACATAAACATGCATATACACACACACTCCTACCCATACACACCATAAAAATATGCATCAAACAACAGTAAGAATATCATGCTAAAGTGCAACTAATTAACCAATTAGGTCACGCATCAACTTTTCTAAAGGGCATAGACTTGATAATTGTTAACCTACATTAAAACAGGTTTTCCAGAAGGTTTCTGCACAGGACTAGGACTTTCTGTCAACATCCAACAAATACTTTGACATTACTGGACAACGTTTCACAATATGACTGTATGTGTCACTTTCAACGTTTATCACTTGATATATATATATATATATGATGTATCCTAGTAGAAATGCTACACTTGTAACTGTAACCTGATACTTTTTTGATATATAATGTATTTGCATCTTTACTACAGCATGGTGTCTTATCTTTGACTGATGTTCAGTTCTATTGTATTTAATATTAACTGTACATAAAAATATAGATTCAATGATTTTTTAAATGATCTGAAACTTTTTTCAGGCTTGAGAAGTGTCTGCATGTATACTTTCAGATGAGTGTATCAACATTTTTATGAACTCCTCTCTTGTCTCATCTGGTCTGTGGCAGCTGGACAGTCAAAATACACTGTTTAAAGAGACTTTAGTAAGAAACAACAAAAGTGAGGGTACACTTTAAACTTATTAAAACATGTAGTGTAAGTTAACATGACATACAAGATTAATAAAAACGCAGTGTCTGCCCAGCTTTCGGTATAACCTCTCATTTTACTGAGAGTTTACCCTGTAATAAATTCTAAGTGATTCTAAGATCAAAGTTAATTTACCAACTGGCCAATTAACTGAAAGCTTGCAATTCTTCGACCTAAACCCTAAGGTCCCAGTCTTAAACTGGCCCCCTTTGCAGAACAAGAATCAGAGCCTTTAGAGGATTTTTGTCAGCTCATTAAGATAGATGTTCACAAAACACAGTAACACACAAACACACACACACACACACAGCCACACAAACACATACACAGCACAAGTATACACAAGTATAAGCAAGGTTAATAGATGTCATGGAAACTCAATACATTAGCCCTGGCACCTTGACACTGTGTTACTTGGCTGTGAATAGACTCCTCTCAGTGCAGCAGGAGATCCAATCGTTTCCAGATAGGCTTCCAGCTCTGCCACTTTGTATGTTATGATGTTTCAGTCATGTTTAAAGAGTGCCACTCTTAGAGATTTTCTCAAAAAAATGTAGATGGCATGTGTCTGACAACTTCCAATTTCCTTTATAAGGCACATTATTTATAAAACTTCCAGGCACGCTCTCCTTGGCACTTTAGACACAGCCTCCATTTCTCTGATGGATTGGCTGTCATATTCCGACAGTGCGGTGCTTCTTTCACTTTATAGATGTCTCTGTGCTCCTGACTGTGCACTGCAAGCTGTAGTTTTTCTCCCTTATCCTTACACTGGTGTTTCCGGCCTCCTCATGTAAACAAACATGCAGCACAACTGAATAATCATGACTTTGGGAGGTTTAACTCAGGTGATGGAGCTCATATGCCATGTAAGGTAATCATCATCACTCACTAGCTCATCAGAAATGTCAATTACTTCCATGTTCATGATGTCACATAAGTGATATGCATGCATGTGTTATATGTTAATGTGAAAGCTATGTGTAAGGTGTATGTGTTCTTTTATTTCTATAGTTATGGACAGTAATTGAGATCACAATAACAATAAGAAAGGGAAAAAAATTGGTGTAGACGCCTTTAAAGGGTCAGTTTGGGAACAGGATCTAGGTTTAGGGATAAGATTAGGATTGAAATAGGGACAGGGGTAAAATGATTTAAGTGCTTCAATCTTGACAGCTGTCCCAATACTATAAAAAATACATTCTAGAAAGCTTTGACTGTCCTATCAGGAGGTATTTTTCAATGTCACATTAATGTCCTGACCATATAAACCAGACTCCACCAACCTATTGAACCTTTCCACTGCACTAATGTAAAAACAGAACATATAGCCATTATCACAGGTTTTGCTTTTGTCTCCACTGTTCAGAGTTCCTGGAACTAAATTTGATCGCTGCTCAGGAGGTGATACTAAATGCAAGTTCCAGGTACTTTTAGGAGTTGGTCACATCACAACAAGGACGACTATAACAAACACAACAACAGTAACCACCATTCGACTACTTCATCTTTATCCCTGGGAAATAACTTCCATTTTGGATTCCCCACCTCACAATTTACATCCAGTACCAATGATCAGTGCCAATGTAGGAAGCAGGTAGACTGTGGGTTTGGAGGTCGGGGTGGAGATTTGGCATCCGGCCAAAGTTCACGTACCGTCACAGACCTCCATTTAATGTACACCTTCTTATTTACTGTTACTATGATCTTTCCCTACAGTAACCTTAATCATATCATAGTTGCCAGTTGCTGATATTATAGAATGCGAGAAAAATGTTGGCAATGGACATACAACAACAAGTTCTCCAAATGAAACTAAAGAACATGTTGATTGTCTATGCCCTCTAGAACGACACATTAAAGTGTTTTCTAATCTGACACCCGAATCGGCAGGACAACGTCATCTTTCTGTGCCCTCCTAAACTGTTACAAATTACTGTTGAAAAATAAATGTGTTTTATGATGTCATATCACTATGGCTGAGGTTTGGTTAGGGTTAGGCACAAAAACAGTTCAGGTGAATGATCATGCTCATGCTTAAAACAAAAGTCCCTGTTAAGCGCAAAACACAATGCTTCTGCAGTGCCCCGTCATTTGACGCATGTCAAGTGCCGCTCCTAGCACAACAGGGTGTCGACCAGTCTAGTCTTTCCTCATCCTTTGTTCTACACACACAAGAGACACTGACAGCAAGAGGAGAGGAGAGGAAGTCCATCTGCCACGGGAGCAGAGGAGAAGAAGAACTGCTATGGGAGCCAGGATGTACAAGTAGGGAATGAATGGAGTTTATTTATTTATTACATTTTTGCCTGGTAAATACAGACACACGTGAAATAGTTAGAACTACAGTGAAAAGCAAGCAACAAACTAGTAAATGATGTCTGTAGTTGGGCCAAAATTGTAGTGAAGTACAAAAAAGCGATTTTTTTAAGTCAGTGGTGCAAAGTGGCATGGTGCGGTGTGTCTTCGAGCGCCGGTGCACACCTAGCCACCAGTGTGGGTTTGTACATAGAAAATAATAGGGGTGGCTGTTTTGACACATGCCATTCGGCAGTAGTGTGTTTTGGCCTCAAAAGTCTAATGTTGTGTTGACCCACCCATCCACCCCGACCTACTCCCTAAATAGAATTTGTCACTCTATAGTGTGACCTTACTTATCGTTGGTCTTGTTAGAATTACTAAGGCTAAGCCCTCTGGGCTTTGTCACTTGAATGTAAACAGATATCGTTTCAGGGCATTTGCTGAGTCAACTGATGCTGTCATTTGTCTTGGGAGTACAATCTACATAAAAACATTGTCCATAGACATAAAAAAAACACTGTCATTGAACAAAATCCCTACCTGGAGATAGGGTTGGTATGAACCAGGACCTGGTGTTCTTTTAACTGATCAGCAGCTACAGCCATGTCTGACTAAGGGACATAACTTTCTACACATTTTCTAACTAACAGAATCAAAAATTTTCATAAAAGAAAGTGCAGTTTGGCCAAATGTATGGCCTATATGCCCATATAATAAATATTTCTCTCAGTCATTTTCCTCACTTGTCACAATCTGCTATTTCAAAGTCATACAGACATAAACAAAGACTCCTTCTCCAAAATCTCTGCACTGCAGCTGCTGAGTTACTGGAGTATTTTATTTAACGGAAAGGTTAGAGGTTGTAGTAAGACATAAGAATAGTTATACAAGTGAGTGTGTATGTGTCTGTGCGTGCGGTTTTTTGCATGTGAGCGTCTGACCTTGTGGACATTGTCTTCCTGGTAAATCTGGTCCCTCCAGCAGGCCTGAGTGTAAGCAGCAGCTTATCAGCTCCGACCAGAGTTGCCATCACTTCCAACCACCTCCATCGCCTGAGAGGAAAATAAATTGCACCCATGCAGTTAATAAGAATAAAAAATATATTGCGAAGGAGTCTCACACAACCATTACAAATACCGTAGAGACGTAGCTGGTGGGGGGAGTGTGTGTGTGTGTGTGTACTTCCAGGGGAACTCATGGTGAGACATCTCCCAGTATCAGACGGGGGTTCGACCTGCTTCTCATGATGAACAGCTGAGGTGGTTCTCGCGCTCTTCCACGAAGCCAAACAAAACATTTATTTCCTTCGCATTACAGCACCGGTGTCACGGGTGCATATTGAATTTTTGACAACACCGTGATGATGTCTATGGAAGGTAATTACATATTGAATATTCTTTTTCTTCATGCAGCTCCTGGAGGGGAAAATCCATCTGTTGCGCCCAGAGATTGTATGGAGAAATCATGTTTCCTCAAGCCCTCAAACACAGCCATTTACACTGACATCAAAACAGAGAGGTAGAGCAGGTAGAGCAGCAGGATATCTGCACCATGGTAAATTAACTTCTGGCAATGCTGCACATGATACATTTCCTGTGAAATAAGGAGGATGTGCTATTATACAGTGCTGAAAAAAGGAAACACTGAGTTCTTCCTACAAATATGATTTAATAGAAGATGTTGTGTTGGGTTACAGTAAATGTTTTCTGAGAACTGCCTAGCAACACAGTACTATTCTCTTATGGGCTTATCAGACCTTTGTGAAGATAGGCAGGAAATGAGCAGAAGAGGAGAATAAAAGCACAACATGAGCTGGATTTTGGGGCATTGAAATTTTCAGTGAAAGGACACCCAGGTAAACACAGTATCAATGGGCTTCCACTCTGTAACACAGTAAAACTAGGTTTCAAACTGTAAGAGTGGAAGAAACTGTGTAGGCTTTATTACAGGAGTAGTTAAAATGATTGGAAAATATGCTTTCTTTCAAAGAGTGAGGTTTTCAGATGGATATCAGTCTCATGTCTGTTCATGACACTTCAATTCCACAGTATATACAGCAGCACTACGTAAAAAGTTTTTCAAAATAAGAGGTAGATTAAGATGTATTTTGAATAAACGATATTAGCTTTAAACGTAACAGTAGATATAGATATAGTTACAATTAAGATTAACGTTTTAACTTTCATTTTTAAATCTTGTATATATGTTAATCATGACATAATATGATGTCACAGATATACAAATTAGCATGTAATCTAGCGACATCTAGCAACTTTCTAGCTCTTAACTCTTACACAGTGTTGTTTTAACATTTGTCTTTCTGCAGGGGCAGAATAAAAAAGACAACATGTTGGAGGAGTTGGTAGGAATATTTTGAACTTCGAACAGAGTCAGGCTAGCTGTTTCCCCCTGCTTCCAGTGTTTATGCTAAGCTAGGCTAACCATGTGTGAGACTTTGGGTAATATCTGCTATATAAAGGGACACCCCTTTCTTTCTCTTTTGTTATTTTGCTTTATTATGTTTATGTATTGTAGTGCATTATCTGGCATAATATGTTCATTCAGTAGCACTTGGACTGTATGCATGGTGCATGGATGGAAGTTGTAATTACACAGTTTGGCCACTATGTTAAATTGGCTTCAAAGCCCAGCGCACTTCCTGGGGGCTTGATGTGATTCTGACTTGGCGCAGCCACGCATTAGGCTGATGTGTGTGTTCTGTGATTACAGGGAAGAAAAGAGTAGAAATAAATATCTTTCAAACCATGCACGCCTGGAAAATCCTCTCATAAATCCAAGTATGTAACACATGTCCTGACTCCAGCTCTGTACTTCATACACAGACATGTGATTGACATCAATCTTCTTATCTCACTCTTGCAATAAAAACACATCCAGTGCTGTACGAGCGGTAGCCAGCAACAGTTGCTCTCTGTTTTTTCCTGCTCTTTATTCTCAATTATTCTTATTTATTGTTTGTTTTTGTCTTAGTTGTGTGTAGTTAGTTTGTTTAGTTAGTTAGTCCCACGATGAGGAGGAGAGTTTTCACCGTGTTCTTTGTCATAGGGACACTTTTTGTCGCTTCGAGCGTACTGGCAAGGGAGAGACCTGAAATTCCCAAGGAGTTGAGGAGCAAGTACAGGGGATGAAGGGCGGAGCGAAACACCAGGAACGTGAGATCGATGGCTAACAAGACGGACGAGCTGGCAGCCCTGACGAGGAGTCAGAGAGAGTATCGTGAGAGCAGTGTGTTCTGTGCAATATCATGGACATACTCATTAAACATTTTGAATCAACCATATACACTTAACCTGTACCTGAGATTCGATATTTTACTTACATAGCTATATGCAACTCACCAAGAATGATCCTTACTGTTAACCTGTTTATATTTTTGGCATTGTGTATATTTTGGACTTATACCTAATTGATATTTCATATTTGCTGCACAACAGTTCACCTCGTGATAAATAAAGTTCTATCTTATCATATCTTATCAATTCACGGTTGGACATTTTGGGAAATATACTTACACCCAGAGCTCCTGGGTAGCACCCTGAGGACCCCGCTAAACCTCTGCTGTATCTACGCCTCTGTCAGACTGTGGAAATACAGCTTTTGTTCTCCGATGTAAGATCCTCAGCTTCAGCCTGTGGGATTAGCCTGGTAATTCACTGCCTTGGCAGGGGCTGGCTTTGGTTTGCACATGTCGCACAGCAGCTGCAGTGCCACACTGTTTTGGTTGTAGGAGGGGGCCCACAGTGGAGGTATAGGCTGGCCATGGTTCCTGGCAAATAACAATAAAGCTAGTACTACTGCGAACAGTGACAAGGCTACAACTGAGGACAAAGGGGACATGTCCTCAGTAGTATTTCAGGGACTTTGGAGGTTTTAATGACCTGAGGTGGAGTCTACATTCTACAATTGCACACAAAATATACATGGTGACTTTTTTTCATTCTAAGTCTGATACTTTAGTAAAATTCCTAAATTCAATTGCTTTAGGCCAAAAAATGTTTTTTAAAATTTCTCTAACAGAATTATATTTCTGGCATTGAGGGGAAGGTTTGGAATTTACAGAAAATATATTTTAAATAATATTTGAAAAAATATATAAAATAAATAATATCGGGACTAAAATGTGGACTCTTGAACTCAATATTTCTAAAATCCTGGCTATGGCCTTGAGTGCTACCACTTAAACTGACCAAGACCACCACCAACTTACCCATTACAGTCACTTTTGATGACTCTATTCAAACTGTCTCCTGCTTTGAATATCATGACTTATGGTTTTAAAGAAGCAATGCAAAAACCTAACACTGTTAAGTTTTGTTTCACACAATTAATAGGTCAATGTAGCTGCCATATAGAATATTGGATTATGGTGATCTATGGTGATACTATTTTTGTCACTTCACTGCTTATGTTGGATTCGGCTCAAAATTTACAGCACAATATGCACAGATTTTGGTAAAAGAGCATTCATGTGGGCAGATCCATCTGCTTGGGATGAACTACGAAACACTCAATTATGTATATTAGTCTAGTTAGTTAAAATGGTTTTAAATGTAAAGTAGTGAATATTTTAAATACTTTAGTGGGCCAGTGCATTTGCTTTTAATATGCAGCTTTTCAGGACATGGTGTGTCTTAATGCTTTTTGGTGTATTTTCCACCTCCTTTCTTTACTCCCCCACTCCTGTGTGTGTTGGTTCTGTGCTGGGTAATGTAATATAACTCTGTCTCAGAAAATAGGATTCCATTTCAAGAGGTAAAAATCAACAGGTACAGGAACAACTAAAACATAAAACATAGTCATATATGTATATACACACACACACATATATATATTTATATGGCCATTTTTAAAGGGTCAGTTCACCAAAATTATAAATACTGTATATAAAAATACATTTACACATATACCTGTAGGGGAATCTAGCCTTGCAGATAGCTTTTTTAAAATGACACTAAAACAGTTTAATAGCAACATGTCTTTCAATGTCCTGGTTACCCTCAATGATCCACAAACCTCACTGGGAACAATTTTCATTGCAACTACTTTCTACTGAAGAAACAGTCCCTGTGAAAACGGTTGACAGTTTGTGCTGTGGATTATCCAGAGTAATGGAGACACTGATTCTGGAAAAAGAAGTTGCTGATGAAGTTTTTCAATTTCATTTTTGAGAGATGGCTCTCTCAAACCTGAATAAATAGTTGCTAAATGTTCCACTATGTTCACCAGCTAGTTGCTAACTTTGTCTGTCTGTTGTCTGGTGCTGGGCAGGTACAGTGAGTTTACCAGAACTTTTTCACTGGAAACAGCTGCCTGAAGATTGATGGAAACAAGGCTGATGAGAGCGGTGGAGAAAACCCAGAAAATCAAAATAGTATGAGCGACACCTTTCACATTACACATCAGTCTTGGCTACCTCTGATATAAAGGATAAGAGGTTGACAATAATAATAATAATAATAATAATAATAGATATTTATATTGTTATAATTGTAGAATATGACATTGTTTAATAAACACATTATATGTGCTGGCTAATTGAAATGTAGTGTAATGATGCCCCTGGAGTTCATTTATTGAATCACTGTTCAATAGCAGCCAGTTCAGGAAATTCAATAGAGCTTCCCTCTCTTACAAATAACCATGCATTCAGTATTGTGATTGCTCTTTTATGAAATGGAGGAACACTTTTCATATCTGTGTCATTCATTCACTCCTCAAACAGCATTTTTCTCACCGAGCACATGTTTTTCCTGCTGCCAGACGCGGCACATTTGTATCACACTCCTTCAGACCACTCCAACACACAGCGCCGGGTGTCAAAGTGCGCTCCGGCTATGTTCATATTCATTTCCTCCTGATTATGTCTTTCTCGTGTCTGTGATTACTCCCAGACAGTGCGCTGGGCCCGCTCATTTCAGAATACATCATAAACAATTTACACGTCATTAGTTTTGTTTTGATCATATTTGTTTGACGAAACATCTCCCTGTATGGTGAGTGCTGGGGTTATTTACCCCATTTAGAGGCACACCATGCAGGGTGTGTTATGTGGCATTGTGTGATTAATTGTCATGGCTCTGTGCAGAACTTTGAATGAGACTAACAAAGAGAGGGAAAAGTGTATTGAATCTTTATGTGTGTGTGTGTGTGTGTGTGTGTGTGTGTGTGTGTGTGTGTGTCTCTGTTGGCTAAAGTTAACTGCATGTGTTGATTGGTTTATTAATCTACGCCAGTAAGAGGATCGGCAGTGTGTCATCAAACACTAATGCAGGTGATTTAATGTACTTAATCTGTCATCCAACTGCAAATACCCTGCAGAGGATGTGCATCTACTGTACCACTGTCAAAAGGGTAAAAGGGTACATGTGTTTGTTATGTGGGTGTGTGTGGTGTGTGTGTGTGTGTGTGTTTGTTTGTTTATGTGTGTTGTGCCCTGTATTGATGTCCTGCAGAGGGCAGTAAAACTAACAGCAAACAGAAAGGCTGACGTAAGCCAGAGCAAATAAACAGCAAACTCCTATCACATTAACATGCAAAAACTGCACTAACATGCAAACAGAGCATGAAATATCACATAGTATCCACACTGTGTCATTCTCCCTGTGATCTGTGGCCCAGATTGCCTTCTCACTTACACTAGGTAATGTTCATACGTCTGCTATCTAGTCTTTTCAGTTCCCAAAGCAGAACTGATTTGGCCTCCACACACCTTAAAGGCCTTGAGAACATATTTTGATTGTTGTTTATTTAGTCATGAATATTTAATGTTATAGATAAATACTAGAATTTGAAACCAAGTTTTCAGGGGCTTTAAAAATTGCTGTTTAGTGTTGTTTAAGGTAATCTGAAGTGATATTTAAAGGTAACACTACTTGCATGCTGAATGAAGTGTGTACACATGTTACGGCTTTACTGTATGTTCACACCACGAGCTACAAAGCTACAAATCGGCCAAGCGTGGCCAGCTACATTGTCGCCGAGTCACATTGAAGTGTTGCTCAAGCGCTCGTTGATGTAGTTATGTCGCCGCCCCATTGCATCCACGTGTGCACCGCAATACACAGAAATCTAGCATAGCTAAATAACACAGTACCACAAGTAGCCATTGCGTGTTCAGAAGAGCTACCACTCTCTGCCAAGCTGCATCTTTTTTTTGTTAGTGTCGCAGAAAAAAAATGACAGTGGTCGTCTGTGATCTTAATCCCGTGCGAATCTGCCATGTCCGTATTTTGTAAAGTAAAAATTCCACTGCAAATTACCTACCATATTTTGCCAAACACAGAGGTCCTGTGATAAGAATGTCAGTAAATTTGAGTAAAATACAGACTTTGCTTATCCCGTGCGAATGCGCCGCACGAGAAACACAGACATGAGGTCCCCTGGTAATACTAGTTCCATCAGAGTAGGACTTTAGTTTGTCAGCAGCTTGGGCTGGCCATGTCTGAATAATATCCTGCTTCCTGAAGAAAAAGATCAGCATTGCCCTTCTTTATACACCTGGCAACACAACAATGCAGGGACAAACATTAGCTTTTCTGCCACATGCACTCATTAGGTGCTTGTATGTTGATGATTCATGGACTGAAGATTCTTCTGTTGTTGGACATATCAGTTGATCTGGATAAGAACAGCAGCTTCAGTATATGCCCCAAAATAAAAAGGCAAAGGCAGGTGTAAAATGGAGTTGAATTGGACTTCTCTCATGTATTTGCAGAGAGAACAACAGATTCAGGCAGACTCTGACATGGAAGAGGTGGAAGTGGTTGTGGTGCCAGCCGCTGCTGATCACTTGCCCACAATCAGTTAATTGGCAGGTTGAGTAAAGCTGGGTGCTGGCAGCAGGTTCAGCCTCAGCTTTATTTTCTCTCTTTATCTGTTGACTGCTATACAGCTCTTCCAAAGGTTGCTGATTCCGGGAAGCCACCGTCCTCCCTCTTGATTCACTTAGAAATGATAAATACCGATGAAAAGTACATTATAAACTTAAGTAGAAAGTCATGCTTCATGTAGACTGCACAGGAAAGGGTACCTAAAACCTTTTTATTTATTCCAAAATCTCAGGAATTACTTTAGTAAATTGCATTTTTCCATCCATATACCATAATAGTCACATGACATAGACCCCCTACCCAGGTGAAATTAAATGTGAGGGTAACATTGTGCTACGCTCATGTCATTTACGGTGAAAGGTAGTGATGGGAATAATTCTCATGGTGCCATTTGCAAGACAGCTCTAGATAGTGCCTGACAGTGTTATTAATAACCAGTGTAATTAGCATGAATGAACAGTTATCTGGGGTTGAGATACAGTTGAGCTGGTGGTGTGGGGGTAAAAAAACAGTGTCCATGATCAAAGCTGCAGCTAATCAAATCAATAATGGAAAGATTTTATTAAGCTGTGCCAGTTTAACAAGCACAGCCAAACAATACTGACTATTGTTAATGCCTGCTCATTAGCTTCCCCAAATCAAACCTATCCATTATTACTTTTGGGAGCTGCAGCTGTGTTTTCCATGTTACAGGGCATCTGTGAAAAGGCTCCCTTGTGAACCAAATGTGCAGACAGCATTGTAAAAGCATAATATGTCAAAGGAAAACTATGGTTTCTTTCAACTTTTTTGTAGCTTTGGCCATCATTTCTATTGGTTATGATAACATTGGACTCACCAAGGTAATTGCTGCAATATTGCAATGTGGCGACACTGCTAAAGAAAAGGTCAGATGGGAGAAGAAACACAAGTGGTCAGGTGATCAGACAGGTGTGGGAGCTAGCCAAATAACCCCCCATTAAGTTTGGCTAACCCCACGTTAAGAACCCCATGTTAGCCACATTTATTTGGAAGAGAGGTAAAATTATCTTTTAAACAGTTTACGGTCCCACTTCCTGCTTCAGCTTTGACTTACCATAGCTACAGTTGTGCACGCTCACAGTTTTCCTGTGCAATGCACGATTATTAGTGAGATTTCAGGTGTGCTCACTTTAAGTTTTAACTCCAAAACATTGGTAAATAACCTTGCTAAACTGTTAGCCTGACTGATCGCATTTCTTGCTGTTAGACCTATTTTTTTAGTAATCTTGCTGTGTTCTGAGATTCCAGCAACTGTTTTGGTGTGTGCAATATTATCATAGAACCGGTGGCAAGAGCTATGAAAATAAACCGTTTTACAACTGCTTACGTACAGATTAACTTTTATTTTGATATTTAAATCTACAGATTTTTTGATAGATTTGTTGTTGATGTGACATCATTATCATGCAGTGTATTTGAATAGTGCTGCAGGTTGATATTAATATTAATATTACTGTAAGAATACAGAAAACAAAGGTTGATACAGGACACCACCTAATGACCAGCTTACCTGTAAGATACTTTGTTGTTAATTTTTGGTTAAACAACATAAAACACAATCCAAACATAATCAAAAGATCATAGCATGTAGCCTACATGCTGTTAGCTAGACTGCATTCATCCTGGTCAGGTTTGGTTGTGCTGTCACTTGCTTTACCTGTATAAACAGCTTTGGACAGTTTGTGATTTGCAGAGGGAGAAAATGAGCTGCTAGTGGCAGGGCTTTTCACACTAAGAGATTATGCAGGATTCTCCAGCTGTACCATCACTGCACCTGACTGTCAGCACCACCAGCATGCACCCAGAAGCAGCAGCATTCCACCAGGTTAACTCACGGCTGCATCAACAGACTGCAGTTTTTGAATGATCAGTTAGCTTTTATGGAGAAAACCACTGAGCACATTACCTGTGTGTTGACCAGTGTGCACTGAAACAGTGTCATTTATGTAAAGTTAAAGTATGACACAAATGTACGTATATTGTATACACAGGTACACAAAATATCACCAACCCCTGTACAATGTAATGCAATCCAATGTGATAGTCATGTTATATATCTAATTTAATTGTTGGCATTGTGTCAGAGAGATGTTCAACTCTATGGTCATACCTGAGGCTGTAGTTAGTGATAGTGGTGCACTGGAATGCATCATATTGTGAGGTATTTGTCTCCCTTATTTGTGTTGAATTATATTAGTGTATAGTTGTTCATGATAGTGTGTCTACCCCCTATATATAAAACCCAAATAACATTATAAATATATACAAATAAGTTAATGAATGAATGGATCAATAAACTGTACTGTATAAATATGGTAGATGAATAACCAAAGGAATGGTGAATTGATAAAAAAACACAAATGGATGAAAGACTTAATGTGTGAATCACTGACTGACTAAATGACTAAATATGTAATTTATGGAATTAATAAATGTAAGGCTATAATGAAAGAATAAATAACTGAATGAATGGTAAATGGGTAAACAAACAAACAAATAAAAAAATAAATGAACGGACAGCTAAATATGTATATCACTGAAACTAGTACAAGATAAATAAATACATAGGTACAAACATTACCCTCTAAAATATTTTACCTCACTCTCAGAAGTTACCCAAGGGTTATTTTTATCAACTGGGGAAAGTGGGAAACTGTTCTAGGGCCCAAGACCCTAAGGGGGTCCAAAGGCTCCAGAAAATTAAAGAGGAACTGCACACTTAAACCTGTTTTTTGAGCTGTAAACTAAATGACATGACTGTACTGTGCTGAAACACATCAATGCTGCTGTTAATATTGACATTTCTTACCAAATGTATAAAATCAGCATTTCATGGTTTGAAAATGTCTCAACACGCCATCTACTGTTTTAAATCAGCCCTGAACCTGTGAGGCCAATGCTGACATAGAGTCAACCGGTTGGGACCTGTCTACGTCATGAAATTTATATAAAAAAAGACTCTAATCAGTGTCAGTCAGTCTCCCCAGTGTCCCCTGACCTACACACTATGTAACCATGAGGCCACGCCTCCTACAGGTGTTGTTCCCTCACTCCTCTGTTGCAGTTTTTACATTTGCTGGGAGAGAGGGTTCTAGCAGAATTTGAGGGTGGAGTTACACTTTAATGGGAATAATTGTGGTAATGCAAAATTGTTTGGCATAACTGTACTCACCACTAATGCACAATATAAAATGAAAGGATAGGGGCCTTTGAGGGGTAAGCCAGCAATTAAGTATTGCACTTCCATGAAGTTGGAGTGATGATGTCATCAGGGCCACAGAAGACATATAGAGCTGTTTTTGCATGCTGAGTAGTACTCAACATGACGAGAAAACTAAACTTCACGTGTAAAATCAATGAGGTGCCCCTTTAAGGTAAGACCTGCATGAATTAAAATCTTTTGTTAAGACTTTTATGATTTCAGTTTGCATTGTGCTGATATGTTGCATTTTCCTAAATAAATGTGTGCTGAATCAAGTTACCAAAAACTACTTACAAAATACACAGAGAGTGGGAGAAACGAGGGGCCCACATAATATTTGTATTTTCCTTATACATACGGATTAGGTTAGGTTACATATTTCTTATATGGTGTATATGTTAGTGGTGAAAACAACAAAATAACACATATCCCTCCCACAGCAGATTCCCTATACATACTGTACCTGCAGGTTTAGCAGCAGCTCTTTATCTCTGTTGACATGCCTGAGTCCTGAACCATGTTGATGTTGGTCTGATGCTCCTCCAAATGAATGCTAACTGCACTGACTGACTATCAGCAGTCTATCAGTTATTACTTCAAAGCCGGGGTGTGAGCTAAGCAGGATGAAGGTCTCTGCTCTAGTGTCTGATTTAGGAGATCAACCCAAACAGCCCAGAGTCAATTACCAGGCTTAGCTAGGATATCAGCTAAAGTAACTAAGATTTCCACCAACAAACGGGAAAAAGGAAGGCTCAGGGAGAGAGAGAAGGCAGGAGAGAAAGTAAGAGAAGAGAGTGAGAGGAAAAAATATCAGGGAGAGAAACCTTGGAGGCCATTTCAATACTTTCCTCCAATTTATCTCCCTAGTCTCTCCTTCCCTGCCTCCCTCCGAATGCCCGCAGGTTCAGAACAGACTTCCACTGAGCAGTTTTATTTGAATAATTCCTTCCTGTTATATATATATTAAACTAAAATCAGGGGAGATCAGAGAAAAGGGATTATGCCCGAGTGATAATTTGTCTCCAGCTGCTGTTTTTGTCTTTTTTTTTTTTCACTGGTTGTGCGTGAACAGAATCAGTGAGAACAGAGGGGAAAGACTGTGATGGCTTTAAACACTGGGGTCACTAGTACACTTAACCAGACAACTTTACCAAGCAACCAAGTTTAATGTGACATTAGCTATTAACAATACAGTGTGTAATTTGTAGTTACCCAAAAGGACAGAAAACAAGGTTAAAAACTTAATAGAAGAGGAAGGTTTGCTGTATTATTTTCTATGTGACATTAGCTATTAACAATACAGTGTGTAATTTGTAGTTACCCAAAAGGACAGAAAACAAGGTTAAAAACTTAATAGAAGAGGAAGGTTTTCTGTATTATTTTCTATTCAATATTTTTTATATTAAACATTGATCAAACAACTTTGTGTAATGTGAAAGGTGTCGCTACTAGTGAAACCCACAGAGAATAGGGACCTGACTCTGCAGTTCTCCTCAGAATGAAGCCGCTTTTTAGCCTCTTTTAGCTCTTAACCATTACGACCTTTTCAGTCTGCTTCACTGATCATTGTATACTTCTAGACTGACTGGAAAATAAATTTGGCGTCTCTGGCCTGGCTCTCAAGTGGTTTAAGTCTTACTATTCTTAAGACAGTGTGTTTAATATAATAATACTACTCAGTCAAAATTTTCTGATGTGAAATATGGAGTACCCCAGGGCTCTGTTCTTGGCCCTCTGCCTTTCTCTCTTTATATTTCACCTCTTGGCCAAATTATACACAGTCATGAAATACATTTCCATTGCTACGCTGATGATACTCAGCTGTATGTGCCTGTAAAGGCAGATTAAAATTTCTAAATTATTAAATTAGAGGCCTGCTTGTCTGCTATGAAAAACTGGATATCACGAAATTTCCTGCTTCGAAAGCCTGATAAAACTGAGATGCTAGACATATACACCAGTTTGATCAAATAACAGTAACTCTCGACAACTGTTTGATTTCTCTAAGTTTGACAGCCAAGAATCTCGGTGTTAAGTTTGATCCTACCCTCTTTTTCGATCAGCACATTAAAGAAATCGCCAAGACAGCCTTTTTCCACCTATGCAACAAAGCTAAAATTAGATATTTTCTGTCCATCGCTGATGCAGAGACCCTAATTCACACCTTTGTTTCATCCAGATGTGATTATTGTAATGTCTTGCTGTCAGGTCTGCCACAAGCTAGTACTTAAAGTCTTCAAATGATTCTGACTGCTGCAGCTAGAATCTCAACTAAAACTAGAAAATTTGACCATATTACAAGAATTTTAGCTTCCTGTCATTGACTCCTTATCCATGTCAGATCAGACTGGTGCTTTTGTAAATGGGCTCACCCCATCATACCTGTCTGATCTCCTTAAACCTTATATTCCATTCCGTGCTGTCCGTTCTCAGAATACAGGGCTCCTGACAGTCCCCAGAGTTAAAAAGTGTGTGTGCATGTTGTCATTGTCTCTCTCTCTCCCTCTGTGTGTGTGTGTGTTTGTTCTTTTATCCTGCCTATGTGAATGGTGTGCTTGAGCTTTGCTCTTGTGAGTCTGTGTAGTCTGTCATCTTTCCGGGTTCCATGGTGGAGAGGAGGCTGTGTGGCTCAGGTCCTATCTGTTTGGTGATACCTGAAATTGCTCAACATCCTTCTGGATCCTTTCTTCATGTATCTACAATATATCTATCATTTTGTCATCATGTTGCTCTTCCTGAAGGTTCCTTATCTGAATCAAGTGTGTCATATGATTTACAGATTGTATAGCCCCTTGAGGCAAATATGTGATTTGTGATATTGGGCTATGTAAATAAATTGCTTGTTGTTTTGGTTTTATCAAGTTTCCAGCAACAGCAGGCAGCTGTTCTGATACAAAAATCCCAAAATGAGTGTGGCAATTATTTACTGGTGTTCTACACATATTATTTGTAATTTCACAAAACTTTCGCTTTCAAATTTTCCCCCCTGCTTGCAGCCGGGGCTAAAACACATGAGGTCAGTCTGTCCACCCATGACTTTGGTCAGAACAAGATTTAGTGAGGATTTTAGGACATTATATTTTCTTGAGTAACTGTACAATTATATTTTCTGCAAGTTGCATATAGTGTAGCAGTCCTGGGGGGAAAAAAACTGCTTATAAACTGGAACCACTGGGAAAAAAAGTCAGTCGGTCCACCACTTTGGTACAGACGGAAATAACTCAACAACTATTGGATAGATTGCCATGACATTTTGTAAAGACATTCATGCTCCCCAGAGGATTATTCCTAATAACTTTACTGATCCCCTTACTTTTCCTCTAGCACAACCATGAGGTTGATATTTGTGGTTCATTCATGGTCCCCAAGATGAATTAATAACTTCTTGTGATTCTCTGACTTTTCATTTAGTGTCACCATCAGGTCAAAAATTTAATTTGTCCAGTGCTTTGATTAATAACCAAATACCTGCAAAACTAATGACATTCCCATCAGCTTCAGCTCTACTTTGTGTTTGGTGCTAATTAGCATTATGTTGGCAAGCGAAACTCAAATGGTAAACATTATAACTGATAATGTTAGCATTGTTGACATTGCCATTTAGCACTGCTGTACTTAACTCCCCAAAGATTGCTAAAAATCCCAAATTCCCAGAAAAAATACAGAGGACATGATTTCAGTGTCATGGTAGCTATGGCACTGGTTTATAAAATTTGCTTAATTTTCTTAATGGTCCCCAGAAGATTAATTCCAGATATTTTTGCTGATTCAGATCTCTTATTTATAGCACCACCATCAGGTCCAAATGTCCTCTTGTACACAAGAAATATAAAAATCTAACTGACAGATTGCTAGGACATTTACTTTACACTCATGCTCCTCAGAGGATTAATTCCTTCCATTTTGGACCATCCATAAGTGTTCCTCTAGTACCCCTATCAGGACAAAATGTCAACTTTACACATGTGATATCTCATAATCCAGTGGGCAGATTAATATTAATTTTGCTGAGCTCATTCACGGTCCAAAGGGACCAAGCCCTCCATTTAAACCCCATAACTTTTCTTGTAGTGCCACTATCATTTCAGAAACTGTATATTTTCAGCTCTACTACTGGTAAGGAACACAGAATTGTAACTTTGTCATTATGCTGTTTCCATGTCTCCTCACTTTCATATGATTGAAAGAGAGAACTGTAGCCAATATTGGGGAATTTTGGAGAAAAACAAGAAACCTATGTAAAAGGCAAAGGCAACCAATAAATCTGAAAGATTTTATAACTTGCTATAGGTTGAATCACTACTGTGATACATCAGTATGATAGATATTACAGACATTTGAGGAAAAAATGTTCCAAAATATTCATTTAAACAAGCGGGATGATGAACATGTTGAGAGTGATTGATGGTTCATATCATAACACACTAAGGTTTACCAGTCACTTCTCATTAAATTCTTGAAGCAATTTTGCCCATAATCTCTTACTTGCTGAGTGGGAGCAGGACCAGTGCACTGTTCAAGATCATAAAACCCCAGATTTATCTGGGAGGGTCAGATTGATCTATTAGAGGCCCTCTGTTGACATCCCATCCACCATGTCCTGTGCTTATGCTTGTGAAACGACTACTCTCCACTGAAGCTTTCTGCTGAAATAAGCAGCGTTCAGGCTCCTTCACTGCATCGTGCCTAGATCATCCATAACCATGGAACTGCGGCACTGATAAACATTCCCCCTACAGTGGAGGAAGGGGTAGGCTTTGGCAAACAATGTGCGTTTCTTTGGGCAATGGGTAATACATTCATTCAATCAGCCTTGTCAGAAGTGGTGCAGGCCCAAGATGGTATTGTATTTGATTTTCAAACTGGCCTTTGATTGCAAAAGGAAATGGCACCCCTGTGACACTGAAAACTACTACTACTCTATGTTCTTCAGGCAATTAATTTATGTTGATTTGCTGTGTATTTCCTGGGCCTCCTTCATCATTAGTAATGATTCTAGAAGGCATGAACCTATCCAGTCGCCTCACCTAAATGTATGCAAATTTATGATTTTAATTTAATATATTTTACATCGACAATGATTAAATATTACTTTGAGTCACTCATCATGATAGCGAAATGGTCAACTCACCACTTTGTAAACTCTCTTCCTGCTGACTCGGCTACCTGGCCGGTCGAGGCTTTTAAATGTAAACATCGGAGTAAACATCAAGAAAAATAAACACAAGCTATGATCCCAATCATATTGACAGGCAAGACCATCTCTGCGTCCATCTCTGCATCCATCTCAACATTGGAGGTAACAACGTGGAGGGATTAAACACTGGCTGTGATCCCGGTCGGATCTTCTCTGCCAAGCATCCTGCTAGCCAATGTACAGGCATTGGATAATAAACTGGACAACCTCCGTTTATTAATTACAACATTTACTTTCAGTAACAGTTCCACCTCGTCGTCAGTCCAAGTATAGAAATCTCTGGTCTTACTTTTCACCATTGCTTCATTTGTAGAATTTCCTGCAACTATAAACAACCAACCACAGAGGAGACAATCTGCTTCCTGTTTACACCGGCACGTGCATGCCCAGTGTACGTGAATGGTCATGTGATATGGGTTTTCAGGCGTTTGGTATGGATGGAGATTATATCTGAAACAGTGATAAAACGCTTGTGTGGACGAAGATTTTCATTTTAAAAAGTCACTTTAAAAGGAAAACGTATTAGTGTGGCTGTAGCCTGAGATTGCTGTTTGTTGACTACAGTTCAGCGTTTAACACCATAGTTCCCTCTAGGCTCGTCACAAAGCTCAAGGACCTGGGATTAAACACCTCACTGTGCATGTGGATCCTTGACTTCCTGACGGGCAGACCAAAGGTGGTGAGGGTGGGTGGACACACCTCTTCACCCTCATCCTTAACACTGGAGCACCCCAGGGCTGTGTTTTGAGCCCCCTGCTGTATTCCCCGTACACACAAGGCTGTGTGGTCACTTTCAACTCCAACACCATCATCAAGTTTGTTGATGACACGGCTGTGGTGGGCCCTAACAATGAAAAGGCTTCCCTGAAGGAAGTAGAGGACCTGAGCCACTGGTGTCAGGATAACAACCTACTCCTGACCGTCAGCAAAACTAAGACGCTGATGGTGGACTTTGGGAAGAATCTATGTTCCCTTAATATTAGCAGGTCCTCGGTCGAGAGGGTGCACAGCTTCAACTACCTTGGTGTCCACATCACCAAGGACCTGAACTGGGCACTGCATACTGACTCAGTAGTGAGAAAGGCAAGACAGAGACTGTTTCACCTGGAAATTCCAGGTTTCCCCTCAAATACTGATTTTTACTCCTGCACCATCAAGAGCATCCTGACGGGGAACATCACCAGCTGGTATGGAAACAGCACCGAACAGGACCACAAGGCCCTGCAAAGAGTGGTTAATTCGGCTGAACATACAGTAGGCGGTGCTATCCTATCCGGTCCTAAATGAGGTCACTGCAACCCCCCCCCCCCCCTCCCCAAGTCATACACATATATTTATTACTATTACATTTCAGGGTGATTTTAACCTATATGATGGATGGATTGATTAATTGATTAAACACAGAGTTGCCTACTGTGTCTTGGGGTTCAGTCTCTTACTTTTAACCAGTGTTAGAGCAATGTGAAACAGCACAGAGTGAACTCTACTCTCTCAGGTTAGGTGTCACTTTTGCAGCGTTTAAAATCAATAGGCTAGATTAAAGGCATTGACAAATTTCTCAGGTGTGAAGGCGAAACACGTTTCTAATTTAGCTCAGAATCATTTTCCGCGGGCAGATTGTCTAAGGCGAGTTTTAATTAAAATTCAAACTACAAGATCAGCTGAGTTAGAAAGCAAAGTCAGAAACAGTCGGAATAAAATAAACATGTATTCCAATCCCTCTGATAACTGGCAGGGCGCACCCGATCTGGAAAAAAGATTGTCCAAGCTTCCCAGCAGCAGCGGCAGCAGCAGGAGGGGGGTGGGGAGGAGGAGACGGGAGGGAGGGAGGGTGCAGAGAAGAGGAAGTTATCACCAAATTGCCATATCTACAAAGCTCTCCCTGCACGCCACAGATTTCCCCTCTTTAATCTGACACATACAGCCTCATGCCTGCTAAAACCCTGCAAGGCGCTGTGAAGCTCAGCATCCTGGGCTGAAAGAACACCGCAGCCAAGAGAGAGGGGAGTCAGAGGAATAGACGGAGAAACAGAAAAAGAAAAGATAGCGTGTGTGAGAGAGAGGGGGAGAGAGAAAGAGACCATTTTATTTGTTCTTTGGAGCAAACATGCGCCCGGCTTTATGAAGGGAGTTAAATCGTGGAGGTTAATTGAAAAATGAGATAAACAAAGGCTGTGAAAAGCAGAGGGAAAGATTGTGGCTGGCAGCACAGGCGGGCCACCACTGAACCTCCTTCAGACTGTGCAACACTGATAAAAAGCACAGTTAATTGTCTTGCAATTTCTTCCACTTAATTTCAGTCCAATTAGAGAAAAAAATAGCGAGGAACTGTCTTCCTCCTTTCATTGCTTTGCACGTACTGTACCTCCATATAAAAAAAACTTTAATGGGTGGATCTTTCTTTAGACAAGCTTTCATTTTGTCATGAAGTCATGCTCAGCAAAGATGTTCCAATGTCTCAGAATATGAACATTATGTCCTAAACAATCTTCTTCTGTGTTCTTACATTTTCTAAGCATGGTTAGCAGCATTTTCCAAGTCTGACCGAATGAAATTCAGCTCATCTGGTGACAAATAACGTCCTTGTGAATAAATGAGGCAGCAGTGTGGGAGCCACAATGCTCATATATCACACTTTACTGTATGTCTGAGAGGATCAAAAGCAGTCCATTTGGTTGAAGACCCCTTTTTGAGGTAAGAGGCAAATTGAAATGTCAAAGCACTTAAAGGTGAGTGAGTGACCTGTAAGATCACAGCACTGACTGTTCTGCATGGATTAGTTGTAAGCAAATTGCTAAATAACAATATGAGTCATGTGTGAGGAAGCTTGCCAGCAAAACCACACCATCTTTGTATTTGTAATATGGTTTGAATATAGAGAGCTGAAGTGAGATTGGAACTCTTCCAGAAGTAAAAAAAAATCTCATTCAAAATCACATCGACATTCGTAATAATGCAAATTACTAAGAATCCAGCGTTGGAACATAACCTTACTCAACAGCTCACTCCATATGTATATATAATAATGGTCATTTTTTAAGCAGCATCAACTGATTCTTTTGGCCACTTAAGGGCAGCGGAACAAGCTGTGAACACACCATTGACACCTTATAAAGTTGATGTGCTAAACCTGTTAGCAAACAATTGCCTGTGTACACAACCGACACAGAGCAACATTAGCATTGATTTGGAGTCATATTTCTGGCCGTTTGATTAAGGTAAGTCCATCATTCACACTCCTTTTAGCTCTGTTTGGTCTCCACCAACTCTTTCTAATTCTTTAGCTGCTAAATGCTCCACTATGTTACCCAGATAGTCTCTTTGTCTTTGTTTGGTGCTGGGCAGGTAGTGTACAGTGGGTTTATCACAGCTTTTCACTGAAAACTGCTGCCTGCTGCTGCTGGAAACGAGGTTAAGTTATGGGCCATAAAACCAAAGCAATGAGCTACAAGATACTAAAACACACCGTAGAGCTGAGGGGAACTACAGAGTTGGGTGATAATTCTTTGTGGGTATTTCACTATGAGCAACACCTTTCACAATGAAATCATTTAATCCATTGTTTATATAAGAGTATTAATTAGTGCATCTATGGAAAAAGATCTAATATTTTGTTTACTTAATATTTCAGCGGCCTTTAACAAACACTGTTTCCCACAAGCTTAAGACATTTGTGAGTTAAATGCAACCATCTCAAAAGATGTGGCCAGTCAAGTAGTTGCAGCTCTTTCAGACATGGATGTAACAACAACAAGGAGGGCCGAATGATGTATTTGGACAGCAGAGATTACATGTAAAAACAAAATGGAAAGATGACCTTAGAAATGAATGCTGTTGGATGTTGACAATAGGAAGAAACCAACAGTTAGCATACAAAACACTACCAACATTGTAATACATCATACATCCTAACAAACTGATCATTCTTTAACTTTTTTTAAAATCACAAGTGGCAAAAAAGTGGCACCCACTTTTAAAATAAGTCTGGTATTGTGCCCATTGATGCCTATTTTCTGTCCAGTCAGAGCTCTATTTAGTGTCTATTTAGTGACTGATTAGGGTGAAACAAAACAAAAAACACCTGCCCCCTATCTCCGAAATCGGAACACAATGTCAGGCTGAATGAATGAAGTGAAAATAAATGGCAATTCACTCTTATTATCAGGCAAGTGCTATATTAGATAATACGTCTTAGAAATATGGATAGTAAACTTAAATAAATAAAACATGAGTGAAATGAATTCCGAGTGATGGTGGGATGGCTCCAGAAAGATCTGAGAGAACAAATCATTTTAAACTATTAAATCTAGGAAGTTTAATTGGCAGTAACATTCCAAAGTCGCAATTTGATTGACGTCAGACAGTGCGCACGTTGTATCATTTTCTGTTAGTATAAAATGGTAGTTGATGATTAGTGTGTCTGGATTTGGGACACAGCATCAGACCGAAGCAGAAGTAGACCAGGAAAGCTAAGACAACAAAGAAAAAAAAAGATTACACTTCATCACATGACAGATGTGAAAGTGACGTAATTTTCCAAATGTGTAATTAATTCCTTGCATGAAAAGCACACATATTGTAAATTCTCAAGTAACAGCCCTTATTTACCTCAACTGCAGGAAGAGGCCTTTATTTGAACATATTTAAAAGACAGGCCTTTATTTCTAATTTTAAGTGTTTTAAAATGTATATTTTACACTATATAAGTAAAACTTGCTGCCCTTTTCAAAACCAGGGTTACATAGTGCATCACACATACATGATAAAAAGCATTTGAATGAATATTTAAATGAAAGCCAAACAACCTTTATTAAAGAATAGGAAAAAATCAGAGAGGGAATGAAACCATCAATAAAATGCCTCTTTAATTGGTTTTGAGATACGATATGTCATAAATTATAATGATCATATTATCACTCTGCTACTCTGAGTTTCTCCTCTCTAACAGAAATAGTATTTTCATTTACTGATTAATTGCAATCGCTTCCATTTTTGCTTTTTCTTAATTGCTGTTGAGTTACTGTACATTTTTGCTTGTGGCTTTATTATACTTCAATTCAAAAGGGGAGTTTAAATTTCACATCATGGTGAAAATACACTAAATGCTGTTACAGAGGATTTCTGGTGATATATATTTTTGGAGGAGACAGGAAGTTAAGCAGATGAAAGTGTACATTTTTGTGTAAAAACTGTAAGACACACAAGTGTCTTTTCAAAAGGTGATAGCACTATCATTAATTTTGACATTCACAGAAAAGTAAGACAGTACATTTTTTTTCCTCTCCATCTTGGCTGAGGACAACAGAGCTCACCTCCCTCTTCTCTCTGCTCATTCCAAAGATACAGGAAACTTCACAGATACTGTAAGTTTGAGTGTGAGAGCAGCTTTGGCACACCCAAGCCTCTTTAGAAATAAAATAAATAAAAAAACATACAAAAACGAAAATATCTTAATTTTAGATTTGTGGCTGACTTTGAAGACTCATGCCTCACGGACACTGAGGCATGATTAGCATATGTTTCCAGCATACAGAATGAATCTGTGGGGGGATATACATACATTAGGAGTTGTCCCATTAGCAGACCGGCAGAAGGGCTGATTTATGTTTTCTGTTGGCATCACCTGACAGGGACATTAGTGTTACAGATGGGGACAGGTGACGTTGTCAGGACCATCAGTCTCCAGGTGACGCACTGCCAAAATGATGTGAGAGGAGCAGGCAGCAAGGATTATGGGTAGCATCAGAGTTGGAAAAAAAGCTTTTGCGGCTGCTCCACTCGCTTTCAGAGCACCTAGTGGAAGATTACCTTGTCAGCATCAGAGGAAAAACACTTCTGCAGCAAGACAAATGACAATTCAACAATTTTGAATGCCTTGAAAATGTCTCTCTCTTGCAGAACTCAATTACAGTGATAAAGGCAACTAATATAGGTTCACTGGGTACATGCCCAGATGCTGCTGCTGACAAGATTTATTGCATCATGTGAGCTTATGACTTATTCATGGCCTATTATACTTTATGATTGCTATCACTTTGGCACTAAATACATTTGACACCATACAGCACAGTACTGTATGAAAGGACTGTTTGAAAGATCAAGGCAGGTGATGTACCAATAGGAAACTATTCCTGTCAGGGAGAGGACATGAGTAATGATTCACAACTCACTACAAAAGGACAAAAAAAGGAGTTCTAGTTCTACCTGTCTCTGCATTTAGTGTTTCAACACTTAACTGTATGAACATGTACAGGAACAAAACTAAGTAATCAAAGAAAGTGTTGATATACCGGTGGAGTTCTGAGGAGAGCCATACTGCCAAACAGTGTTGGTCAGCACTTAAACCTGCATTATCTTATTTTTTGGCCACTTGGAGGAAGCGCAACAAGCTGTAAACACATCATTGACATTTTATCACCTTACAAAGTTGATATGGTTAAGGTGTTAGCAAACAGTACTCTTTTTACACATCCAGCAGACACAGAGCATTCATTTGGAGTCATGTTTGTGTGAATGTAAGACCTATACTCACACTCCTTTTAGCTCTGTTTTGGGCTGCACCAACTTCTGAAAAAAATGTCTGGCTCCTTAGCTGCTAAATGCTCCACTATGTTCACAAGCTACTAGATTCTGAGCTGGTAACAGATAAACCCACTGAAAACTGCTGCCTGCTGCTGCTTTGAAAGATACTGATGAGAACCAAACAGTAAAGCTGTAAAACCAAAACAACTAGCTGAAAGAATTTGAAACATTCTGTAGAGCTGAGGGAAACTGGAGAGTTGGATGCCAGTTATCTGTAGGCTTGTCACTAATAGTGACACCTTTTGTATTACACATAGTTACACGCAGTTACAGTTACTAATCACATTTCCTACTCAGGGGGCTGCGGCTACTAACGGGGCAGCTGTGGCTCAGCAGGTAGAGTGGGTCATCTACTAATCACAAGACTGTCTGTTCCATCCCAAACTCCTCCAGTCACTCCTAATGGTTAGGCTAGTGACTTGCATGGTAGCTTGCTGCCATACTATTACCCTTTTCTACTCTAACATTCATGGAAATATGCTTGTTAGCTGTGGGTAACTACATAAGAGTTGACCCTTCACTCAGCTGCTCCCCTTTAGTTACTGTTGCTCAAGATTCAAAGTGACCAACACATTTTTGCAATTACGGTGACCAGAGGCATTCACAAACCAATTTTCAGATACAAATGGCTCCTTTCCTGATGAGCACCAATAGAAAAATAGTGTTATGAGCGTCAGAATTCTTTCCTCATGTTGCCTTGTCATTCAAGACAACTTCATCCATGGTTAACAAATCAAACCTGCTTCTGAAGAACCATCTTAGCTGAATGAGAATTAAGTGGATCAACTTAGCAGGCTAACATAATGTTAGCCTGGATCTGTTCAACCACATTTAATGGGGTCCAGGACCATCTCTGTACAGGACACACAGTAAGACTTTTATTCTACCAATTTACTTGCAAAAGTTTACTTTTAGTGTAAAGCACTGTTTTGGAAAAGTGCATCAGAAATTAGGTTTAGTATTATTTTGTGAATTCTGTGAATATTTTATTATTTTATATGTCAGAATGTTGGCAGTCATTATGTCGCTGTGTCAGACTATACATCTAAAAATATTACAATATCAGCTTGTCATAGTTTGTCATACTGTATATCATACTCTGTCAATGACAATAATATATTTATTTATTTATTTATAAATACTATTATTTCTTTTTGGATGCATTTTAAAGTTTTAACTGTAAATGTTCTGCTCTTTCTTCTATTTTGCTTTCAGTCATTACTCTCAAAGCATTTTAGCTGCATTTTGTACATAAAAGGTAAAACTTATAAAAATAAGGTTTACTATGTTTACTATCCAGCTATCTATCTATGTGGCTTTTCACATGTGTATTTATTTCATCACACACTGCAATGATAAACTCTTGACTCACACATTGTAATACACTGAGAGAGATAGACAAACAGAGGGAGAGTGAAGGGGAGGGGGGTGTAGTGGCATATAGGGGGAGGGGTTGTATGTAGTGAGTGAAGGGGGGAGAGAGAGAGAGAGAGAGAGAGAGAGAGAGAGAGAGAGAGAGAGAATCAAACGCTGGCTGAATTGGGCCCAAATATCCAAGGTTAATTTTGTGAGAAAGCTGCAGTGCCCAGATAAGACCATCCCTGCAAATGAGTTCTGCCTGCCTGGATTACAGCTAAATTTATGCAGCTTTCCTTATCCTTTCACAAGCTCCTCTGAAGTGGCATAATTAACTTGCGCACATAAAATGTGCACATTTTCTGCATGGTGGTAACATTCCTCATTTTACTGCTTTGATTTTTTTTTGCCCTATTCATGAAGGTACTTTAAATTTTGCTTTTTCCTAAAGTTTAGAGATTTGTCATTGTAATGGCACAAGAGGAGCCTTTCACTACTTAATCATTCTAATTACTCAATGGCTAAATCTCTGCTGTCATTATATTCTGCATAGATACGGCAAATAAACAAACAGCGCTCCAATTATCCTCAAGTGTACATAGTGTGTGAGTATATACTTACTGTATAACAAAAGGGAAAAAAATGATTATGTAAAGCAACACTTATTATTAACATATTACAGTATGTACACATACAGTACAGTGCATGCATACACAGTACAGGTAAACATGTACATATTAGACTGTTTGACAGTTTTGTTAAGGAACAGAAATCCTTGGATACATGTCCAGACCCATAGAAATCCTTGAATCTTCAAAGCACATGCAGCTGAGATGCAAATATGGTAAGCTGCACTTGAGGACAGGAGGATATGCTCTGCTATTACAAAGCTTTTTTTCCCTTTCCCATCATGCCCCGGGCTGCTCTGTTTATCTGCCCACATCCCCCAAAAAAGCTGTCCAAGGAGGTCTTCCTCAAAAGTAGCAGAAGTCCCAAAAACCAACTCCACCATTTCAATTTCTGTTTCCACTCCTACTACATCCCCTCTATCATCAGCATGTTTAACTGGCAGCCATAACCACTTGATTCATATTTGTCCTACAGAGAACCAGCTTCAGACACACACATGCACCAAATAATACAAATATCTAATAACTAATATAGAGCAGGGACACTTTAGCATAATTTGTGGTGGGATCTTTCAGAAAGGAAGAATGGCGTGCACCAGGGATACTATAATGTGAATGGCTGCTGCATGTGCAATCTGGGAAATAGGTGAAAACCAAAAAACAACATATAGAGAGCTGAAGTCATGAAGTCACATTCGGGCTAGCCTCTGTTCCACAAGCGTCTGTATCTCTACTCAGAAATGAGTAGTTCACCACTCGACTGGGTCTTCAGGTCATTAGTTAATTTTACACGTGACAGCTACACAGACTCAGTACTGGACAGAAATGAGCAGTTCACCCCTCGACTGGGTCTTCAAGTAAGTCGTTCGTTCATTTTTCACGTGACAGCTACATAGGCTCAGTATAGGACAGGAATGAGTAGTGTGTACCACACACACACACACACACACACTTCGTCTACTGAACGAAATGAATGAATGACTCGAAAAAAGACTAGTTCATTTTACTGAATGAGACTTCAAGAACTAAGTCACTAAAATGAACTGGTTGTCCCCATCACTAATGGACACAGCTGAGGTTTACAAATGCAAAGCTGAAAACAAGTTAACCACACATGAACCAGAAACAGCTTGATGATGCGAAAACAGAGTTAATTCTCAAAGTATCCAACAGAACTGTCTACTTTAGCTTGTCCCCTTTGTGTGGAAGATAATAACCCTTAGAGGCGTGTGACACATACAATACGCTACATTACAATAAAACAGGAAAATAATAACAATAAATAAATAATAATAACAATAATAATAATGGAGTTATGAAAAGTCATAAAAAGTCTGCATCCTTGGTGTACACTTGCTTTTATGCATTCATTCCTCTTGCTGGCATTTTACAGTGTGTAGGTTTAAAGCCTCAGCTTCTTTGCAGGAGCAATGCAACCATGGAACCTCATAGAACTGAATATGTACATGCTGAATAAATCTGATATAAAAGATATTACTGAAAAGGAAAAATAGTTCTTTAGAAATTAAACCTGCAGCGCCATGCTTTGTCCCACAGTGTCACTATGGTAACAATATAATTAGTGAATGTGCTCTATCACTGTCAGCAAGACTGGACTGAAATTAATTTCCAACATTTCACAAATGAGTTGATGAGCTGGAGATGGAATGGATTCTGTTGGTTTGTACAGATAAAAGGAGCGCTGATAATGGAGATGATTTCTGTTCATAATTCAAGGTTTCATACAGGATTCTAGAGAAAGAGCGTCCACGTCCTGCGCTGTCGCATGAGCAAACTTGGTGTGGTTATTCTCCAGCAGACATATGTCAGCCGTTTTCATCAAATAACTTCCACCGTAATCTTTTCAATCATGTATGCCTTGCATGTTGAATGAAGGGTGAGGATTACCAAAACCTTTGTTACAGCTCTTAGCATGTAATAACTGTTAAAATTCACAAAGCCTAAATTACTTTTTTCTGTATCTGGCGTGATGATCTGTACTTGCATCAACTTCTTGCCAGACAGAAAGGCGCTTTGCAAAGTCTCAATCACTCACATTGTGATGATTTTCTGTGTAATCCAGCAATTTTTACAATCCGGATTATTTTATCACCTCCTCCTGATAAACAGAAACACAATACAGTCAGATTTCATTTACACTATCCAGGCCAGAAATAATCAGTCCCAAACCCATTTATGAATCTGGGTTCATGCCCTAGTTTTTGCCAAATGCATTTCCCTAAACTTTTTGCCACACTTGCAGCAGGGCCAGAGTATTGGTATGTCAGTCAGTTTGTTCATGAATCCATGACTGGAATTCGTATTATGAAAACTAGTCAGTTTGATTAGATTTTATATTTGATACTTCATAGTTTCACACCCAGTGGTTTAAATGAATACTTTTTATTGACATGTTTTTTTCTTATGAAGGTGAAACTTAGCATACATGTATTGTATATGTTTTTTATTTATTTCCTTATGCTTTTATTGTGAAAATTTCCGATACCTTCTTCCCGACCGCAGCAGGGATAAAAGGCTGCTATACGAGTGGTTGGGATCCTAATGATCCCCTAGTCTTATTCTTGCAGTGCCTGGTGTAAATATCCTTTATGTTCAGCCGACCACTCATGCAGGGCCTTGCGGTCCTGTTCGGTGCTGTTTCTGTAGCAGGCAGTGATGTTCCCCGTCAGGATGCTCTCGATGGTGCAGGAGTAAAAATTCCTTAGTATTTGAGGGGATACCTGGAATTTCCTCAAGCATCTGAGGTGAAACAGTCTCACCACTGAGTCAGTATGCAGCGCCTAGTTCAGGCCCTTGGTGATGTGGACACCAAGGTAGTTGAAGCTGTCCACCCTCTCGACCGAGGACCTGCTAATATTAAGGGAACATAGTTACTTCCCTGCTTCTTCCCAAAGTCCACCATCAGCTCCTTAGTCTTGCTGACGGTCAGGAGTAGGTTGTTGTCCTGACACCAGTGGCTCAGGTCCTCTACTTCCTTCAGGGAAGCCTTTTCATTGTTATCTGTGATCAGGCCCACCACAGCCGTGTCATCAACAAACTTGATGATGGTGTTGGAGTTGAAAGTGACCACACAGCCTTGTGTGTACGGGGAATACAGCAGGGGGCTCAAAACACAGCCCTGGGGTGCTCCAGTGTTAAGGATCCACATGCACAGTGAGGTGTTTAATCCCAGGTCCTTGAGCTTTGTGACGAGCCTGGAGGGAACTATGGTGTTAAACGCTGAACTGTAGTCAACAAACAGCAATCTCACATAGCTCCCTTTCTTGTCCAGATGAGATAGGGTGGTGTGGAGGATGTGTGGTATGGACAGTAGGAAAACTGTAGTAGGTCCAGTGTGCTGAGCCTCTGTGAGAAGAGCTAACATTTGGTCACAAAACTGAAATGCTCTGTGATGGTCGGTGGCATTTGAATGATTTTGTTCAATCAGGATCAGACGGTTCACTGGCAAACTTCTTAAAGTTACTTATTTCCTCTATTTTTATTGTTTGCCAAAAAAACATTCACTGTGATATGTTGTAGTTGTGATCAGATTGAGATTACAGCATGGACGGATTGCAGGGTTTGCAAACTTCTACGTCTGCATGTCCCCTGATGAACAGTACTCCATCATTAAAACTACCAAGCACATTTTCTTTCTCTCCTGCAATCAGGGCATTGATTGCAGGACAATGGATGTGTTTGATTGAGACATAATCAGACACTTCACTAATTCGACTTCAAAGGAAAATCAGCAGCATGCAGACATGAGGTAAAAATCACACAGTAGTCCAAGTACTTCTTCTAAAGAGGTCAGAGCAGTCTGTTTTATAAGTAACTGTTGTCACATTAGATCTTGCAAAGTTTAGTTTATAGCACATACATTTGTAACAATTGACAACATTTCCAAATGAACAGAAGTCATTTCATTCAGAGTTTAAAAATGTTTGACTGATGTGGATATTTACTTAACCTGGTTTTTGAGATTGCTGGTCAGGCCAAGCCTGAACAGTGCTGTGGTAGCCATGCATGTATATTGTAGAAGTAAATAATTTAAAAAACATCAGCTTGGAATGTTCAAAAACATTGTCATTGAACATAATCTGGTCTGTAAACAGCCAGGACGAACAGTTTTGCTGAAACATACCTTTCTCACTGTCAATAGAATAACACTGTAGACGTTAGAGTTCTGCTACCTGAAACATACCCGACGGCCCGTTTTGTTGCGTTGAGTGGATTTGGTTATTTTCAAATGTAGTTCACAGAGAAATTTCTCTCTTCCTCTCTATGACTGTGCCAATCGTCTTCGTGCACACGTGTCACATATTGTATCAACTCTGTCTCCTAGAAGTAACAGTTATACATTACTAATTTGCAAAAGAAGATGCGTTTTGTTAGAAACAATACCCGCTGGCTTATGTTCTTATCAACATAATAAGGGAAATTATGTGTTTACTTTGTTAACATTCAGCTAAAACCACAATCTTTCCCCAAATTAACCATAGTGTTTTTGTTGGCTAAACTGAACCACACACACCTAACTATACAGAGACTCATGATGTGAACTCCAGTCTATTGTGTCCTGCAGTTTGTACACCGACCATCCACCCATCCTGCTAAAAGGTGTGTATAGCGCTCCTTTGGGTGTGTGTATTGCTGCTGTAGGGTATGTACAAGTGTGCAGTGTGTGTGTGTGAAGCTTGAAAAAAAAAGGAGATGTTCATGTTATTCATATCCCTTTTATTTTAATGTTTTATTAAGATGTGTATAGTACTTCAAACTGCATTTGATATTAATATGGAGCTTCAAGATGATTGTTAATGAAAGACCACAACACCCGATCCAAAACAAAATACACATTAAATGATCAAAAACAAAGATAACGGTTCTCATTGCTTTATAATATTGATTTTGCGTGTGATGATTTTTTGCTCTGCTGTGTCAATGTAAATGTAAATAACCCCATAAATGCAATAAAATATTTAAATCACAAACTGCATTTGCATAAAACTGAGCACTGCAACTTGGACTAGCTGTGTACGTTGTACTGTGCTTCAGGCACATGCATGTCAATGATCGGGTCCTCGTACAATGAGTTTGCACAGAGCCTTGCACTCTGCAACAGCTAAAGCTTGACCGATAGATTGATAATGAATGTATTATTGTGGGATTTATTGTGGGATACTCTCAACACTCTGGTCTGATCCTAACTCCTCATGCATTCTTTATATTCTTCTGTGACCTCATGATAGTTTGCATTGAGGTCAAGGAAAAGTGGCTTTGAAAGAAAAAGGGTTTAAAATCATTTGAGCATGTTCACTAAATGCGGCCCACCTTATTTTTCAGAAGCTCCAAAGTTAAATTATTGAAAACTAGGAGAATCTGACTCCTGAAATTGAAGTGGCGCGACCAGCTTGTTTAACTAAAGAAGAAGTCTCACTCTGTTGGAGTTGTTGGAACTACAGAAACACAGTTGTACAGCAGTGTTTCAGAGTGGTGCTTCTTTTACCTCATAAACAATCTTTGGCTGATCACAGACACCGGCCTGCAGAGAGCACACAAACCCAACAACGGACAAGTTTCATTTTAGACTGCCATTAAGTTGACACAGTAATTAACAGCTGACATGATCTGCCACAGGCCATGTTTGTCATTTGAACCGGTGAAAGTGAGGGTAAACCCCGGCTGAAAAGGAGAAGCTGCTAGCTGAATGTTTTGTACGCTGCTCTTTACTAATAAGAGAGGAGAGATAAAAGTTTTGTCACTGTTGGAGCTGAGCACATCAATGCCTTTTTCCAACCTGGGAGTAAGAACAGAGTCAGTCACTGGTGCGACTAAATAATTTTTCACATTCACACACTCTAATTTTTACTTGCACATGGAGAGCAGCGTTACAGTCGTACTACAGATTCAGATTTCGATCAGCTTTATTTTTAGCTGATAACCCTGTATGCTCAACATCCCTACAAAATACTATACAGTGAACTATACAAAATATTGTAAGAAACCATCAATGGATTTATTTTTATTTTTATTCTATTCTGATTTTGGACATTTTGTATGTGTGCTCTGTGTGTGTAGCGTGAAGGGGGCTACAACTTTAATTTCATTGTGCAACCCTGTGTTGTAGAATGACTAATACATGTACTTTGAACCTTGAACCTTGAAACCTGTGATGCAAAAACAAATGTAATAACAGTCACTTCTCGTGCCCAAGCCTGGAAAGCATGAGCACATTCCATTCAGAGGAGAGTGGGAATCAAACCCACAACCTTCTGGCTGTATGGACACCATGCTAAACCATGCTAAGGCTACGTTCAGACTGCAGGCTAAAGTGGCCCAAATCTGATTTATTTTGTTCATATGTGACTCAGAACTGTTTATTTCATAACAGTGTGAACAGCACAAATCACATAGAATCAGATATTTTCAATTCTGATTTGGGCCACTTTCAGATACAGGTCGGATTTTTTGCAACACGACCTCAGTCTGAACAGTCATATCCGAATGCAACTTTTACACACACACGCATCAACTTAAATGAATTAAGTCAATCAAATTAAACCGTAAACGCTGACTTCAGTGGCCTCCATGTTTATTTCCGTACGACAGCGTGTTGCGTGTGATGTCTTTGTTATTGATATTTTGCGCATGTGGGTCTGTTCAGGACCGTGAGCAGTTCACACTAGAATCTGATATTGGCCACATTTAAAAATAATCTGAACAGCCAAACAATAAAATCAGATCTGAGCAATAAAACCGAATTCAGCACTATGGCAAACGTAGCCTAAGACACTGTTATGCCCAAAAAGGATGACTGTGTTTTGTTGTCCTCAGAGCCAGGCATAACACACAAGCAGCACAGTCATCATCAAGCAGGTAGTCGCAATTATTATCAGAGAGAAATTCCTGGAAGACACTACATGGAGATCGATGTTAATCAGTGAACACTGATGACATTATATATTTATTTAGCAAATATTCAAATTGGCCTTGAATCAAGGAGCACTTGGCAACTTCTAATCAGCCCAGTGTGTCTGTAACCTCTAAAAATTAGCCTGCACTAATTATCGCCTAAAAGCTTTAATTTGTTTTGCAACAGTTCTGGAGCTGTATGCATACAAAATGGAGTGGCTCACCAGAGACCCTCTCATTCACAACTCCTTTGCTCTTTTTTTTATTTTGCTGTTGTTGTGGAAGAGGAGAAGGTTCCCTATGGACCTTTCTATCACTACCTACAAGCGCTCTCTCCGACCAGCCACAAAATACAGCAACAGCTTGTAGGTAATTGATCAGGCAAGTGAACTGTAAAATATTCATTTTCTACTTCAACAGCCAGATAAATCTCTAGGGAGGGTTTGAGGAGGACGCTAGTGGAAATATTGCTCATGCACCACGAGGTAGGAGCTGCAGCAGCATGATGGTGAGGGGCAGATAAGAGGGGAAGCGTCGCCGGGTTCGGGTGTAGCTGCCAGTGATGGCCAGTCATGCAATTCCCTGCTTGGCTTTAGACCAAGAAGCCAAATCCCCCTCTACAGCCCTGGATTTCATGCTGCAGAGCTGAGGGGAGCTTGGTCTGCAACCTCCATGGCTGGCAGGCTAAAGAGCTGATTCCTGCCCCAGTCTGCCTGACCTGTTTTTGTGTATTGTTGCTTCAAACACACACATCCGAGCGCCACTTCAATTCACTGATTGTGTGTGTGTGTGTGTGTGTGTGTGTGTGTGTGTGAGTGATTGACGCTTAAGCAGAGAGGAAAACAGCAATTTCCAAGGCTCTTCTTTTATTTGTCAATGGAATTTATCAATGAGGCAGTCAGTGAAACAGATGAGACACAAATCCATGTCCCTCAGGCAACAATGATAAAAAGGTCACAATGTCAGAAAAGAAATGTTATTTAAAAAGTGTTTTTGCTGACATTTTGATTGATCTATCTTGATGAATTCATATTTAATCTACATGAATCTATATATGCTAATGTGTCTGATTAACAGCAAAGCAGCTAAAATGTTGTGAACCTTTGGTTTTGACCTTTTACTACATTTGCTCCTCTGTACAGTCATCTTATCAAACCCGCCCATATTAGATAACTGGTTGTGATTGGCCCGACCCGGGCCTGGTCAGCTGGAAATCTGTCTGAATCGGAGGGGGACCAGATGCATCTGCCAGAGCAAATAAAACATGAGCTCGCAGATTTGTCTGCTCAACAGCTTCTTCCTGTGTTTCCACAGGTTTAATTTTATTTTCATTTTTTATGGGAAGAATGTTTGGAATTTAGGCACATTATTGGATTTTTGTTAGTGTTTGGGTACATTTTAGTTAACTTAGTTTACTGTAAAAACAGACTATACTCGCAAGATGGCAGCATCAGCGTCACAGCATTACATCATGTAACTTACTAACGTAACTTAAGTTAAAATAATGATATTTGAAATAAAATAAATGGTGACATTCTATGCATATGAAGCAGTGGGGGGTGAGTGAGACTGGGTGGCCCTCACTGGGCTCACACATGCTTTTATTGCTGTGTGTGAAGTGCTTTGCTAAACACTTTATAGTCTGCTAAAAGACGATGAAATGCCCAACTCACAGTGCCGGAGCAGAGCAGTGTGTTTGTAATTAAGTAGTTAGAAATCAAAGCAATATGTGGAATGATTAATATTTAATAACATGGAGTTTTTATGGCGCGGTTAATTGAATACCTTATCTTTATTATGCAGATGCTTCATAAATGTGAAATATTACACATTGCAGATAGCTGCTCTTGAAAACCTCACTGAAGCATTTAGAAATATAATTGAGCTTAGCAAAAATAAACCCAGGACTTTTCCTCTCTGCAATTTTTTCCTCTCGAAGCTTTATCTACATTGAACCTATATCAACAAAATAATAAATAGCTCTGTGGACTTGCATATGTAACATCCGCCATCCCCCAACCTACAAAACACAAACTTATTTTGTCATTGCTTCTCTTCTTCCCTCAAAAAAAAAAGTACTTTGTCTTTTATTCTTTCAAGATCAATGTAAGCTCTCTGAGAGGGTTGATTAATCGTGGGATTACGTCTGAGCTCAACCGTTGAATATTTCAATATAAAATGTAATCTTGTCATTGTTTGCTGCTCTGTGGTCAGAGCAGGGATGCTGGATTTGAGTCCAACAATGATCGTTTGCAGTGGATTACTCAAAGCCACGCACAGTATTAAAGCTGAGGAACTGAATGGTACACGGACAGAGAAGTGCCTTATATATATATATATATATATATATATATATATATATATATATAAGACTAAGAATAGCAAAATCACCAGTGTACTGTTCTTTACATTACATCACACAAAGCTGTGGCTGAAACACAGCATTTCGTGACCATATTCTGTCTTCATATTTTATTTTTAAGTCTTCAGTGCTTTGGGTAAAAAAAAACTCTGGAACAAGGCTCAAAATATCATGGGACACAAAAAGGCCACACCAATTAATTTAGGTGGATTAGAGACTCCTCAAAGCAGATTGGTGCAGCTTTCAGTGCAGGTTTTATAGACAGTTGAGATAAATACCTCCACAATGGTTTATCTGGTTAGACATCTGCTATACAATATACTCACTAGTTGTGGATTCTCCTTGGAGATGAGAGAAGAGTTTTTGGGAAAAGGTCAACACTGGTCTGATAACGATGTGAATATGAAGGAGACAGAGCGGTAACTGGAGCAACAGGTCCATGGCCAGTGTTCTCAGTAAGGTTCCATCTATGTGCAGTCCATGTATGGGCAGTTGGCCATATTACCTGAGGTAGTAGAAATCCCCTTTGCCACAGCTCCTGCAGGCCAATAGATCAGAAGTGAAGATGCACCTCCTGAAGGGATGAGGAGGAGGTCCTCCCACTCATTGCACTCCTCTAACCTGCAGCACAGTGGCCCGTGGTGTGATTTTGACCATGCGTTGCTGATGAATGAACCAATATGTTTGGAGGCTGCATCTCGGCTGCTTCAGATAGCAATAAGAGTGGAGGATCAAAGGCAGGAAACCTTGGGATTTTATTATCTATGACGAAATGATAAAACCCTCTCCTCTGTGGTAAGCAGCAGCAATTGTTTAGGAAGTTTCCAGAAAACTATGTGTCAGCCAAAAGCTGATGTCAGACTGCCAGACTGGTCAGATTGGACCTGATGAGGGCAGTGCAGACTGAGTGCTGTAGATGAAATACTTTGCGGTACTGTCAGAAAAGTATTACTGAACAACTACAGTTCATTGCAACTTGGGCTTTATTTTTGATGCCCTGACCGTTGGCTCTATTGGTTATGATAACATTATACCTAGTAAAGTACTTGCAGAGAATCAAAAGTTGACAACATTGCTAAAAATAGGTCCAACGGGAACAAACACAAGTGGTCAGATGACCAAGCATGTTGTAAATAAGCCAACCATTCATATGATGGTCAATCACTTGCTGAAGGGTTGATGTATTGGCTTGGCTTTATATGTGTACATTAATACGTTAATTCTGGTTTAGTACAACTTGTTATAATATTGAGGTTTTGGCTGTCATTCCTGTCAGTAATAGTAACATTGTACTAAATTGCTTAGATCTGTTGAGATCATCATAGCAATGCCACTGTGTCCTCAGATCTCAGCAATTACTTTGGTGAGTAAAATATTGGAATAACCAATTGAAATGATGGCCAAAATTAAGAAAATTTGTAAGAAACCGGAATTATTCTTTAAGGGAGCAACCACAATAACCGCACAGGAATGGAGAAGTTGAACAAAAGTTTCAACTATTACAATTCCTTCACTGGGCTGGTCTGTCCAACACTTTGGATCAATATAACTCTACAACTACTGGCCAGATGTTTTTATGACCCCCTGACCTGGCCTTTATCACCACCCTTGGATTAACTTTACACACAAGATATAGCACATTCATGCTGCCAAGTGGATGAACCCTTTGATTTGAATGACTTTCCTTTAGATGGTTTTAGGCTCACTACTAGTAAGGCTCTAAGCATACCTAAAATGTGTTGTTTGCTTAATCCAAAACTTTAGTATTGTAGAGTGTAATGAACCCTGCAGGCTCTCTGAGTTCCTTGCTAGGCTTTTTTTAGACTGAGTGTGTTGCTGTGTGCTTCAATAAAGCTTATGGTGGCTTTTACAGACTCTATTTTAAGGCTCGATGAGTGACAGGCCTTGGGGCATGAACTTGACCTAGTGGGAGGTCAAAACTAACAAGACACTTATGGTCTCAAGTAGAAATAATATTGATAGCTTTAATGCTATTTGACATCTAGTAACTTTAGACTTGACAAAATCAAAAAAGACTGCGCTCAACTTTGACGTTAACGTTTTGGACGTTGCAGTTCATGGTCGCCGCCTTAACCCCTAGGACAGCGGGGCACACAATTTTCACTTAGACTTTAGCCTTTAATGACTTCCCAAAGATTTTAAAAGTATTTCATAAAAGTGTGCAGTGAATCAAATCTACATTTTAAGGTATAACAACCCATCAGCAGATTAACTTGGATTATCACATTTAGATATAAATGATTAGTTAACAAAAAACAGACTCAGGCTCAGAAGTCACAGGTGGAGACGCACCCATTTCTAATTTTGTTGCCAATTTTAGGATTTGCAAATAACAGTAAGTTGAGGCTTAATGTTTGTTGGCAAGCTACAGTTTAACATAACGTTAGCTACAAGACAGTGTTTGGTAGTTAACTTTACAAACAAGAAGTCAATTAACTCTCAACAAAGTCAGAGGCAAATTAACAAAAGGATTGCATAGCTTTTGCAGCCGCTAAACCTGTACAAATAAGACAAAAATAAACCGTAATTCTCAAAGCACCCAACAAAGGGTGAAATGCACCCCTAATTGCGCTGCCAAGCAAATAGCATCTCAGTGCTGCGGTGCAACTTGCACATATTTAAATTAGGTAGAATATGCATACATTTGGAGCAAAACTGGCATCATTCTATGCAAATGAGCCTCCTTGCAAAAAAGTCCAATTCACAAACACCAGCGCTAATAGCCACACGCAGTTAGAGTGAAAATGATTAGCAACTTCAGCGAGTTGGTGGTAACTGAAGCGCATTTATAAGGGCTCTAATGCCCAGACTTTCCAGTGATCATAGCAGCAGTGATTGCAGCCAGGTGAAGGCATTGGCATATTTTGAAGGACAATATCACTATTTGATTATAGCTTGCGTTCTGAAAATTTCAGTTTTCTCCTGGCAAAGCCACCATTTATACTTTGCCACATGGATAATTGCAATCAGACGCAAAACAAGGGCAAATTGCACTCAGCTGCAAAACTTTATGGGCGTGTTTGCACTGTGATATCTTTAGCGCAATATCTTTTGTGAATTGGACCTTGAGACAGGGAAGATAGTGGTTGCAAGTGACGCACAATTCATGGTGCTATCAGTCATTGTTGGGCGACCAACAGCTGCTTTTTCCAGTTTGATAATGACTTCGGTTTAGGACTCAAACATTTAGAACTTAGTCTTAAATTGGGACTTTTTAAGATATTAACCAGACCCACAGTAAAACAACCACTGTTCTGTGGTGTTTCGTCTGCCCTGCCGTGATCTATCCACTGCCAGCTATCCTTTGATGTGTGCTTTGTGATAAATTCAAGCCTCAGCATTTTCAAAACCCTCTCAGTCAAGTTACATGATGACCTCTCTTCATGGAACAGTGACAGACAGCCTGTTTTGCCTTCAGTTCTCTCCTCTTTCCCATAAGCTGTCATGTCAGTCATTTTGGCTGAAGGCCCCTCAAGTTCCCCTGAGGGTCTCACTATAATGCGACACAATGGCAGACATTAACCTGGAATTAAATCTTAAAGGTAGATGGCGACAGGGATTTGTGGCTGTCACAGAAGCTTACAGGCGATGTGATGCATTTTATTTTATTTTGCAGTGAGGGTGTGTGTGTGTGTGTGTGGGGGGGGGGTGTAATTAACCTCCTCTGTGGGGGAAATTCTATTACAAGCTCCTATTCTGCCATGCAAAGTGTGGTGCGGGGAGATGTCACAGGCTGTCAAGCAGAAAGCCAGGGCTGTCTGCATTTTAAACCAAACTTCCAATTTTCTTCTCCTATCTTTCTTCATTCTCACTGAAGCTGGAAATTGAGTATGGCACACTTATGTGGAGAGGGAGGGAGGGGAATAAAAGGTAAGCAGCTTTTCAGGAGTTATTTATTCAATCTACATTACCTGTATGTTGGTATGGGCAGAGCAGTAGAGGTGTTTGTTCTTTTTGGAGCACCTGGTAAGGTATACATCCCCTGACTCCTCCCTGAATATTTAGAAGTAAGTCAAAGTAAAAAAAAAACTGAGTCACTCATCCAACTGAAATCACAAAAGTCATCCCTTTGTGCAGTCAAGAATCATTGTCAAAACAATTTTTAAATGCATTGTTGATATTTTTTAATATTCAAAAAAGAAAAAAGGCTCTTTGAAAATACATCAGAAATTTAGCCTAGGCTCTGAATTGGCAAGTTTGACTGTTTCCAAATAAAAAAAAGATGGCAGCCCGACGTCTACTATCTTGTAGAGAAACCCATGGTTACCTCTGTGACCCGATTGTATGCTAAAACATGAGAGGCACAAACTGGGGCTCAATGAAAAAATTGTGCTGGTAACTGTACCTGACAAACCAAAGAAGGAATGTTTTGTTAACAGTGGTATTGAAGAATAAGAACCAGACCAAAGCATCTGACTGATGTTGGCATTTGCAGGTACATTTTTAAGCTGTTCAGTGTGCTAACGAACAGCCCCCCAGCTAGTTAGCTATTCAGTCTGCAAACTGAAATTAATTGATAGGTCATATGTAACAAAATGTCAGGGAAATGAACTGCTAGTAATAGCGTGATGCTAACATGACATACTTACAGACAGACTACTTGCCACGGTCACTGTGCACTTGCTGTCGATCTGTAGAGATACATAAAATTATTGTAATGTAAAAGACTATTCTCGTGGCCACACATCTCATCTTCTATATAGCTATCAATTTGCTATTGAAGATTTGTGAATATTTTCCAAATCAGAATTTATAGGTCAGAATATTTTTTAGAACATATATATATATATTTATTTATTTATTTGGCCATCTTCACTTGCAATTTGCATACATATAAGCATCATCAGCTCTTCAATGGATGCAAGTTGCAGTTAAAATCTCTGGAAAAAGTTAATAAATTTAGTTGTTTTTTTTTTTGTCAGACCCATTCTAGCGTTTGCTGATCTGACATCCCTATCAGCAGTACATCATTTGTCGGTTTGTTCCACAACCATTCCAAACTATTGTTACAAAAATACTTCATGTCTGATCTCCCACTACTATGGTGAAGGTTTGGTTAGGTTCAAGCTGGATTTATAGTTGTGTGTTCACGGATTATGGCATAGCTACAGAGCCAACACGCGTAGCCAGCGTAGCTATAACATGCACCTCCTCAGAAATGTATCTACATGTTGGGGCTATAGCAGCTATTGAGATACCACATGGAGGCTGCAACAACTGTGTTTCGTCAGCTTTCTCTGCTTGTGTGTTCTTCTACAAGTTGTCTGATGTCAGTGCAGTGCTGCCAACTTAGCGACTTGCACGCTAGATTTGGTGACTTTTAAGACCCCTTTAGCGACTTTTTTTCATAAAATGTGCCTAACTTCAAATCTAGCTACTTTTGGGCAGAGCTTAACTCCTCTCCCTGAAGAGAGTCAAATATTTCTCAGTGAATATGTGCTATCACGTGGCTGTGGGTCTCGGGACCAACTGTCTTCACTGAGTGGAGAGCAGCAGCACGTTCAGTCAACCAATCAGCAGTCAGACAGAAACGTGAATGAGCTGTGAATGTGCATACCTAACGACCAATCACTGATCCCCATTGTTTGTCCAGGGAACTTCTTTTCCTTTGTTTTTATTCTAAATGATTTAACTTGACTATTTAAATTTTTTTTCTCAGGCTACATCCACACTAATATGTTTTTTATTTAAAAACGCCATTTTTAAAACATCGCTGTTTCCGCCAATCCTCACAAAAACACAATGGGGTCAGCAGTGTTTTCAAAAGTCTCTGTTTTAGAGGTTGGAAAACGCTGGAGTAGAGTGAACGCTAGGTGTAAATGTAGCAAAAGTCTTAAAACAAAAATGCATTAGTGTGGCTGTAGCCTCAACATAGAGTTTACAAGTGAGTTCAATCCATGACACTTCAGGTCTATACAACAGCCAATATAAAACGTTTTTGAAATAAGAGGTAGCTTTACATGCATATTAATGGAATAATAATAATAATAATAATAATAATAGCCAATGACAAAGCTAGTTAGAGTTAAGTTTAGCTTGACTTCATTTTTTTAAAATGTATGTAAAATGCATATGTTATGTAAGTAGTTACGTTATGAGGTCACATATGCAAATGAATTATCTGGCGACTTTTCGAGCACGCTTTAGCTACTTTCCATTGAAAATAGTTGGCAACCCTGTGTCAGTGAAGACAATGAAAGACAAAGAAACTTGAAAAAAGACTCAGTAGTCTTCTCCTTTCAACACACATCCAGGAAAGGCTTTTTCACTGCAAACCTTCTGCTCACCCCAATCACCGCTCTCTATCACAGTAAATAAAAGAACATAAACACATTGATTGCATGGCAGTAGTCTTCTATTTTGCCGTGTCTCATTTAAAAAATAGAAGTTACCTGTATGTAACCCTAGTTCTATAAGTGCATGTGTAGTTCACCATTGCTCTGTATCACAAATTAAATGAGAGTTACTGTGGGGAATAAAATTAAAGCATGATACGGCCTGATCATGTATGATAAATGTGTCTAGTGTTGTGGTGGTGATATCAATGGGAGAAATACACTAAAGTATAAATCAAAATCTTTGTGCCCTAGTCACAACTTAAGAAACCATTTACTTGGTCGGATTAGGGAAAGTTTGTGACCTTGGTTAAAAACAACTACTTCATTAAGGTTAGCGAACCTTCATTGGCTGTGGTTAAAAGAACTGCTTGGGTATTGTTATGAAAGGTTTGTGGTCATGGTTAAAATAAGCCAATATTGACTGTTAAAAAGTCTTTGCTTACAGAATGGAAATCAAATCAAATCAGGGTTTGATTATATCCTTACACCACAGTATCCAGTGACCTGTCTGCTTGAATCTTTGTAGAGCTGTGACTGAATGAACATGTTCACCATTACATTCCCTTTTAGCCTGAGAAATTAGCAGATGTGTTCAGCATTGTTCTGCAAAGTGCTTTTCACATTCCCTTCTTTCAGCTTTGGATGGGAAGCTGAGCACTGAAAGACCACTTTACAGTGAGAATAGCATGAGTGAGGGGAATTAAAAAGGGTGGGTTTAATGGCCTCAAGAAAATTGCAGGCCACATGAGACCCCCCTTTGCTTCTGCTTCCCTGGAGCTTTGACTGACAGCTCCGGTGCTGCAATTGTGTCGTTCCCCCTGCCAGTGGGGGCTGCTTTGGCTCTAGGTGTATGGAGGCAGCTACAGCAAGAAGGACTATCTGCGACAAAACCAGCTCTTTGTGCTGCACTTCCTGGCACTTCCCAGGACAGATGTACCATTCACCTCCCAAAGTCAGCAGCCGTGTCGCAAATTGTTACCATTGTGAGGAGCCACAGCAGCCAGGGATGTAGTGGAAGGTAAACGTGCAAAGAAGCCAGTTGAGCCACCTTTGTACATGCAGAAATAGAGTGTATCGCCTTTGTTGACTGACACACAGAGGAGGAGTGGGAGTATAAAATGGCCAGTGTACAGATACACCAGCCTTCCCCCTTAAAGCTGCTCCAATTAATACTTCTCCTGTTAAGTGTTGTTATAACATGAACCCCAAGCAGAATATGGTAATGTGCCACATCAGACCCATGGTCTCACAACTACTAACCACCACGTATGTGTTGTGATGAGTACTATTCTTTTAATATAGATAGAGATGACTTAAAGGTACCCTTTGGAGTTTTTATGAGTGGGCCCCAATTTGTTTGTTCTAGTGCATGCGCACAAGGACCGACATGAACTTGAATGCAGGTGAGGTGATACACATTCCTGCCAATGGTTTCACAGAATTCCACTGGTTAGCAGGTGTTGGTATAAAGCATCATGAAAAACAACAATGCGGCAACAAAAGCTTGGGAAGAAGACGTCTGCTAGCATGTCAACATGGAAGTTTTAGAAGTTTTTAAAAGATCAGCTTTACAAATGTTTCGCGTGGAACATTGCACGCGTTTGTTAAGCCTGAAGGATGCAGACAATGTTTTTTGGAGAGTAACATTAAATATAAACAGAATTATCATATTTAAATCACCAAAGGTAGAGCACATAATAAGCTATTTTTTACATACTATAGTAGTCAGCACCCAACATTATTGAGAACACTGTCCATTACTGCCAGTCTCTCTCTTGTCTCTGGTGAGCATTAAGCTTGCAGGCATGTTTACGATGACAGGGTATACATTGCAAACATGACTGCAAGAAGGAGGGAGGGGAGCTTGTAGGTTGGTGGTGTCAATAGGGGCCCAACAACACATTTTTTGCCCCAGGGCCCCCTAACAGGTTAATCCGGCCATGATGTCTGCTGATATAAATCTTCATGAGGCTAAATGACACTACGTCATTGTGTTATTAATGTGTGTAAACAGATTTGATCGTTGCAGAAGCAAAAGTGCTGCTTTTTTGACTCTTAAAATTGGTGGTTGTGATTCTTATGATCAGCAACATTTGGTTTGATTTGATCACTGAGTGCAACACTGTACAGACTTCTGAATCCATGTTAAGACATGTTTATGGCTATCACATGCAAATCTAGGTTCCATAAAACACCTTGTATGTTAAAACCCGGATCCAAAATCAATAACCAAAGCCTTCAAAACTAAAAGGGGAAAAAAAGAAGGACACAAAGAAACAAAGAAAAATAATGCACAGGATGCATGACTGAGCAAGCTTTAAAAATGTAAATAAAGCTAATTTGTTTTGTGGTGTGTGTGTGTGTGTGTGTGCGTCTGAGCGGATGGTGAAGTGAAGCGGCTCGGATGGGTAGCATCTGCATAGCGGTCCTGCCTCTATTTATGCAGTTATGAGACTAGATGCGAGTATAAACCACATTAGACTTCTCCCAAGCAGGAAATATCCCGAGTGTCAGCCTGCATTCTGTTGTCACTGATTGCTTCCTACATTTCATTATGCTAAATGCGGCTTTTTACACATGCGCTGAGGAGTGTTTTATAGGGAGGATGGCCAGGAGTCACATCCTGGGAGCGTCTGAGCATGCCAACCACGAACAGTGTCCCCAGCCAGCTGCTTATTGTGAACAGGTTTTTAAAAGCTTGTGACAGGGTGAACTGCAACAGCAGACAACCACATCATCCTCAATCCTCCTCCTGCAATTCCAGTGGTTCAACAAGGCTGAAGACAAAGCCTCTGAGATCAGTTTGGCAAAGGGATGCCAAACGTATCTGCATTCTAAACCTGCTGTAGGAAATCCCCCTTGGCTAGCTTAAGCTGCACAATAAAAAAGCACAAAAGAGGAAGGCAGTAAATTAGTTCAATCAGCTTAGAGTGCATCTATTGCTGCTGTCATAATGACACTATTAAGTTAGGAAATTTAGGCCAGCGCTTAAATTCAATTGGACTGTCTGTAAATATAGCAAAGTTAAAATTGGCTGTCAATTTATCCCCCAAAGGACATATTACACAAATGATCCAAAACAAATAAGTGGATCTCTGCATGATCAAATGTCAAAGCCAAGGGGTGGGGGATTCATGGGAAGGCAGGCAGGTGTCCTGAGGGTACTTCACATGACCCATTAGCTCTTGGCAATGCAGAAACCCTTCAATTGAAACAGGAATTAGGAGCTGCCAAATAGAGGACTGGACTAATGTCAGGCTAGGCCACAGATGCTTCCATGCAGCGGATGTCTGTCATTTTGTAGCCGTCTCTACATTTAGGCGGCAGAGGGAGGGAACAAAACTCTCCCGCTGACATGTGCTCCTTGCCATGTCCAAGTAGTCTACTGTTGGATCAGGGCATTACAAATAAAGCCTATATTTTTCTACTGCTGACACTTTGTATCGGGGTTTTGGAAGGTCATAATTTGAAAGAAATCTGTCAATATGTTTGATGTGCTCTTCCTCTTTTTCCGGCTTTTTGTGGAATCTCCACAGTAAAACAAAGAGTTTTTGAATGCATAACCTGGATACAAATGGGTAATTTAGCCCCATTGTGGCTATTTTTGTGATGTGGAAACTTGCCAAAAGCAGTCCCAGAGCCCATTTTGGGTCTTTGAATATATTGTAGATTAATAGGAAATTTCACTTTGAGGCAATCATCGGAGGTAAAAGCACATTCATAAATTCTTACGAATGTGCTGGGTATTGGCACGAAAGAACAAAAACATATGCATACACTGTTTTCTTGCTCCCAATTGCTCCTTAATTCTACATGGACATGACAACCGTTTGTCCATAAATGGTGGAACCGGTAATCAAATGAATTGTAACTTTTCAAAAACAAAAATGACCCCTTAACCTTAACATTTATGAACATAAGATGTTGCATTGTAACTCTTCAAATGAAAATCACCAAACTTCCCATAAACAACGGCTATCTGTGTTTCGCATTTTTAGCCACGCTGGCTGGTCCACCACTCTGGTCTGTCTGGACAAATATTGGATGGATTGCCTTACATTTTTTTATAGACATTCATGGTCCCCTGAGGATGAATCGTATGCAGTGTCTCAATTTGGATACTTACCTTAGTACACTTACATGTACTACATTGTGTACACTATGTACTTACTTGTGTAGTGCGTTCATTTTGACAGGGTTGTGTTGTCTCAAATCCAACACTGCTGTTGTGCATTTACCAGAAATGATGATCGCAACATTCTTCTTCTTCTTTTTAATGGTGAATTGCAGCCGGGCGGAGCATTATCGCCAACATTTGACCGCGACTGTTGCCCACCAAATTGTTTGAAACACTAATTTTTGGTATACCATCTGGGAAAACTCAATACTGCCCACTGCACACGCTCATGCTAGTGTTTCTCTCCCAGGTCCTGCCTGCTCAGTTCTCTTGGCCCTTCTTGGTCCATAGGCTTTATACTGGGATGACATCATGCACATTAAAATAGCTTTACTAGACTCTGCTAATTAAAAAAAATGCATAATGCTAAGCTTAAAAATTGCCCTTGGTTACAGTTGGAGGTCTCCTGTCAACAATTTGACAGATGTCTCTTTTATAATGGTGGTCAATGGGGAAAATGCTTTTTGGGCTGCAGGGGATTTTTTGTTGCAGTTGGCCACTGGAGACTGACTTGCCTCATCCTATCTTGCCAGGCCAGTCAGTATAAGTGGACCCATTGTACTGGGCATGAGCAAGGATTCTGTGCTGACTCTACGTTTTTTTCTCGGATCTCAAAAATCTGAGCAAAAGTCATGTAGTGTGCATTAGGCTTAAGAGACACAACTACAATGAATGGGTTGTTTTTTTCAGGGGTTGTTAAAAGCAGTTTTGGAAATATAGGAAATCTCTAAATTAAGTCAGATGTGGCAAGTCAAGGGACAGCTCTAGAGAATTACATTTTGACACCTAATCATAAAATGTAATACATTAAAAATATAGTTAGGGAATAAATAGGATGATAAAGAATTCAAACAGGATTAATAGCATATAGTGTTATTAACTTGGCTTTGAAACAATGTTGTTTAAAAGCGACATTGCTGCATTCAGTGTTTTTTGTTTCTTTCTAGTAAATGCTATTTAGTCTCATTATACTACATTTATTAATGAGTTCATTCTCAGTATTGACAAAGAGAAGCCCCCAGTAAAGCCTCATGTTGGAATGAGAAGAAAAACTGCTGTAGGCTGGTGTGTAGCTCGGCCCTTTGGTGGAGAGGAATGGAGGGGCTGCCAGTTCTTCCACAGCTTCCCACCAACAGGAAAGCGTCAGTGCATGGAGCTGATAACAAAATATGCAGCGTCAAGCCTTTGATAAACAAGCTGCTCTTACTCCCTGCTGGGACAAACCGTCTTTCTGGGAGCCCAGGCTGGAGTGTTTTCCATGGTAAATCCACCATGGACATTCAACACATTCAACACTACCAGTCCTCAACCTTTCCTAAACACATGACAAATGTTGAGTGATAATCCCTCTTTGTGAAGACACTGCTTCATTGCAAGTATACCTCCAAAGATACAGATACACTACTTGACAAGTTGTATCCTATGTTGCTTTATTTTGACCCATATTGGTCGAACCTTAATCAAAACTAGGCTATTTTTGTTCTGTATGCTTCAGTGTACACAGTTCATTCCTAGCACAGATTGTTAGAACACGATAGGTTGATAGTTCGATGACTTGATAAGCGTTGGGAAAGCTACTAGCATGTGAAGCTACTGTTCATTACAAGTAATTTAGCTAGAGCAACACCACACTTTTGTTGAAAGTACCATTGAAGTAAAATAGTTAACAAATGCACTCATTTTGTGTTACGAACTACGACACAAGAAGGTGGACTCAAATACACAACTCTACACCAGACGTCTTGGATACAAAAAATACTTTACTGAAGAACAAAGTACAAACAAAAGACGCTCTTAAAGAGGATAATCAAAACAGTAAGTATCTCGAGGAGGATACTACAAAAAATTCAACAAAAAATGCTCACAGGAGGATTAATCACAAAGTACAACAGAAAATGCAAACACAAAGTAATAGAAGAACCTGAATTGTTAGATCGCATGAGTCAACGTGACATGGGGACAGGACAAGGGAAACAAGGACTATATATACACAGGAGGGAAGGGAACACAGGTGAATCCAATCAGGGGCGGGACCGACAATCACAAATGGCGGGAAAACACACAAAGGAAGGAAGTCCGATCTGAAACAAAAGGAGAGGTGACTACACAATAAAACAGGAAGTGCAGAACGAGACTAAACGTGAGTGAACTTGACATGAAACTAACATAACACTAAACATGACATATTAACAGATTTGTCGAGATACCACATTTTGTGGTGTCATTTATTACACAAAAGAAAGCAGTAATTATCACTTAAAGATAATTACTGAGCACTTGCTGTGTAAATACGTACACACACATGAGCAACAAGTCAAGCCAGATTCAGACAGGATTTATTCTCTAGAAGAGGTCAAATGATTTTAATATTACAAGTACCGGTCACGCAGTAATGACAACCCAAAAATATACTGTTTCTCAGTGCACTCATTTGTCCTCCCATAATTAACAAATATATATAACGTAGTGTTTGGTTAGTGGGGGAAAAAAGCTAGCTACTGGAAACACTACATGATTTTGAAAGTAGCGACATCACCCCAACACTACTAAAGAATGTAGTTAACACTTGTTAGCTAAACTAACTAAACTAATTAAATTTGTTGGTCCTCTCATAATTTAATCAAATAAAATATAACAATGTAGTGTTTTGTTGCGCTACCCCACTACTTATGGGAAAAAAATAGTTACAATTTTGAAAATAGCTACGCTCCCCAACACCACTGGGAAATGCACTTAACGTAGAAAGGCTAAACCAATAGGATCTGTGCAAAACAGTCTAATAGAATTGTCTGACATGAACATACATTTTTATTTGCAACTTCCAGTGGGTACAAAAACATTGACAAACTGACTCAGTCTCCATCAGTGGGAATGGGACTTGCTCTTGCAGCATGTCTCAGAGATACAGGCTGGAAAGATGGCTGCATTGTTACATATAAATCTCACCTTCTGTTATGTAGTCAGGTTTTATGTCCTGTTCTTTACAGGGGTGGTGCTCGTCTCTCCTTTTCTTCTCCATTTTCCATCTTTTCTGTTGCTGTTTGTTTTGCCTTTTTTGTTTTAATGTTTTATCACCCTGTAAAGCACTTTGAACTAGATTTCTATGGATTGGGGCTATACAATTAAACATGAACATGAAATTGAACAACAGTCCACAATATGTCTCAAAATCCCACTATTATTATTTTTAAACCAGGCCACATGGCATTTGCACAGAGTATATGGTTTGACTGTTCCATCTTTTTGCTGATTACAGTGATTACAATGATTAACAGATGCTGTCTGGCAGATGGACAGACTGTTTGTTGTCCAGGTAACATCCTTTACATGCACCCAAAACTAAACCTAGTTTTAATGTTATTTCCATGAGACACATACGCTAAATTCTTTGTTTACATTCCAATACATCAAGTTTTTATAAATATTATTTCATATACCTGAACACCTGTCTTCGGAAGATATGGATGGGTAGGAAGTGAACCCCTCCCTGCTGACACTGCTGAACTCCAGTATCCCGGTACTGCAATACTGTGGTGAAATCCAGTTTGCATGTCCTGGGAGCACATTTTTATTACAAACACAAAGTCACACGCAGAAGGCTGTGTTGTTCTGAGCAAAAGGCATTTTCTAAAAATCCAACTTAGAGATCTGATGTTTGGCCAACTAGATTAGGTGCCAAATTATGCTCATCTCTTCTGAAAGCCAGCTAATGCAAAGTTTATTGCTTTACATTTCCCTCCAAAATAGATCACTGTGTTTTTCAAGGGTGAATATAAAATAAAATGTGTAATTGTTGCATGCTTTTCAGAACATAGGGCTTTAAGGCTTTAATTGCAGGAAATACTTCTATTTGTAGTATAGCCAGAATATAAAAGCAAAGCATCTGCCTCTGACTATAAAACAAATTATCTTTCTTTAGCTAAAAATGAAGTGAAGTAAATAAACATTTATGGACTGATATGGTGTGGAAACGCTGTAGCAGCATTCTCTCTACCTCCTCACTCTCGCTCTCTCGGGTCAACAGTAAGAGGATCCGACCCACAGATTGACTTATCTACCTGAATCCAATTTTCATGTTCACTGACTGCAATGAGCAGCTTCATTCCACGATGAATTACGCTTTTTCAATCAGCTTTTGATAAACAAATCGAGCGCTGCTTGAAGCCCCGAAAGGGAAAAATGTTGAGCATTCAGAATGAATAAATCACAGGTTAGAAGCACACACTTCAGGGTGAGATTTTATTTAGAAACCAAGTCATGATACCACAATCTGTCAGCATAGAAAAAGCAATGTTATTCTCTACACTAAAGAAAGTGACCTGTAAAATTGCTTTCGTTCATATTTCTTTTCTGTTTGTCCAGCTGACCTCCAATAACCCTGGCTTCTTATCTGAATCCAAGGGCCGGAACATCCTCGTGCTGTTCCAAAAGTAAAAAAACAAAACAAATTTAAAATCACATTTGTAATAAGGGCAATCAATAAAAACCCCTAAAACATAACCTTGCTTAACAGTATGTTCTGTAGTTTAGGGCTGCAGCTAATAATTATTTTCATTCTCAATTAATCAATAAATTGATTTGTTTGTTTCACTATTGTGGTTCACTGCATAGGTCGGACATTTTTTTTTTTTACATACATTTAAAAAAAACAATCTAATTATGTTTACAGTTATAATCCTTAACATTTCTGTCCTGGTTAACTGGGCGACACCTGTGGTCAGGGCCGGATTAAATGGATAGATACCTGCCACATGATATTATGCTCATTAATTTAGTATATATTTTAGCTTATCTATTTACATTTCGTCATTCATATGCAATTTGTTAGTCATTTATTTACAGTGGAAAGTATAGCCCCATACATTTCATTTATATGCATTTTACATTTATCAGGCCACCCAAGAGAAACTTGTGTTTACACACAAGTTCTCCCCTCTCTGTCGTTTTCTTTCTTCCACTTCATTTTTCTTTTTTTGAACTTTGCTGCACCCAAAAGCATACCCAAAAGCTGCTAGCCTACACTGCTAACATTAGCCTACGAGCATGATCTCCACTCATCCGGAAATACTCTTTCCCGCTCATTGGTGCTAACATTGTGTAAGTGTATGTTAAAAAAAACAAAAAACAAACAAACAAACATATATATATATATATATATATATATATATATATATATATATATATATATATGAACATTGAAATAAAGTTTTAGATTGGATTTTTATACTTATAAATATTGTAAAATATATGTTAAACATTATTTAATGTAAGCAGATGATCTTACCCCTCTGTCTGGGCCCACTAGTGGAAAGGAGGTCCTGTGCATGTGCCTAGAATGCCTGTGCCCAGATCCGGGTCTGCCTGTAGTAACAGCAAGTGCATTTTAATGCTACAGCAAACGCTCTACTTTGTCAGAAAAACAACAGAAAAGCTACTTGTGTATCTGTTTACAGTGCAGCCAAACAAACTCACAATGTTTTAATAAAGAAGTCAGTTAATAATTGGCTTTTTCCCATCATGCCATGAGCAACCACAATATGATTTCATGCTGCACACAACAGTAGAACCCAGCAACAGGAGTTGGTTACCTTGCTGAGGAGTTGGAGGTGTGCGGCTTGTTGTCTGCAGCTCACTGTGACTGCTCGTTCTTGTTCTATTACTCCCTGCAATATTTAAAACTAATCTGTTTTATTCTTTAAAAAATTATTTAAATGACAGTTGTCTTGTTTTGTAGATGGTTTTTTGATGAACAATCGCTGTAATCTGGTTTCCTGTGACTTTCATTTAACCTCTATTTAACCAAGATGTATCTTGAGATACATTATCTCTTTTACAAGGGAGACCTGGCCAAAATGGCAGCATAAGATAAGTATCACATAGTTACATAAAAACACACATCATTAATTTGCAACTGTCACATATATCACAACAAAACAGGACCTGGGAGACATGAGAGAGATAGACTAATTAAAACAATTACCTTTAATATTTTCTGAATGTGGTGCTTAAAGGCCTGATATGAAGGCAGCATTATCTTGTAAATTATTAAATGATTTCAAGCCCAGGATGCATACTATGAAGTTCTGAGCAGACATAGATTATCCATCTACATGATCTGGTCTGACAGCTGTTAGAACCAGTATAACGCATTTTACAAAGGAAGTTTACCAAGAATTGCTTTAAAGATGAAAAGGTACATATTAACCTTTCTCTGTATTTTTATCTATCCAGTTAACATGTATACATTTCAGTGACAAGTTCTTGTTCCAACGTTCAAAAATGACTGCATGGATGAATGACAGACAGGGTCAAGTCTTTAGTTAGAAATGTGGACGAAACAATGTTTTTTCTTGCTGCGAAGGTAAAAATACATAAAAATCAAATGTGGCTTTAAGAGTGCTTTTACTGTGACGCAGCAGCAGCAAGAAATGTTGGATTTGTATTAGCAGCTCTGAACAGTAACACATGCTGCATTGTTTCCTGTGAATCTTCCACTAACAATGAACTACCATATAGAGAGGTAATTATAGAATGTAAATACATTGTAAATACATTGAATGGAGACTATAATGTTTATTATAAATATTAATTAAAAAAAACAGGATTTGATTTATTTTAACTTTAACATTTGTGTTTTTAGCAGCCTTTAGTGAACAGCAGCTGCTCAGAGGAAGAGGCCAGTTGAGTCGCTGTGGCCACTTCAGTAAAAGCAGAACCTGGAGGACCAAACAGCATGTTCATTAGACATCAGAGAATACAGCTATAAGTTATCATTAGAAGGGTGCGTGGGTGGATATCAGCAGTTACAATGACTTACTCTGCTGCTATTTTAAACCTAAATAGACAAAGAAATGCCTGGACATAGTTTTATATTTTTTCCAATTCTGAGCTTATTTTTTTAGTCAGTATCAAGTGTTATACATCATATAATTCAGGGGAACCTACCCTTTCTTTCTGGTTCAGTGTAAAGTCACCATCCTGCATTACCTTTGTGTGAGCAGACCATATTTGACATTAAAAAAAATGGCCAGTGAAAAAAGACGTTTTGTTGAATAACAACCTGGGAATTTTTGTTTTTCAGTGTGAAAAATTGTATTTAGGTGTTTTGGAACTCCATATGAAATTTGGTGCAAATACACCTTTTCCTCAGTGAGTTACAGCCATTTATTGGGTATTATCCTGTTTTTTTCAGTAGACAAGTGACAATTTAGACATTTTGGTGCTGTCTTCATATTTTTATGAATATCACCTCTGAGAGTAATTATATGGCAAGCCCTTTTAACATTTAATCAGTAGCAGTTAAATCAATTGTAGATATCAACAATTGCTTTTTGACTAGTTAGAATTGCAAGCCAACATATCCATAATGTAATTTTGACACGTAACAATTTTAATTAAAGATATCTACAATTCATTTCACACTAGTCAAAATGTAAATTTGTGATATCAACCATTAATTTCTTACTAGTGGAAATGTTAGTTGTAGATATCAGTAACTTAATTACAACTAGTCAACTTTTACCATTGACTTCTATTTAAACTCAATTACAGATATCTACAATTCAATTTTGACATGTTACAATTCCAAGTCAACATATCCACAATGTAATTTTGACTAGTTATAATTCTAATTAATGATATCTACCACTCAATTCTCACTAGTCAAAATGTTCATTAATGATATCAACAATTCAATTCTTACTAGTGGCAATGTTCATTATAGATATCTACAATTGTTCTTACATTACAGATATCATTAATGGAATTGTAGATATCTAAAATTCAATTCTGACTAGTCAAAATTAAATTATTGATATGTTGGCTTGGAATTGTAACTAGTAAGAATGTAATTTCAGATATCTAGAATTGCATTTCAGATATCTAGAATTGCATTTCAGATATCTGAAGTACAATTGTAACTTGTGAGAATTATATTCTTACTAGTCACAAATATATTTAAGATATCTGCAATGTCTTTTATAACTAGTCAGAATTGAATTTCAGATATCAAAAAAGGAATTTCCACTAGTCAAAATGTCATACACACATATCCGAAATGCATATGGTAATTTGGGCGAATGATCCGTTCCCTCTGACCGCATACACCTTGTTCATATGCCCGTTCGATGGCAAAACATTTTCGTTGGATTTTAATAATTACTTTCACCGCCATGTTCAACTTCTTCTTCTTCTTTAAGTTTAAATGGCGGTTGGTAAACCAATTTATAGGTGCATTACCGCCATTTACTGGAATGGACTGTGGAGCAGTAGATGTGTTGCCAACGGAAAATAACGCGCGTTTTCACAAAGCATTAGCATTTGTTGAATATTCATGACGTAGACTTAGCCTATTTAAAAGTCGACCAATAGCTTTGTGGTACTTGATGACATGACGCCCACATATCTGAAATGGTTTGATGATATGTCGGACATATCAGAAATGCAACTGTAGATATCTGAAATGGGAAATTACATTTCGACTAGTCACAATCCTTTTTCGACATGTCAAAATTAAATTGTAGATATCTGTAATTCTTTTTCTTACTAGTGACAAAGGAATTACTGATATCTATAATTAAATTAAAGATATCTGTAAATCAGTGTTGACTAGTCAAAATGTAATTTCTACATGTGAAAATATATTTGTAACGTCAAAATTGTTTTACAGATATCTTAAATTAACATTTCGACTAGTGAAAACTAAATCGCTACTAGTCAGCCCTACTGATTAAATGTTAAAAGGGCTTGCCATAGTAATTATCAAAGTGGTATATGTCATTGGAAAATAGACAACCTAATCTGTCAATATATTTCCACATCACAGTGGCAAATGTGCAAATTTCTTCCATGGTCCATGAGTTTTCTTTCAAGTTGCCTCGGAAAGCTGAGAATCTCACGGTTCAGACGCAATTCAAGGCTTGTCTCTATCTTAAACGGTTCCAAAGTTATTTGATGTTTTGTAGAACATGTCTAGTATAGCATTGATGCTACGCCTGATTCTAAAGGGTTAATATGTTATTGTAACTGCTGGTAAAAATTTATAGGAGCTGTAGTTTTGTTGTACACTAATTGAAAAGGGAACCCCAGGAAGATGTTTCATTTTTTTCATGAAAGACAGATACAAGAAACCCTCAGTGACGCTCAAGCTATAGTGGAAAAGCCGCTAGCTGCAAGAGGTGATGTCAGGACTTCTCTATTTTGTAACATTTAAGATCCATCAGCACATGTGTGTGAACACCCCCCCCCCCCCCATTCCCCCCACACCAGGATGTCCTAATGCCATTAGTGATAGAGAGAGAAGACATTAGAAAGAGAAGACAAGCGGAGCTGGTAGAGAGACAGCAGGGGATGTGACAAGTGAGAGAAGGCTGGATAATTTACTTTACAGACTTCTGATGGATGAGTTGATGTGAAGCAGGTGATAGGATATTTAGATTCTAATTTGATGTGAGGACTGCAGGGCTGTTTTCTGGACTCCACTGAGGAAAGCCCACAACATGTATACAGCATTTCTGAGGTAATAATCACATAAAAGTCCAATTTCCATATAAATTCATGTCTGCTATGTTACTCGCTATCCCTGATTGATAGGACAATAGTGATTCCATCTATAGTCAGAGCAACAATTACAACAACAATTACATGTTGTTATTTTCCTTTGAAAACCATACATTTTTGTATTTTTGTATCAAATAGTATGTCACAAAAAATGACAGTTCTGTTTTTCACAATTTTTTATCAAATCACAATGACTTTGCACACCTCATGGCCTTCATCAGCGGACGGAACTGATGACAACTGAACCATCTCCAGTACCGATGGGGTTAGCTTGGTTGTTGTGGAGAGGGTTCCATCTGCTTTTGAAGGCAATGAGCTGTGGCTGAAAGCTCCAGGAATAATCTTGTAAATGCACTTTGAGTTAAGATACTTTTTGTCAAACTGCTATTTCCAAGGTCAAGAATGAACCTTCATGCTTAATAAGAAGTTCATGTGGGATCCTCCCACCAAAACACATATCCAAATCTTTTCTGGAATAATCTGCCATTTAAACTTTATTAAACATTCAAATTTCATACCTCGCTGAGGCATTTTTCTTCACTTGTCCATCAAACAAAGACAGAGTCATGGGTGTGTTAGCAAGAGTACCCAATGTCATCCCTTTCATCCTTGCTGATTGCAACAAAAGACTGACTTGGGAGTGTTAGCACTTGACATTTGTGGATTGTTCTACCCAGTAAATCTTAATTGTTAGATACCATGAAAAATAAGATCAGAAGAAGATAATTTACCACTGAGTAAATAATTCAAAATGAAGTGGAAGAATTACCAATTGGGTTGGATTTGTCTTGTGGATCTAATGTTTAGAGAATTCTAAAACACACAACTGATTCACCTTGAGAGAGTGAATGTCAGCTGATATATTCAACCCAGCATTCCGCATGCCTACTCAAGCATAAGCCAGCTACAGAAAATTAAATTTTGGGAGATCTCGATTTGTGGCCAAGGACAAAGGAGAACAGCTTGTCTGAATGTCACACCTGTTTGAACGGCAAAGGGCTCAATCTTAAAACTCAGTAAGCTGGAACTGGCTGTAATGCAATGCCATTACAGTAGAGAAGCAGGTCAGGGCTGCCGAGACACAGTTCAAAATGCCACTCTGGGTGAGCCGAAGTCTTTTTTCCTCAGTAAACTAAATGCTGTCTGCAGAAAGCAGTGACCACCACGTCCTTTCCTTGACCTTCTCAGGGACAACAGAAATGCCTCCTAAAGGCCAGCAAAGAAAAGAATGTCTCAAAAAAATGTATATTTAGGAAAAAAGACATTAGGAAAAAAGAAATTATTCATTTTAGATATATACATATGTAATGAAATTATTTTGGACACATGAATATGTATTTAATACTGAAATTATTTATTTTAGATATGGGAACATACATTTAAATAATCTGAAAAGCAATTATGTGAAGATGATAAGTAAATGTCTATGAATTTCAAGTTCATAATTTAGACCTTTCCACAGCAGACACTCATAGGTGTAACTAATAACATTACTGATGCCTCACTTTTATTTAGGAATTAGGGGTGGCTGATACCAAGTAATACCAGGGCCAGACTCAACAACAATATCAATAATGATTTACAATGATAATGATTTATACTTTTTATTATTAAACCAGTGTCATGATTTATGAGTTGAATGCATCATTAATAGGCTATTTCGGGATGTATTTTAATTACCACAAATAATTTGCCAAACATATACAATTCATTTTACTGTCAATTACTTTAAAACACAAGACAGTTTCTAACAATAAATAACAATGGTTTATTGTGTAAATTGTGTGAATGAACTAAGGAGGTGATCGCTGTGCACATGAAAACGGCAGCAGAGAGCACATACACTAAGAAGAGTGTTCATGTGTTCAGAACATAATAATCTAACATGAGATGGATCCGTTTTTTTGGCATCGATCCTATTGACGCTAGTATCGATACTCAAAGCAAGATTTAGTATCTGTAGTATCGATAGTTTGGGGATCGATCCATCCACGCAAGAAAGATATGGGTGGAGAAAATTAATGGTAAATGATCCATAACCAAAGCTCTTAACTGAGTGCACCTCTTTTTCACAGCAGATATTTTAACATATTTTAGGATAAAAGCACAGGTGTAAATAATAACACAATAATAATGACTGTATTTAGGTGAGCCAGTTCCAGAGCCCTAGTATTGTCTATACTGGTATTGCTTATTGTAATAACTTTGAAAATCAAACATTTCATCAAAATTTAATTTGTCGAATTACTCAGCTGTACTCTGTGTACTCACTCAAAACACAGCCTCACTAAACATCTTCTGGCTGCAGAATAGGTCATAAACCCTGCCCCCTCCATGTTAGCGGATGGGACATGGGCCAATCTGAAAAGTCAAAGTACACGTCAAATAAAATGTTCCCAAAGATGTTTTCTGTCATTTTAGGTAGTTCATATCACACTGATGTTTGTTCAAGTGTTCGTTTTTCTGATAAGTTTGGTTTCAATTAGTTATTTGATGCTATAAAAAGGGGGTGTGACATCATGATTGACAACTGTGAGTGTGCTTGCGATTGGTTCGGGCAGGTGTATAGGCGGGAATTCGATCGCTGTGCAGATTCTGGCTCCAAATGACGTCACCAGCACAAGATGGCAGCTCCCGTATCTAGGATATTTTAGCTTCATTTTTGTCACGCGTCGTCCATCTTTATATACAGTCTGTGTTATTTACCCAAAATTTCCCCTTTTAACGATCTAGTTTGAATTGCCTTAACAAATTTAGGAGGTAAGGTTGACCTCGGAGTATTTTACTTACCTAATCAGATTGAGCCCCTTTCCCTTTAGTTTAAGAGATGAATATTCACTAACTTTTTGTCATTTTTGTTTTTGACACTTTACCCTTTCTTTACTTAGCTTATCTAGCTGAAACTAAATGAAATAGCTCACAAATGGTTGTCAGTCCTTTTTTTCCTTCCTTCGGTCTTTCTTTCTTTGACACTTACAGTGTATTACCATAACAGCACCTCACCTCACCTTGCCTGCCTTGTTAATTTTTTTCACTGTGTTGACAAAAGAGCCCTGACAGAGTCTGACACTGGCTGCTATTCTCTCCTTGATGAGGACACATGCATTTCCAGGACGTTAGGAGCACTGAACGATTTCTAACCTTAACCAGGCAGGTGATGGGCAGGCCAACCTGAAGGTTGCGGATGACCACCCTGCTTGGGGTAATTAATGAGTCTCCATCAAACATGGTCCTTGCAGAGGAGCTGGGCTGGCCTGTCAGTGTCCATTACAGTTCTGCCACAGACCATGAGAAGCCCTGACTCGACATTTTACATTCATACCCACAAGCCAAAGCCAGAAGATCACAAGACTTTTTGAAGGTACTTTGTGGTTAATGTCAGAACAAATGCAGTAAACTAAGAATAAAAGGTGTACAAGTACAATATGTCATGTGAGCCATGCAAATTTCCTCTAGGACATTCTTCGCACTGACAAGCTTTTAAATGGCAAGAATGGATGATAGACTGGAATCATCAAAGGACCAGGAGCTGAGTAATAGCCCCTCTTAAGAAACTAGAATAGTTTAGTTAGATTTAGTTACTAGTTTATTAAGGTTCCTGGCACATTGCACCGCATGAGGGACTGTAAGTGAGTGAAGTTACTTTAGTAGAGTGTGCATGTTGACACAGCATGATATTTCAATTCAGCACAACTTTACTTATCACCTTTATTTATGGGGCAGCTTGTAACACAGAAACAACACATAAAACAACAACAAAAATATTAAACCAACAAGTCCTCCAACCTAAACGACAGAATAGGTCATTTGCCAATGACTCCCAAAACAACATATATAGGCATACTGGACCTTCGTCGTCATGCTAACAATAATAAACATGCGGTTAACTTTGTGAAATGGTTGCAGTTTGGGTAGGTTTAGGCACCAAAACTACCTATCATGGTTTGGGTTAAAATAAGTACGTTAAAATAAGTCAAGGTTGACCTTTGGTTTCAAACAGGACATGAACAGCTGTCTCCTGGGTGAAAGTCCAATGTTTGACTCATCCATCCACCTTGTAGTCTTCCCTACCTATATGATACTTTTCTTTCTCTTCTAGTATTCTTTGCAAAAAACAACAACAAAACAGTCAACTTGAAAGAAAATGGATCTTGGCAACACATTTCTCAAGATTTGTTCTAAATGTCCAAATGTCACATTTTATTTGTCCATCATTCACAGTTGGTCTTGAACTTCATGCACTACCCTCTGTGCAGGTCCATGTCCAAACCAACTTGATACTGAGCAAGAGCTGAATAACAATATGGCCTAAAAATGTATTTCCTGTATGCAGATGTTGTTTCTTCTGACCTTCTGTTTGCAGACTTAGGCAGGGTGGCCCTCGGGGTCCTCCTTTTAGGCTGCCAAGTTCAGCTGAACTGTGTATAGGCTGTATAATTACATGGCAGCTTAAGAGATGTATGATTTGCGGGCAGTGGAAGCCAGTTTGAACTGCTGAATGCAGATTGTAAAATAAGGATGGGGAAAATGAAAAGTTCTTATTTACCAAGTTGTGAGACCCATAAGCAAAGTACTTTAACCCAATAGTGGCCACCAGTAGAATAGTGTGCTTGGACTGGACTTGTCTTAGTAGCGATTTTGGTCAGCTGCCACTGTTTGCTAATCAATTAACTTGGTGCATACTGTCCAGGGACAAATCAGCAAAACATTCACCACAATGTTCTTTGCAGACACTGTTCATTTTTATGTTTAAATGTCATTAAAATGTTAACTCTAAATCATGTGCAGCAGTTAAAGCAAGTATTTATGTTTATATTTAGGCAACTGCTAGCACTTGGTTAAAGTGCCAATATGCCAATGATGGAAACACACCATTGGATCACATGACTACTTCTATGTGAAAGGGATCACTCGTAGTGACAAAGCCACAGAGAATTATCACTCCATTCTGCAGTGTTGTTCAGCTCTACAGAGCGTTTTAGCCTCTTTAAACTTGTTTTTTTTTTGCTTTTCCGGCCTACAACTTTACTGTTTTCTTTCAGCCTGATGCCTTTAATAGTGTTGTATTTGGCTGCAGCAGGCAGCTGTTTTCAGTGAAAAATGTTAAATAAATAAACCAGCACCAAACAGCAGACAAACAAAGTCAACAACTAGCTGGTGAACATAGTGGAGCACAGCTAAAGAACCAGACATTTGATGATGATTGTGAGCCTAAAACAGAACTAAAATGAGAGTGAATATTGGACTGACATTCATCAGGTGGACACAAACACAACCCCAAATGAATGTTAATGTTGCTCTGTGTCTGCTGGATGTGCAAATAAGAAAGGTTTTGCCTAAAAGTTTGCCATATTAAATTAAAACATGATAAAATGTCAGTGTTGTTGCCAAAAAATTAGTTATTGCAGGTATCATATGTTAAAAAGCTCAACATGTTTTGAATGTATGAGACACGATGGAAACCTTTGGTATCAAATACAAACACTTGTAAATCCATTCCATTCATATGTGTGAAATAGGAAAGGGCTGGATATGGGTGAAGTCAGCAACATGTTAGACAGTGCTCTCCACCACCAATATTAGGGAATACCTTTTGGAAGAATGCTGTCCATCCCTCCTGTAGAGTTCCACACACTTTGGAGAATCTATGGCAAGGAGCACTGAAGCTGTTCTGGAGGCTCAAGGTGGAACAACACCTTACTAAAACACATTATGTTGGTTTTAATTGGTCATTCATCTGTATTTTCCTCAGTTTACGTCTATCTGGTGAAGCTGTCTATCTGGTGATAATTCAATTTAAGACCAAGTTCAACTCAAATGTCAGACACTCTGGACTGTAAAACAGATTACATGTGTTATAAAAATAAAAATGTGTGGACAGCTCAAGCAATATGGTATATCTACTATTATAATAAAGAAATAATTTAAGTCAGTGACCCATCCAAGACTGTGAAATTGACACTGGTTAATCTGGCCTTTCCAACACTTTTTGTTAATAGAATAGTGTTTATTAAAAGAACGCTCCAATAATGCAACACAGGTAATGCTGTGCTTTAGATCTCAGTATTAGTATAATTAGTATTCATACGAAGTTAAATCAGTGTGCAGATTCCCTCTTTTCTCTTCAACCAATCATTTGGACTGTAGTCTGTCAATCAGGACTTGAAGGGCCTATTAGCCCTGATGTAACACTTACATCGAAATTGCAAGGGCCATATTTGCTATAGTAGGAATAAGAGGCAGTGCTGTTTCCCAGTAGGGTGTCTCCCACTTTGCTATTGTGTAGGGTGGAGACTGAAGAGAACTGTGACTGCAGCATGTGGTGCTGTGTGCTGATTGCCTGCTCTTTGAAGACCTGTCTGACTGTGGGTGTGCGGGTCTTTAAGTAAAGCAGTAAGGAAAACAGTTGCAGATATTGTGATTTACACATAACAAGACAAAACACTGTAGGCCTATATGTACTGTATATGACAAAAGAACAAAAGTCAAAAGCCATGCCAACAACTGAACTGGATACCACGTTCAAAGATGGCGCCCCATTCATTCCTATAAAAGTTGCTCACTGAGCAAGAAAGCCTCCACGGGCTTACTCATGCTTCAATGTTTTTGGACCTTTAGAGCATGCTCACTGGAGTCTTTCTCCAGCTGAGCCGGTTGAGAGCATGCGAGTGCATGACTTCCTCTGACTTACTGTTGGCTCCCAGCACACATGAATGGGATAAAATAATTTAATCATATGGATCTATATAGAAGACTAGATGGGTCATTATTATATTGAGAAAAATTAAATAAATCAGTTAATAAATTGACAATGAAATATATAGATAAGTGATTAAATACAGTATATTGATAAGAAATTGAATGAATAAATATCAAATGAAAAATATAAATACTTCATCCTAAATGAAATAAATCAGTATCCACTGAAATAAATAAATATGTTATTATTATAAAACTTCATGGCATATTTATTTCAGGATGACACTTGCTTTTCAATCAACCTCTGCGGGCAAGATCAACAGTTATGATTGGTTGCTCTGTCACTCAGCAGAGACTCAGACTCAAGAAATACAAGCAGTCAGACGATCAGACAGGTTGTAACCATCCAGCTTTTTTTCCACGTTATCTAAACCACTTTATTTGGAGGTAAAACCTGCTGATTGTAGCAATTCTGGCTTGAAGAGCGATACAATGCCAAACGACTGCACGGCAGTCAACGTCTTTGTACTCCCTGGTTGCAGGGTTGAACAGCTGATGTACAGTCAACATGGCAGCGGTCGATCAGTCTCTCTTCGTTCTTCACAGTTGCTCAGTAAACAGTGGAATGCTACAGTAAACAATGAATCCTACAATGCTACATGGTAAACAAAGTTCTTCTTCCCTTGGGTGTCTTCTGGTCTGATCGCTGCGCAGGGCTTCTGCGTTTTTTTTTGCCACCCCCTGCGGTCCTCCCTGACGCAGCCTAAACACACTACTCACATTCAAATGAATGGGAGGACTGGCGTTTTTACCACAGCGCCTGATTTAGTCTGAATACAGCCTTAGACCCAAGGTCAGGGTGGTCACCAAAGTAATATATCCTCAGCAAATTGATGGTACTCCAGCCAGTACTTAAGAAGCAATCTTGTTCTGGACCAAAGTGTCGAACCAATGGACAAACAGACATTGACTGTCTTAGCTGAAAAAAAAAAGAAAAGAGAGAGGACATACTGTATTTGAAAAAAACTCCAAAACATCTCTTCCTGGTATGTGGCCATCATTCAAAGTGTTTAATCCTGTAATTTAGTGTCCTATGTCCTGATGAAGGTCACATCTTCGCTCAATCATGTTTGTTATTATCCAAAGTGGCCATGAGATGAAGGTTTTTAATTTCTTTGCTTGAAGAATGTCCTGAAAATCAACAAATAGAGTACCTCTATACACACTGAAACCTTGTTGTGTTTGAAACACTGTTGATTCTGTACACCCCCATTGTGATTTACAGAGAAACTGAACACATACAATCTCATCATGATGGAATTGTGTCATTGACAGATAAGTGTTAGGAAGAGGGGCTTTATGGGCACAACAAGGTTACAGATAATCTATAAACTGCAATTCTTTTCAAATTGTGGCTTACCTAACATCTCTGTCTCTCTCTGCCAGCTAATCTCATCAGGGACAGGAATCCATGCTCAATACCATCGACCTCGAATAGTCCCTCTTATCTCTTGCAACTGCGCCTCTCTGGAGTATACTCAGCAGCTGACAACAAAACATAACTGGGACTGCATGTCTTGGAATAAAAGAGATTCATAAATTGTTTCTCTTGTTCTCTGTCCGTTAAGTTATTCTAGAGTTTCTCGTGGATTTCTCTAATGTTTGAGTACAATAAAGTGACAGGAAACAGGGTGTGCAGTGAGGCAAACTTCTAAAAAGGATCAGAGAATGAGGAAGACAGATGGAGCAAGCAAACAGCAGTGTGACAGTCCAGTACAGTGAAAGACAGAGCTTAGTGTCCTGCATTGTGTCCAGACAGGCAGGGCTAACTCAGGGGTTCGAGCTGCATGCTGTTCCTGTGATTAGCCCTCCATCTGGCAGGGTGGGCAGAGCAAGCAGCCAGAGCTTCGCAGCCTGCTGCATGGATCTCAGAGTTGGGGTCTTCCTTTGCATTTGGCAGAGACAGTCTGGATGCTCCCATTGTCTCCACAAGGCCCAGAGGGATCAAACATCTGGCCGACTTTGTTTGCTGGACAATGAAGTACAATGAATAAGATGTCATGCCCCCACAATTGTCATTTGTTTTTGTACCTTGGTCACACAGTTAAAAAAAAGAAAATTAAACCAAAACACTTATTTTGTCACAGAATTTCCCATTTTTAAAAAATCAATGCCTTAATCAGCGGTTATAACAATAGAGTATATTGTTGCAGCGGCTTTATTTTCCTCAAATGCAGAGGTCTTTATTCACAGGTGTATATTACAGTTCTTTATACCTAAGTCTCCTTGTTTCATGGGTAGATCTTATTATATTTTAGTAAGAAGCCACCCTGTTGCCTGATCTGCTTCTGTTTAAATTTGTTTAATGCAAACTTCACACTTCCTCCATGTTTACATATCTTGATAAGTTCTGTATAATATACATTTCCACATCACTAATTCCTTCAGTACAACAACAGAGGCAGGACACACTCAACAACAGTTTCTCTTTATAACAGAAATACTGTTGTCACTAATTAATTAAGTCAGTTCTACTTTGCCGTGTATTAATTAAAAAAAAAAATCATTGTTAAGCCACCGTCAGTGCAGCTAAAGACTTCCTGCACAGGCATTTAAGAGATAAAAGCGGCTCAAAGGGCATAATACCTCCCTTTTCTGGTAGGCTTTTAATGTCAAACATCTATAGGAAGTGTTGAGTTTTATTGACAGCTATTTAACAGTGCACAAAAGAACAGCAAAGTAGAAGAGATTGTTCATTCCAAAAACCCCAAGATATAGTCACCAAAATTGATGACCTAGTTTCAATGATAATTTTAATGTTATCAATACATAGTAAAATGTGCTGAAAGTTGGGTGAGCATTTCTATGGAAGCCTGGTATTCATGTTAAATAATGTTTTTATCATTAAGCCCTGCTGTGGGTATCAGGATGCGTCGTCATAAATCTACTGAGCCCTCTGACAGGCCACACCATTTTCTAGCCCTGACCTAATATGACCTTTAAGCTACCTTTAAACCCTACTCTCACCCAAGCAAAGAGCAGATAATCAGTGGCTTGTGAAGATTCACTCATTATTTCTAATTGTTTCCACTTTGCCTTTTTAAAAATCTCTGTTGGACTACTATCAATGAAACTCAACACTTCTTGCAGACTTTTCACATTAAAAAGCAACCAGGAAAGAGATGCATTATGCAAACTGAGCTGCTGGAAGACCTTTAATTGAAACATCTGTGCAAAACCTGTTGTGTTATTGATGGCAACTTAACAGTGACCCAAAAATGACAAAATGGAAGTGAATGGAAAATAAATAATTTTAAAGAAATAGTGAATGAAAATAGCATTTCTTCTAAGAGAAGAGGGTGGTGAAATGACTCTGTTGTACTAATGGGAGTAGTGAAGTGAAAATGCTCAATTTATCAAGACAACAGGTAAATATGGAGGAAGTGTTATATGCACTAACCAAGGAAAGGGGGAGAAATAAAGGCCAGGTTCTCTCTGCTGTTGAGGCAAATGTGTGAGAATATATTTGAGAATTGATATTACATTATTATATAAATATGCAAATATAATATCTCATTGTACAGCTCAGTTGTGAATTTGAGCAAGTCACTCTTTAAGCTGATCAGCAGACAGACGAGAGTTAATGATGTCATCTAGAGACAAATGCTGGAGCTGCTCTACAGACAGTGAATAATGGAACAACTCCCAGAACACCGTGCCAGCAGGCAGGGATATGTGAGTACATTTTCTCTTTCACAGCTGGAAGCCCAGTATTCAAATTAAAATCATTTGGATGTAGTATCTTTAAAATATTCTACTAGCTCATGGAGTCTGTCACTGATTTATTGTCAATGGACCAACTCCATTAGTGTCTCATGACATCAAAGTCTTGTTACTCGGATTTCCAACTTAGACAGACAGTTGGGCGTGTAGATACCAAAGTCATAGAAACAGCACACTGTAAATTCCCCTTTTCCCCTTTATTGAGTCAGATGGAAAGTCATGAACACTATAATTTTTGTGTTTAGGTCTTAAACATAATTATTTGCAGTGAAAATACAGGTCTAAGTGGCAGCCTAGCTTGTACCTTCCCTACAGCTCCAGGATTTGAACCGACAACCTGGTTGGTTCTTTCTCGCACAGCCCTAAACTGATTTGAATCCTGATTGTAGGACAGAGTACTTTGTGATGATCAGTAATTAAACATCTTAGCGAACAAAAATTACGTTGAGCTCCCCAAGGGTCCATTCTGGGGTCTCTTCTAATCAACCTCTACATACTCCTACTCAGCTCAGATTATAAAAAACAACAAAATATCTTACTTCCTATGCAGATGACACAAGCATTTATATAACAACATCACCAAGTGACCGATACAATCATGAGTAAAGCCCTAGTTACAGTAGAAAGTCTCTTCATGAAATACGTACTGAAACTTGATGACATAGTGACAACTCTCAGGGTTAGTTGGCAAAATAGCCAACTGGAAGCATGCTAGCACTAGTCTCAATGGTTTTTTGTCACTAACAGGGCAATACATTAACAGTCCCATCGACTCTTGTCTCAAAACTGTCTGTAAACTATGTCTCTGTTGTGTAGCAGTTTATACCCAGACAGAGGAGGGTTATATAAACGTGGATGATGTAACACAGCTAAGCTAAAATAGCTTTGTCTGTTTTGGACTTTTTAGCTCTGGTTTCCTTACAAATTTGCACCAAAATTCACCAAAAATGTTTACATAGCCTGCGTTAGCAAATCTGATGATTGTGACGATTCCTCTGAAACCATTTTATTTCTCCATTACATTTTGCTATGCCGGTGTTATCAGCCCTAAAGTGAATTGAACAAATCAAAATTTCCTCCTGTCAAACAAATTGAGAAATAAAAAAAGTGAAATAATTGTGTTTGTTGCCAAAGAAGAATGGTTAAAAGTCAGTGCTCAGCTTCAATCCTTAATGTTAAGATCACAAACCATTAACCAAGCCAGAAATCTTGGTGTAGTTATTAATTTTGACCTAAATTAAGATCATACAAAATCAGCCGACTGGCAAAAAATTAAGTCAAATTCTGTTTCTGTTTGCTACAGCCTTTTATTAAATCATCTGTTTATTGATACCTTTTAATATCTCTACTGTAATTTGTTATTCTTCTGTTTATCTTATTTTATTCTTTTTTAATCGTCTTGTGTTGTGTTATATGTTGTCTTTATGCCTTTTGTCTTATAAACAGCACTCTGAGTAGCCTTGTTGTTGAAAGATGTTAACCCTCCTGCATCTACAACTACACATACAGTATGCAGAGTTCCCAGCTCAGCTTCTCCAGCAGCCCATTCATCATTACCTGAGGGAGTCAGTGTTAGCCTAATCAAGGCTTTGATTAATTGAATAAGGAACAGTGAGAGGTGGGCCAGGATCAGCAGGCCTTCAGGCTCAGCCGCTCCTCCTCCTCGCCTCTCTCCCAGCTTCATGGAGAGATGGCTGGCTGCAGTACGGGCCATATGGTGGTGCTGCTGTGCATGAGATCAACTCCATGCAGAGATGCTGGTACTTGTAAGGAAATAGATTCCAGAACACTAGCAGTGAGGCCACTGACAACTATTCTTACAATGTTTTTTTTTTTGGTCTACTTTTGCAGTGGGTTAGGGATGCAGTTAACAATGTGAAGGACCAAACTTTTTCCTTACCCATATCTTTTTATTGTTTTATCTGATTCTGTGACTGTTTAAAAAAAGGTAATCTGCTTAAAATGCATTTATTTTTGTACTTACTCTTCACTGGTGCTCTTGTAATGTTCCTATTATCTAGCTTGTCATGTAGAAGTTAAAAGTTACCCCATAATAGATCTAATAATAGATCTATTATGGGGTAGATAGATAGAAAATAGATCTAATATCTATATTTCTTTTATTCTGTGGGTCTCACTATGCCCAGACATAACTAAACCCAAAATGTAGTACGTTTCACTGATAGGGTAAAAGGTATTTATTGCATTCTTTTGTAAAAATACGTCTTCTACTTATTTATTTTGTTAAGAAAGATACATTTTGAATATTTTAGTCCAATGTTTATAGCAGAAAATGTTTTATATTACAAATTTATCTTAAGTTCTCCTGCTTTTTTGTTTTTTTAAATAATCATAGTTTTTTATTGCATAACAGTTACCAACATAAAGTCACAGGCCCGAGCTACAGTATTAAAGAGAAGGGAGAAGGGGTAACTGACCACTTACTCATACACACACACACACACACACACACACACAAACTCTTAAAAAACAACACGTTACACACGTATACACTTTCCAGTATGTTCTTATTGTGTACAAGCACAAATACACTAGTATTTATCGCAGAGAAGTGTCAAGAGCTCTCCAGTGCACTGTGCCCCTTCCTTTTAGCAACAGGTCACTTAGATCACTGTTCAACTTGTAGTAATCCTGTATCCTGAACTTGACTAAAATGTGCTTTCTTTTTAAGCCTTCCATTTGAGTCTTAGGCTGAAGCCCTATTTGATGAACTACTTGAACTTGAACTACGTATGATGGTTAGCATGCAATTAATTAATAATTGTATGATTTCATAGCTGAGTTTTTTTAATCTCACCATCATAATCCTTTAAAAAACAAATATGTGAATGTATTATGTGTTTTTATCATTTTTTCACGTGCAAATAAGGACCAACTAACTCACTAATTTCACTTATTTTGTGTGTTTGTGTCTATGGAGCCATGACAAATATGATATGGGATACTAATCTAAGACTTTAGATTTGTTCTACCATTTAACACAGTTTTGACTAAACTACAGCCATAGAATGAATGAGATAAAATAGCTTTTTTAGCAAGAGAAAGTTTCTGACAGCATCCTAAAGGTAAAACAGACATGACAACAATTTTGTTTTCCAGTGTTGCAGGTACCATAACACACTGCCAGAGAAGATAAAATGCTCAGGTTTCTCTGCCTCTACTTCCTTTACTCCTCTCTCACTCGCTGTCTCACTCATTCATTCACTTGCTTACTCGATCACATAGTCACACACACACTGCTGTAGCGCCCAGATAAAACATTCTCGTGGAGTGTGAATGCGGGGAGAAGAAAAATGACATTGGGTAATCAGAGTGAAGTATTACCAGTCATTACTCTGCGCTGTCACTCGGAGATCAGAGACAAGGCTGCGAGTCGCACGAATCCATGACTGCCTGCAGTCGGCCAACGCTAGATTGATTCTCTTCCTCCTTCCTCCTCTCATCTCGTTTCTTTTTCTTCTGCTGCTTTAGGAGGCCCAGTTAATGAGTCAGCTTTGGTGAATTTGTTCTTTACTTCCTGGAAGGTGGACAGCAGAGTGAATCCACTACATCTGCAGGTTGACCTTGACTGGAATGAAGATTGCTTCACCGACAGAGGCCATGCTGCTGCTACAGATAAAGCCTGAGAAGTAGGATGTATTGCTTAGATGCTGAGCCTGAAATAGTGCTGCTCTCTTTGAATGTGGTTTGCTTTTTGATGAAAACAAATGCTTTCACATACATTTATCATTGTCATAAGTCCAAAATATACCTCTTGGTTAAATGTGGTACTATGGCGCATCATTTTGTATATGTGTGTGTGTGTGAGTGTATACACATATACAGTATATATATATATATGTATGTGTGAATCTATATATACATATATGTATATATGTACATACAGTATGAATGTATGTATATGTATATACAGTATATATTTATATATATATATACATATAAACAGTATATGTGTGTATATATACACACACACATATATATATACAGTATACATATCTGACAGGTGCCATTGTAACGAGATAATCAATGTTCCTCCATTATGACCAGTCAGTGGTCATAATGTTATGGCTGATCGGTGTGTATATATATATATATATATATATATATATATATATATATATATATATATATATAGTTTTTATTGTTTTCTTTTCTTTGATTGACATTTATATTTATATTGTTGTTGTACTGAGCTGACCGACTCTCGTCCAACACATTCCATTGCACTGACCTCTGTGTTGACTGCACATGACAAATAAAACCTGAAACTTGAAACTTGTGATTATGAGTTTCCGACTTGTAAATAGCGTTCATGTCAACCCCAAAGTCGTTATGACTGGATAATTCTGCTTTTTTTGAAAGCTCATATATATCTGACCTGATGCTTAATCCAAGGTCTGTTGTTCAAGGTTAAACCAAAACGTAATTGACTATAGTGCTATACTGTCAATTCACAGTATTTTTAATCTTCACATGACCAACTCTGCAATCATACAACCATCTTGAGGTGTCTGGTGATGTAAACTCTCCCAAGTCTTAAAATGTGAATCTTTCCATGTATACCATCCTTCTCATATTACATGAATGCTGCATAACACACAGACCACTGACTCTAGGAAAGAGAAGTGAATAAAATGTTTCTCAGGAAGTATTCCTTTAATCTAACACAGTATTGGTCCAGTAAGTGTTGTGAAACCATTTAGTATAAAGATCTGGAAATATCAAGAATTATCAGATACTAAAACCCAACTATGGACTTCCAGGTATAAAACTACCCACATAGGTTCCACAGAGCAAGCGCACTAGTGTTTCCTTTAACCTCGCCTCCCAACTGCTCGGTCTCAGGCTCACTCACATGAATGACAGTGACTCTATAACTCTGGATTTGGCTATTAGTGAATTTTACAACTTTTAGGACATAATGATTTAAATAAGGGTTATTTAAGTGTACTGGGAAGTTGATGTGTGATCTCTATGGTCTATGGGAATAAGTCTTTTGGGGCCAGTGTGCATCATGCACACTTGTAATTACACGGTTTGGCCACTTTGTCAAATTGGCTTCAAAGCCCAGCGCACTTCCTGTAAGCTTGAACCCAACCTGTTGGAGGAAGGTAGGGAGGGAATGAGGAAGGAAGAAAGGAACTACCCATTTTTGGTTTGTCATACTTCCTGGCTTAGTAAAGACATGTTTATTCCAAGGTTGACAAAGATATCAACAAGACAGTATTTCCTTTTAAAGAGCATTTTACCCCAAAATATGAACAAACAGGATTATCACTCCAAAAAATAATGCACTGCACTGTAGCAAATCTTGCCTTAGTCCTAGCTTTATGCATTATTTTTCAATAACTGTACAACTTGTCATTGATTATCCCTCACATCAGAAATGTCCTGCCAACAATAAACTGTTGAAAAGTTTTGGAGGAAATTTAGGAGTTGGGTACTGCAACAAAATCAGGGACTATACTGCTGCGTTAAGAACAATTATCCATTCTCAGAGACAAAAGCCAGTTATTCATCTAAGGCTGTATTTGCGACATGTTATCTTAAAATGAACCCTTACATATGTGGCTACAGTGTGGTGAGAAAGGTGCTGTGTTGATCATAAATGTCAGTTGTATGTATGTATGTAGGCACTTTTTATTTTTGTAAGTAGTAGACTGGCAGTGCCTGGTTCCTTATGTACATCACTCCAACACTTCTGCCTCAAATATGATAATGAGGTATTCATGTTAAAATGCCACACTGTGCAACTTTAATCATGTCCTTTGTGCCAAAGGATTTTCCTGCTAAAAACCAATGTGACAAAAAGAGCTCAGTAGAGGAGAAGTAAAAACTGTCATGATCTGGCTGTAACTTAAAGTAGCTCTGGACATCGGTTCTGTCAGTCTTGATAACATTGTACTAACTAAATTAATTGCTACTGAGATCTCAGAAGGTGATGAAATCACAAAAAATGAGTTCATTGGGGTAAGTAACAATCAGATAATCAGACAGGTTGTGAACAAGCCGACAGTTTAGCCAAATTATCTAAACCACTTTAATGGGAGGTGAAACTGAAATATTCTAGCCTGGGAACCAGACGAATCTGCGAGTTCATGTTTTATTTGTTCTGGCAGATGCATCTGTTCCCCCTCCCATTCAGACAGACTTCTGCCAACCTGGCCCAGGTCAGGCCAATCACAACCGTTCATCTAATATGAGGGGGTCTGATACGATGACTATACAGAGGAGCATCGTTGAGGCATTTTTGTAAACACTCGAGATGGCTGCCGCTGATGTGGAACGTTCTGAATCCAAACAAACTGGACGACATATTTTCTCTAAAAGAAGAACAAACAACTGCACTTAAAGCTTTTGTTGATAAGAAAGATGTGTTTGACGTTCTTCCATCAGAATTCGCTCAGCGCTACGTCACACGTTTTGTTGCTGTGATTGGTTGTAGGTCTATCCAGTTGCGTCCAAAGGCATTTTGCGCCCATTGATAACGCCCCTTGAGCCCTGGCGATGTCAGGCTAGAAATATTCCTCATTCATTGCACAGGAAAACTGTGTGCACACATCTATGGTAAGTACAGTAGGTTAAAATGTAACCATCTTGTGCGATTAGGCTTCTTTTTAACAATTTTGCAGTGTTCAAGAGTACAATACTATTATTACTGATATGAAACTGAATCTAAATAAAAAACGAATAACATTTTATTGTAATTTTGAAATTTTTATTTTAGATATATATTTATACATATAATTACAGACATACATACTTTTATACATGCAAAACGGTCATGGATTGTTTGTAAAAAAATTTGGACCACAAAACAGTAGTAGTAGAAGAGCCACAGATAGACGGGGACAGGTACACAGAAAGTGAGGTTTCCCTGGAGATTGACTTCTCCTCTGTCACTTCTTCTCTGAAGAGAACACAGTCCTAATCCACTGAGAAGGCTAGATACAGCTCCTACATCACACCCACTGCCGGGGCTATTGAAAGTGATATCTGAGATTACCTTTTATTCTGGCAGGCTGGCCTGCCTTAACCAGGCCAGTGCAGAGTGCGTGTGCCCGCTGCAGATTCAAGCAGACAGTCGCTCTCATTGAGCAGACAGCCTCCACTTCCCTGCTGCCAATTCCAGCCTGCACTCCTGCCTAAACACGAGCAGACATCTAGAACCAAGGACACGCTCACAGCTGATAGCCTCTGGCTGTTTGCTGAGCGTTTTTCTGGGGTGCATCTTTAGTACAGTACATATTATAAAGTGGGAAAAGGTATTTCTAAATGTTACACCAGAACAGTTACCTGAGAACTGATTTACATACTTAAGACAGATTTGTCCACCCGTGATGGAGATGATGCAATCTGTCTGATTACATATTTACAGAGACACAGTGATTCGATTTCTTCTTGATCTCAGTCTTTACTTCATCATTTTTATGGTGTTTTTATCTAAATATATATATTTTTTTCTATGCTGGATTTTGCCCCCTTTTACTCCATCTTTGGAACTATACTCCTCTGTCAGCCCCGTATCCTTAGAAATTATGTTCATATTGGATCAGTCTGCATCACATGATTTACGTCCAGTGCCAATGCAGGATGTTGTTTTTCTGTAGCAAACTGGTAAGTCTGGTTTGAAGGTTAGGGTGGTGGATGAGCATGTAATCTGACTTTATCTCTAAACCTTTCTTTTCCTAACTCCGGCTAATTGTTTTGAATATTTAACCTAACCATACCTTAACCATACTTTATTTGCTATATAGGCACATGTGAAATCTTTACTCATTAATGGTCCCACCCAAAAAAAAAAAACAACAAACTACAAAAATCATTTCAACTCAACAAAATCATCAACTGACTACATAGATTTTTTTCTTTTTATTATGAGCCTCTACGAAACGGCAGAGATGTCCATTTTTGTGACTTGGTACCCCTACAGTTTCGGAAAGCAATTCACTTTTCTCGCTTCCTCGCCTCTGTCATGATGTCGATACTGAGCCAGCTTCTTCTTATTGCTAGCTGAAGACCCATAGTTGGTGATGTGTGGCGTAGTGCTCTGAAGCGATACACACTTCTCGTGGGAGATCGTACCCACTCAATCTAAGTGACATAGTGCAAGGCATTCGAGGTGTGGAGTGGGAATGACAGAGGCGCCATTCTCCCAATTACCAAGTCAGTGTACCAAAAATTATTTTGGAGCTGTTATTTTAGGGTAAAATAGTAGCATAATGTTTTTAACATATAACATAAACATTATACATTTGTAAAGACTAATAAGTAAGATAAAAAAATAACTAATACTCTGGTTCTGAAAACTGCAGTGCATCCTGGAAATGTTTTTTTCTGCCTTTCATACTTCAACTGCGTCCTTGAGATGGCTCAATCAGGTTGAATTCAGTAAAAAAAAATTTAAATAAGATATGACAGCTTAAAATGTGCTTCACTAAACGTTTGAGAAGACCATTACAGCGTTAACCATATCGTTACCATGTGCATATATTGTGGACATTTTAAATATGGTAGCATAGTATGTTGAAAAATGTCAGCATTGAATGGTCCAACATCCACAATCCCTCATGCAATATGGTCACTACTGTTGTCCAGGAAAGGGTGTAGCCTTGCCATGTGGCTCCTGTGATATGTATGAAACATACACTGTATATAAAGATGGACAACATGACAGCTCCCCGAAAGTGAAGCCAAAACATCTCGATCGCCCCCTGGTGGCTGGCTGTAGTATAGGTTATAAGCCCCACCCCCTCCATGTTAGCAGATGGGACATGGACCAAACTGAAAAATCAAAGAACATGTCAAATACATTTTTTTCCCAAAGATGGTTTTTTGTTATTTTAGGTAGTTCTCATCACGCTAATGTTTTTTCAAGTGTTCATCTTTCTGATAAGTTTGTTTTTAATTAGTTATGTGATGCTATGAAAAGGGGGTGTCATGTCAAAATTAACAACTGTGACTGTGCTTGCGAGGTGTATGGGCGGGACCTCGATGTCGCAATCTTGACCTTGGAAAGAGTAGTTTGACAATATAACTCAGGGCCCACTAGCTTTGTCACAGCCTTCAGCGTCATCACAAGACCTAACCAACAGGTGGTCATGATTATAAATGAACCAACTCCATGGAAACTGAGCAAACTTCAGCTATTCACTGATGAAGGCCATGAGGTACTCTTTCCAAGTTCAAGGTTTGTTGACCATCCAATCGGTTATCTCTTATCCTGTCTGAAGGTCTATCTCAGAACCCTTACTGTGGTATTTGCAAGAGGGCCCTACTAATGGCTATCCGAGTATATTATGACCTATTTTAACAATGGCAGAGCTTCAAGCCTATCCATTTAGCTCCAAATCCACAAACCGGTGTAACCCAGGCTATAAACGAAGTGTTAATAATATGGAAAACTATGCATTAAGTAATGAGCAGTGCAATTAGCTGCCTGTAGTAGTACTTAACTGACAATTCAAATGATAATAGTGTTAAATGTAACCTGTAGAGGGTTTAATTGCTCAATGTTTTTTCTGTGGGTGTGAAGTTACTTAAGTGGTTCATGCCAAAGCAACATCTTAAGTATGTTTTGTCAATTTTTCATTCCATTGGTATAGTGAATCTGATCTAAAATGAGAGAAATTTACCTCAGCATAATATTGTGTGTAATATTTATGGATTTGTGTCAAACAAAACTTAAATATCAAACAAAAACATGAATTTGAGAGAATAAAACTCACTGAAGCAAAAATAAATGTCATCTCAAAAGTAAAACTTATAACTTGCAAACAAATTATTTGTGTAATGAGGTAAACCATTGGTCTTTTACTTTTTTGATAATATGTCCGTTTGTTTCCAGTTCCTTCTGCAGTTTCGCTGCCAGCTCTCTCATTTGCGCTGCCTGACTTTTTGTTTGCAGTTCTGACACAAACCTCTCGTGTGGGCGGGTTTTTTTTTTCATGGGTGCGTCCCCATTGGCTAATGAGTTTTTGAGTGACAGGGGCTGTCACTCAAAAACTCATTAGCCAAAACTGAAACTCGAGCTTGCTACACTGAACAACATCCGGATGTTGTTCAGTGTAGCAAGCTCGAGTTTCAGTTTTGGCAGATACAGACATCCTAAATAGTGGCACTGGACATTCACTACCCACTAGCTAACTTTACTGGATTCCTACACGATTAATAAAGTGTAAGTATAGATCATATATGTTGTCTGTGCTCTACTATACGTTTTGTTATTTTGTTAAGTCAGAAGTAAAGTAAAACACAACATTACACAAAACAACGACATTTCACAAAACACAACAACATTACACAAAACACAACAACATTTCGGAAAACACAACATTTCACAAAACACAACAACATTTCGGAAAACACAACATTTCACAAAACACAACCTTTCGGAAAACACAACAACATTACATAAAACACAACAACATTACACAAAAAAACAACATTTCGGAAAACACATTACACAAAACACAACGACATTTCGGAAAACAACATTACACAAAACACAACGACATTACACAAAACAACATTACACAAAACACAACATTTCGGAAAACACAACAACATTACATAAAACACAACAACATTACACAAAACACAACAACATTTCGGAAAACAACATTACACAAAACACGACATTTCGGAAAACAACATTACACAGAGCACAACGACATTTCAGAAAACACAACAACATTACACAAAACACAAGAACATTACACAAAACACAACAACATGTCGGAAAACACAACATTACACAAAACACAACGACATTTCAGAAAACAACATAACAACATTACACAAAACACAATGACATTTCAGAAAACACAATGACATTTCAGATTACGGAAAGGGTAGGACAATGCTTCTAATTTATGATTGGACAGAACTCAAGTCAACGAAACGCGACTTCCGGTCAGGGCGCTAGCTATGCTACTATATGCTACTATCTATAGTCACTGCTACTACGGACTCTGAACAGTGTGTTTTCTCCTGGTCTCTTTTCTCTGTCAAAAATCTGAATTGCAGATGTTGTCCCTCTTGTTGACAAATTTTAAGGAGATGTGAAAAGGTTAAAGTTAGACAAGCAATTCATTTTTGATTATCAAGGTATGTAGCCTACTATGCTAATTACTATGGTAATGCTAAATTACTTTCTAGTTCAGCACTTACCTGTTAAGAGTTAGATGATCTTCAAAGTATGCTTAAATAAAAAACATTTCTTGTCAACTATGTGTTTGTACCTGTGTTTACTATGTATTTATTGCAGGAAAAGTTGTAATTAGGGTCAGAAAATAGACAAGAAAAAGTAACATACTAAGTATTAAGATATTTTATTGAAGTAAAGCTACAAATACAACAATCTAAAAGTACACCACTACAAGTATAAGTCAATAAAGTAGTTTCATCCAGTGGTTCCCAACCTAGGTGTCGGACTCCTTCCTCAGGGTCAAAAGATAAATTTGACTAATTATTTATGGGGTAGAAAAGAAGAAAAAAATAAATATTCTACAAATATTCTTCTTTTGCACTTTTTTCATGTTTCTCTTTTTTGTGAAATATTGGATAAGTTTACCCTTAAGCAGTTATTTAAATACCCCCAAAGTGTACTTAATTACAGTACTTGAATACTTTCAACCACTGCATACTGATGAGTGAAAAGCTTTGTTAGTTAGTAATATACATTTTTAGAGATAGAAGTTCAACGTCATACATCTTAGGCTACATAGTCAGCTCATACTTAATTTGTAAATTACATGAATGATCTATTCATTTAAATTAAAACCAGTGAGAACATCACTGTAAATACATCCTTTATTCAGGTCAACAAGCAAAGAAAAGGCCACTCACATATCAGATTTTCCTAAATGTTTGTTCTATTTCTGTAGTAAACATGAACAAACATGTTACATGCCATTATTATATAGTGGAAAAGTAACGTTAGAACATTCACTTTACTAACAGGTAGCTTGGCTACTAACTAGAATAACTGCTAGCATATGCTAGACGCTGCTTTATATTGCAAAGGTTGTCAAGTTTGTGTAACATTATGTTAGATAACAAATTATCTACAGTGTTAATATTTCAGTTGTCATCGACTCTCGGTGACTACTGTATTTATCCAGTTCATTAGCAACATGCTACACTCACCCGGAGAAGGGCAGCAGTTGTAGTCTCGTATGTTCCTGCACCAGCACTGCCGCATCAACGCACTCAGTTTCATCAGCTGCCGTTTTGTCCACATCACAACCACTTCTTTTGGCCCTTTGTGTCTGGCCTCCTTGAGGTGCAAGGCACACACAGAGACGAGGGACGAGCAGGTAAATCCTGCCTCTCCTCACGGTAAATCCTGCTCGTCCCTCGTCTCTTCTTATGGACAAAATCCATCTCCATTTAAATGTTCGTCAGTTGGAAAGCTGTGAAATATGGCTGTTTGTTTAGAGTTAGAACAATAAACTCTGCCATTGTTTCGACCGCGAGTTAAGCTAGCGCTCTGATTGGAAAAGAGTTCTCCCGACATCCGGTTTGCGCTCGCTATATTGTGAAATAGGCCTATTGATTGACTTGAGTTCTGTCCAATCACAAATAAGAAGTGTTGTCCTACCCTTTCTGTAATCTGAGATGTCGTTGTGTTTTGTGAAATGTTGTTGTGTTTTCTGAAATGTTGTGTTTTCCGAAATGTCGTTGTGTTTTCTGAAATGTTGTGTTTTGTGTAATGTTGTGTTTTCCAAAATGTTGTGTTTTGTGTAATGTTGTGTTTTCCGAAATATCGTTGTGTTTTCCAAAATGTTGTTGTGTTTCGACCTTCAGGACCTAATAGAATAATAACAAAACCTCCACAGCACAATGTATTTCAATAGATTTAGGGTCTCTAACTTATTCTGATGACTGACTGCATTTTTTGAATGGCACTTGATCTACCAGCATTGCTTTTACGAGCGACTGGTCGAGTGCGATCAAAATATTCGGCATCCCCACCCTGAATATTGAGTTACTGTAAGATTGGATTGATCTCTGATAGTTGCTGAAAACTGATACGTTCAAACTCATTCATTCTGATGGTAAATAGTAGTTTGACAAAATATTAGCTCAAAGTCCACTTCCTTAGCTTTTTCTGGAGCTTTCAACTGCATTTCATAGCCTTCATCAGCAAATGATAACTGAGCCAACTCCATGACAACTGAGGCAACAACTCCATTTGCTGATGAAGAAAGTTTTTTGCCTGCAGCAGAAGTACCAAGCTCTCTCCCAGAGGCAGTTATATATAACCATGTTGGTGTGCTTTAGTTAGCACAGTGTTTACAGAGGCAGGCAGGGCACTTCTGAGAAATGCAGCCTTCAGCCCACTGTGCCCACTGGCCGTGCAGATCCATCCAGCCCGTCCAAACAGATCTTAGTGAGTGCAGGGTAAATCTTTTCCACTGTGTTTGAAGAGACTGGATCCCAGATGGTTAGTAGTGCTGCCAGATCAATTACCAGCAGCACATGAGCAGAGAGAGCAGAGCACTTAGCTTCCAGGGCCAATTGAACTGATCCCTATTTGAACTTTTACATATTGTCATAGCATGCTGTGACATAAAGGACTCACTAACTTAATGCCACATGTGCACCAGTGGAACACTTTGCTGGGATATTGCTATTTTACCTTCCAGCTTCTTTTTTTATTGCTCATTTCAAACAGTCATCATGGCAATAGCATAAAGTTAACAGCTGTGCATGTTGAGTGGTGGAAGATAAAGTATTTGCCAAAAGGAAAACAAATAGTGAAGGCATTTGCCTTTATAAAAAGTTGAAAATGTAACATGGACTAGTTAAACATTTCCCACAAATATAATAGTTCACCCTATCACTTACTTAGATGAACAGGCTTTGTAAAGACGTGCTGGTTACAACAAGTCGTTGAAATTAGGACAATATGTTGTTTGTCCATGCCCTCTAGAATGACATACAAGTGGTTTCCCTATTGACAGGATGACGTCATTTGTCTTCAGCTTTCAAAACCATTACACTGTTGACATGGGTAAGGTTTGGTTAGGTTTGTGTGTTTGTTTTAAAATGATTACTTCGACATTTGCAAGGACAGTCTTGCTGACTGATAAGAAAGACAGATGGGTAATCTTATTATGAGTCATGATTAAAAATGTTCAAGCAATTATCGAATGTAAAAAGGAGAGTTAAGCATTTTAACATTTTTATTTAGAGTGAGATAAGACGATTGACTTTATTCTCATGTCTGCGTGTTAAGTACAGAGCTAGAATCAGGACTAGCTTAGCGTAAAGACTGGAAGCAGGGGGAAACAGCTAGCCTGGCTCTGTCCAAAGTTAAAAAATGTATCATATTTACAAGATGCATTTTGGTTTGTTAACCTGTAAATAGATATGGTCTGTGAGCATAGGTGAATAGCATTCACAAATTACTGTTGAGAGTGAGGGACTGGATTCAAAAGTGTGGCAAATTGTGGCACACAGTAACCCTAACCCAGTCATATATGCTGTAAAAATGAGTCATGAGTTGAAAGCAGGGTTGTTATGTTTCCTTGATTTCCATCCAACAAACAGGACACCTCTATGTGTCAGCCCTGTGATTGACTGGCGACCAGTCCTGGGTGTACCCCGCCTCTCACCCAATGTCAGCTGGGATTGGCTCCAGCCCCCCGCGACCCTCTAAGAGGATAAGTGGTATAGAAAATGGATGGATGGACAACTGTTGAGATTCTGGCTTTCAAAGCACACGTTCCAGACTGCACTGTGGTTTTTGGAACAAAACTAATCAGTTCATGGAAGTTTTAACCACTTCCACTTTTTGCAATGTAGACCATTAAGCTAATACATCTTAATTGTAATCCTACATCCAAGCTAATGTTTCACCACCCAGAATTGGATGAGTCTACTGTACAAGATTTACATCCAATGCCAGCATTCACTACAAATGCAGCAGTGTGCCCTTATTTATTAGGAGGGTGGAAAGAACAGTATGGATATGTTTCCATCCTGTCACAGTCTGGCAAATAATGTAATCTTTCCCTAACCCTAATCAAATGTTTTAGTTGCCTGACCTTAATCATACAGTACATAATCCATGGGTTTTGTAGAATCAGTATGTCTGTTCTGAATGTTCTCTGTCTGGAGTTGTGTTTCAAAGGTCCAGGGATCTGACCCAGAACTCACACTACTGTTTGAGCCTGGTTCCTCTTGCTTTTTGGCTCACACCTCAAACTTTGATATTTTTATCATTTCAAATCAACCACGCTCCCCTGAGATGAGTTCAAACCCCTATAATGCTTTGTACCTCTGCTTGAAGTATTTGATCTTCTATGCCCTTAGAAAGCTACTTCACGGAACATCCCAGATTTTCAAGAAACTATCCCAAATGCAACAAAGCCAAATCAAACAGTGACCTCTCCTTGGATTCTGAAACAGCACAAATACACAGAAGAAGGCAGTATTTTTGAATAGTTTTAGTTTAGTCTTTCTTAATCCAAGTCAACCTATATCTGATATGTTGTGCTCCTCCACTGGACTGCAGCAGGGCTGTGACCTGTCACCTATCTTATACACACTTTACAGTGATGACTGCAGAAGTTCCCATTCTGGTAGACACAGTCTGAAGTTCGCAGATGACTCAGTCATAGTGAGCCTGTTACAGGGGAGTGATTATGCTCATGGCTAAGTGGCTGATGACTGTTCAGTCTTGTGCTAACTGTTTTTGAAAACTGATTGTCATTAAAAGTAAAGATAATTTAAATTTTTTTGAAGAAAGCCCAACATGCCCATTCAGACAGTCATTAAGGGTCAGATCATTGAACAAGGGTTGGAAATAAAGTGTGGGTACTATAATTGATAATAAGCTGACATTCAATGACAACAAGTGGCAATTTGTTAAAAAGCCCAGCAACGACTGCACTTCCTCCGGAAGTTCAACTGGTTTGGGGTTTGTAGTAAGCTCATGACACTCTTTTACAGCTCCATGATAGTCAGAAATCACCTTCTCTGTTATAACTTAGTTTGGTAATCTCTCAATAGGTGACAAGAACAGATTGCAACATACAGTTAAAGTGACCAGTAAGATCACTGGTGTTAAACTGTCTGATCTGTCGTACATTGTCCATTAGAGAGAGCAATTTCAAACACTCAGGATATTTTTCAGTGTTGTCTTCATCCTCTGTATGGAGAGTTTGAGCTTCTACCCTCAGGGCGGAGATTTAGACTACCAAAGGCTGGGTCTAACAGGGTGAATAATTATTTTATCTCTCAGGCCACCAAACTGTTAAATACTCATGATGACTCTCTGAGGCTGATGATTAATTTCCCATATAACTACTGGGGGCTGATGATGTTTTTGGTGATGGTTAAACATACTATAGGTTTCCTGTTGTAACTTGATGTTTTCATGTTTTATGTATTTCATCAGGTTTTATGTATCTTAGTCTGTGTGCCTACGTCTCTGTGTGTTTATGTTTTACCTGGCTGCAAGACAAATTTCCCTTTTGGGGTCAATAAAGTTAAAGCTGAAAGTTGAACCTGCCTCACTCTACAAAATGTCAGAAGATAACTCTTTGAACCAGTTATAGTTTGCCTGAAGGAATCTAACTATGTGGTTGGATTACTGTAATATTTGAGTTAAAAAACTGTTGGTATTGAATGAACCATTACTTTCTCTAAGTGAAGTGGACATAAACTACCAAATAGTTTTAGATCTGTTCTATTGAAATGTGGAGTTCTCTTGAGAGTTCATAATAAGTGACTTTTTATCCAACTAGTGGCCGGGCCTTAGGATTAAGTATGAGCATTAAGTACGGAGCTGGAGTCAGGACGCTGGGGTTAACAAGTGGCTCTGTCCAAAGTTCAAAATACCCCTACCTCTAAAGCTTCCAAATTTACAAGATACATCTTATAATACACGCCATGTCACTTGGTCTGTTTGTTCAACAGAACAAGATATCTTGACAACTATTATCCATATATTATTTGTTACCTCTAAAAAGGTGTTTAGACTAGATTCAACACAAATTTTAGACGTGGTACGATTGAAAAAAAATGCACAAACCCAGAATTATCACCTGACCCTGTAGTTCCCCCTCAGTTTTACTTAAGAGACCCTCTAGTTCCCTTCAGCTTTAATAAAGAGTGTTTTAGCATCTTTCAACTCACTGTTTTGGTCTTGCAGCTCGCAAGTTTACTGTTGTGGTTCAGTCTCAGCGCTCTCATCAACCTCATTTCCAACAGGCTGCTGTTTTCCTTGCTAACATGCTCGCCGTAACAACTTTATGAGGTGTTAATTCAATGTTGTTTTTATAGCTTATTCCACAGCCCCCAAAAGGCCAAAAACTCTGCTTTAAAAATAACCCATATTAGCATTTTCTGAACTGATGCAGCATGACATTGTTTCTCAGGGCCTTCTGAAACCAATTAAAACTAATTCATATGAATATGAATGTTCATATGAACACTGTTAAAAGCCCTTAACTGGTATCGTTCATACTACCTACATTTAAATGTAGATTTGCTCAAATAAATTAATTATCCTTTTATTTGTGTTTAGTTAAGTCACACCTAATTAAAAAGTGTCAAGATTTCAACAGCTCATTATTCCTGAAATTAATTTTTTTTAAATAAATCTTTGTAATATGTTGAATTTACAAAACTCCATGAAAGCGCCCAGTAGATGTAACACCACAGCAGCTGCAGGCTAGTCAGACATAAAGCAGATGCAGCTATGTGAACACTGTTGGCAGAGAGGTTCAATATGTCCATAACTTTGGTTAATGGAGAGTGATACCACCTGGTTGCGGATGTATTGCGATCTGCTGAACGTGTGTGTATTTTTAATACTGTACTAGCGTGATTAGCCAATTAGCACACTAGCAATATTGGCATATCTCTCAATGTGGTAGCAGCCCATGTTAATGTGTATTGGTAGTGTGTTTGGTGTTGTTAGCTAACACCTAAAGATAAATCTACCTTCATATGAAATAGCACATGAGCTTTTGGTTGATTAAAGTGACTTTTCTTTTTGGGCAAAGCACATTATTTTTTATTTCTGTTGCAGTGAGTGTGGTAAGCTAGTCAAAGGTAAATGGTAAATGGACTTCACTTATATTGCACTTTTCAACCTTAACGGTTCCCAAAGCACTTTACAGATTGGTCTCATTCAACCATTCACACACACATTAACACACATTCACACACCGATGGCGACACTCACCTCCATTCTTATGAAGTGCTTTAAGAAACTGGTTCTCCAGCACATCAGCACACCAGTTTGCATACAGAACCAACAGATCTACAGAGGATGTCATCTTCACTTCCCTCCACTTAGTCTTCACACACCTTGAAAATAGTAACAACTACATCAGAATGCTGTTTGTTTATTTCAGCTCAGCACTCCCCAATGATACTGACTGGCAAACCTGGCACTCTGGGCTCGAGTACTACACTCTGCAACTGGATATTGTGAGGACTTCTTCACAAACAGACCCCAGAGAGTTCGGATTGGCGGTCACACCTCGTCCACTCTAATGTTCAACACCGGAGCCCCCAGGGCTGTGTGCTTAGCCCCCTCCTGTTTACGCTGTGCACCCATTACTGCAATCCCCGACATAGAGAGAATGCTTGTTGTGACGTTTGTCAACAACACTACCATCATCGGCCGGATTACAAACAACGATGAGAATTCATATCGGGAGGAAATCAACAGTCTTGCAGAGTGGTGCACAGAGAACAACCAACTGCTCAGTGTCAGCAAAACCAAGGAGCTGATCATTAATTTTAGGAGAAAGGAGACAAAGACACACCTGTCTACGTCACTGGAGCTGAGGTGGAGCAAGTGAACAGTTTTAAGTTCCTGGGAACTAGCATCACAGAGAACCTGTCATGTACATCATCTCCACGCTGGTAAAGAAAGCTCAGAAATTGCTCTATTTCTTAAGGAAACTTAAGAAGGCAAAATTCCAGTACCAAGTTCTTGTTAACTTTTCCATAGGAGCAATAGAAAGCATCCTGGCTGGAAACATTACAAACTGGCATGGGATGTGCATGGCCCAGGACTGGAGGGATCTGCAGCGGGTGATTAAAACTGTCCAGAACATCATTGGTGCCCATCAACCAAGAATCTGTGATATCGGAGATGAAAGGTGCCTGTGCAGAGCCCAAAGAATACTAAAAGACGATACCCACCCCAGCCACAGCCTGTTCACCCTACTGCCTTCTGACAAGCGATACAGAAGTATCCGCTGTCGTACCACCAGACTACAGAGCAGCTTCTTTCCTCAGACTGTGAGACTCCTCAAGTCCTCCTCATCCTCTGCGGTCCACCATAAATAAATGACATGGAACTTTCTGTTATGCTGGTTTTGCACATACCATACCACTACCTTTATATAATATATACAGAGGGATAGAAACAGCCTTGCAGCCTCTCTTGAATGGTGTATAGCAGTGGTCCAGAGTTCTGTCCCCTCTGGTAGCACACATAATGTGTTGATGGAAGTTAGGCACAACTTTTTTAAGATTCCTAAGACACCACCATAGCTGTGTTAGGATGCTTGTTCTGATGCCGGCATGACACATCATGTAAGTCCGATAGTGCTACATCGATGTCTGCTTGTGGTAGTATGTAGATTGCTGTGATGATAACTGAGCTGAACTCCCGGGGAAGGTAGAATGGATGGCATGAGATCATGAAGCAAACCACTCCACCCTTGGATTTTCCAAACTCTCTCATTCTATCCGCATGGAAAACAGAGAAGGACTCAGTTGGGCATATGACTTGATCCAGCACCAGCGAGGTCAGCCATGTCTCTGTCAGACAAAGGATGTTACAGTCCCTTTTCTCGTCCTAAGATCATCCAACTTATTTTCCAGAGACTGGACATTAGCAAGAAGAATGCTGCGCAGAAGTGGTTGTTGTGATTTGTTTGTATGATCTCTGCCAGCCAAGCTGGATTGATGGATAAGTGGTACAAGGATCTTTGTTTTAAACAAAAGTCTATGTCCAGGAGTGTGTTGTGATTGTAGGATGTGACTGCCAATTTGGTTGTAGCAAAAAAATATATTAAAAATAAACACAATTACTAAACACACACACAATCTCTTCAGAGATACCACAACGACGACTGGACATGTTCGCGCCATTCTAAAATAAAATATGTGGGCTCTAATCAATTTTCTGTCTTACAGTATTGTACATAATGGAGTTTGCCCAACTTACAGTTACTCTGTATTATTGAGTTTGCCCAACTCCAAATACCAAAAAGTTCACTCAACTGATGAAAAAATTATTGGAAAATGTTGCTTCAATTTTCTTTAGTTAGATCTAAGTAACAGTTTTTACAGTGGATGTTTCCTGATCTTCCATCGCTATGGTTGAGGTTTGGTTAGGTTTAGTCACAGAAACTACTTGGATATAGCTAGACAAAGTTTGGTTTAAAAATAACTATTTTGTTAGGGTTAGGGAACATTTGTTGTCATGCTACTTCCACGTTTGCTCTTGTCAGTTAAACATTTGAACAAACAATTGATGCTGTTGTTTTTCTTAGAAAGACAGTCTGGTCAGTGTATACAACTGCACAAACAGTCAAATTCACGTGAATAAGTAAGGTGAAATTTTCTACTAAGGTGAAAATTTGCTTCAATCTGAATGCACTTTAACACTTTTTTTGTATGTTTTTAATAAATGCATTTCTTTCAAATATAATGTTGTTAAAAAATAATCCAGGTGACACATCCTACAAAACATTACAAAACATTTTAGTTACGGTATCTGAATATCTTATTCAGCTCATTTAGATTTAACAAAATAAAGACAGCAGAGCTCCAGCATTTCTTTGCTCAGGAATCAATATGACCGTGGCGAATGAAATTCTTAACTTTAATTTATACTTTTTTATGTTTTCTCAGGTATTTGATATGTCTTCTGTGTTTTGAATAAATACTGCAGTGGAGAGAGAGTTTGAGATAGAGGGAGACAGAGAGATGTGCTCTGCATTGTCTAGGCAGCAGCAAGGTTTAGATAGGGATCAGAAACGAGGATGGACGAGGTAGGTATGACTGAAGACAAAGTGCTTTAATCACTTCCCCCAGGCCACCGTATAGTGTCGACAATTATCATCAGAGAACATCTGAAATGTGTGCGCCTGCCCCAAGGCTTATCACACTTGGGGAGAAATCTGTCTTTTTTGAGCCACCACACTGACCTTGAGTGACTGTGCAGTAACAGGAAGGGACTCAAATGGCTTGAATCGCTCATTCTCATTCAAACCTGTTTTCTTTCCTCCACAACACTACAGAGATGTAGGTCTGCAATAGGCAGATGGACCAAAGGCAATCTGGTTGTCAACATTTAGGTCACTGACATTTAATTTTCAGGAGTTTTGTACACCCTAATCTGTCTAGAGTTTATTATGTATGATTGTGGATACTACTGTATGGTTGAAGAAAATCACAAACCCACTTTAAGTCCACTTTATTACAATAGTGAAGATCATTGTATGGCATGGCACATCTTTTAAAGGGGTTCTCAGAGCAATTTATTATTACACTTCCATAAAGTTGGAGGATGTGAACGAGACTTAAAAAATAGTCAATATATACATTTTATTCATACAGCCCAATATCACAAACCACAAATTTGCCTCAGGGGGCTTTACAATCTGTACAGCATACAACACCCTCTATCCTTAGACCCTTGAGGATAAGGAAAGACCCTTTAACAGGGAAAAAATGGAAGAAACCTCAGTAAGAGCAACAGAGGAGGGATCCCTCTCCCAGGATGGACAGACATGCAATAGATGTTGTGTGTACAGAATAGACCAACAGAGTAAAATTACAGTATGAACAATCAAAATGACAAAATTACAGACAGATTGTAATCATATGTGAAGGATATGGATCCAGGAGGACATTCAACTTCAGGTGTCGACAAACAGATAGAACATGAGCCACACAACCTTCTCACCACCATGGAGACCTGGAAAAAGGAGAGACTACACAGACTCATAAGAGGCAAAGGTTTAAGTACACCATTCATACAGGTAGGAGAAAAGAAACAAACACACACACACACACACACACACACAGGGAGAGAGAGACAAGGACAACATGCACAAAAGAGAGAGACAAGAGGAGGAGGATGAAGATCCAGATCCAAACATCTCAGACTTGATTATCTACTGTAATCAAGTCTGGATGTAACAATGGTGTGAATTAGGGTCACTGCAACAGTCATGAACAGAAGAAACCTAATTTTAGCTATGTTGTGTGTAATTTTAGCTATGTAGTTTATCTATGTTGGTAAAAAAAATGGTCTTGGTGATTTCTTTAATGTGCTGATCAAAAGAAAGGATAGGATCAAACATTACACCAAGATTCTTGACTGTCAAACTTTGGGAAATCACAGTTGTTGAGAGTTACTGTTACTTGATCAAATGGTTGCCTATGTTGAGCAGGGCCAATGACCAGTATCTCAGTTTTATCAGAATTTAGGAGCAGGAAATTTCGTGACATCCAGCTTTTCACAGCAGACAAGCAGGCCTCTAATTTAATAATTTGGGAATTTTCATCTGCCTTTACAGGCACATACATCAGTATCATCAGCATAGCAGTGGAAATTTATTACATGACTGCGTATAATTTGGCCATGAGGGGAAATATAAAGAGAGAAAGGCAGATGGCCAAGAACAGAGCCTTGAGGTACTCCATACTTTGATGTAATATAATTATAGGACACACACTGTGTTCCTTTAGATAAGGGGTTCCCAAACTTTTTCACCCTGAGACCCAAAAAAGAAATGTGGTTTCTCCCCGGGGCCCAAACTTACAAAAATACATCAACAAACCATGAATGCATTGAATGAGACAGAGAGGTAGATGACAGAGAGGATATTATCATTAAAAATCACCACTCTCACTTGTCATCACCGTATTAGGCATGCACGCACACGCACACACAGAATTTCTTACATTTGTCCAGCACGGAAACTAACACACATACACACTAACAAGGTTAATACAAATGTAACACACACATGACTCTTCCACCAAATAAAAACAGGTCCATGACCCATTTTGGGTCGCAACCCTAAGTTTGGGAAAGACTGCTTTAGATAGATAAGACGTTAACCACGTGAGAGCCAGGCTGGAGAGGCTAAATTGATTTTCCAGTCGGTCAAGGAGTACACAATGATCAATGATATCAAAAGCCTCACTAAGATCCAGTAATAGAAGCACTGAGGGGGAATCCGAATCCATAATAAGCAGAAGATCATTCACCACTTTAGTGTCGTTTGAGTGATGTGACAGGTTAGGTTGATAATTATTTAGAGACCCTGGAAAAGGTTTAACCACAGCAGTCTTAAAGCTAGTGGGGACAATGCCAGTTTTAAGTGACAAATTAACAATATTCAGCATTGTAGGTCCCAGAGATGACCAGAGATTTTTGAAAAGTTTAGCTGGTAGGGGGTCAAAGAGGCAGGTAGTTGGTTTAGAAGTTAGCACCAGCTCAGACAATGTTTTAAGAGAGATAGTCTCAAAATTTGTAAGAACAAAGACTAACTGGGATTCAACGTATGAATATTGCACTGCCGATTTTACAGAAGTAGCTGGAGACGAGGAACTAATGTAATCTATTTTTCTATTTGTATAGGCTTCACCCTCTAAGGCTATCGCTAGTAAGACAAGGGCGAAGTAGGATGTGATCCTAGCCCGACCTGGGTCCATCCGGTACCCACAAGCACAAAACACCCGCTTCACGAGAAATCAATAACCAGTCCATACCTCACAAATGCATCACAGCAATTGCGCATCACAGTACATCATATGCGCATAGATGGCACAGAGACAGTACAATACCTGATATTCACCATGAGGGAATGAAACTGGAAAACAATGTTAAACCTACTGCTGTGAGAAGCAGAGACGATGGTTACGCACTGTAACAGTCCAGCAGAGAGCAGAGTAGGAGAGAAAACAGCTCTCCATGCATCGAGAGGCATGAGGGAGAGCGCACAGTTAAAGCACCCCAAAAAACACTCAATACAGAGGGAATCATAGAAAACAGCTCAACATCCCGCAGATAGAAACAAATAAAAGAGCAGGGGGAGTTAATAGATCATTAGAATAGGTATAATTATAATTAGAATAAGTTATCTTTCAAATTAAACAAATTAAGATATGAGTGGAAAGTTTTGTTCTTTCAACTGCATTTATAAAATTTTTTGACTCAAATGTAGCTTAACCAGGTAATATTCTACTTCAGTACACTTTAAGAACAAATATTCCTGAACCACTACAAAAAATTTTAGATTTAGATTTAATATCCAGGAATTCACATTATAGACAGCACTGACTATCCATGGAACAATTTGGCCACAATATAGCACACTGACCATACACAATCCAGCCATATGCTAGGTTTCAACCTTCAAAATGTGAGTGCACTGTTCAAGGTAACATCATCCAGGATTAACAAATCAATCAAGCACTTTCAAAGAACCAAATTTGCTGGATCAGAATAAACAGGGTTATTTTAGCCTGATAACACAATATTGGCCTAAATTAGTTAAGCCACATTTGAAGAACAGGGCCCAGAACTAAAGGCAACAATGTATAATTTTATTAAAATTTTTAGATGAATAATCAAGTCAGTGATTGCTTTTCTTTGTTTTCTCCTGGTATGTCATTGCATGCATGATAAATGAATATGTATTAATTCTTAAATTAAATTTGAAAACCTTGTGGTTCATATGTATATACTATGTATATGTTTTTTAGATGTATATGGATTTAGAGAAAAAGACTGATGAGCATAGCATACATTTGGTTCAGTGTCTTGTTGGAACATTTACTGACAAGACTATGGGCTATATAGCTCTGCAGCAGCATGTAGGTACTGATGTAGTGTCTTTAAGTAGCTGGCTATTAAGCAGCTATTGTGTGTGAGCTGCAGCAGTGTATCTGAATATGACCAGTGGATAGGAACATCATTGGAGCTGCGAGAGCACATTAGAGAGCATGGGTATTCTTAACTGTCCATAAAGTGAGGTGGTGCCATTTGAATAGCACTTGGGGTAATTATGGTCGGCAGCTCATCCTCCATCAGCGGTGTGGCTGAATCTGTCTCCTTCTTTCAATTTCCTGCCTCGTTGAGGATGCCAGCAGATATGTGGAGAGGACGGGGCCTGCAAAGCAACGCAGCAAAGCACTTTATAATTAAAAGTGTTTGGAAAGTGAGGTGAGAAAGAGACACTACCTTACCTTACTTTTGCTGGGAAAGAAAAGACACAATGAAATAATAACATGAAATACAGGTTTATTTGCATTAGTGTGTGGTATACTACAAATAGTTGTTAATTGCACGGTTATCGAAGCATGCTGTTTGATAAATCATTTAATTTCTAATTTCTATAGTGTAGTGCATTTTAGAATGTCATTAGTCACAGAACAATTATCAAAGCTAATCTGAATTACACAGGGTTATAACACAGTCTATGCACCTGATTTGGAAGTTATCTAGTCCAATGAAGTTTTAGGAATGACTGTCAAATGTGCAAGAGAGTAAGCGAACTAAAGTTAGGGTGGCTTAAATTCCCCTCCCATGTCAATTTGCACAAGGTGCCAGGCTTAAATATTGCATCAAGAGGTATGATCTTATTCAGAGGTTTCTGTTGGCTAACATAGCTAAACATCCATCCATTCATCCATCCATTTTCTTCTGCTTATCCGGGGCCGGGTCGCGGTGGCAGCAGGTTAAGCAGGGTTGTCCAGACGTCCCTCTCCTCAGCAACGCTTTCCAGCTCCTCCTGGGGGACCCCAAGGCGTTCCCAGGCCAGATGAGATATATAATCCCTCCAGCGTGTTCTGGGTCTGCCCCAGGGCCTCCTACCAGTTGGACGTGCCCGGAAAACCTCCAAAGGGAGGCGTCCAGGAGGCATCCTAATCAGATGCCCGAACCACCTCAACTGGCTCCTTTCGATGCAAAGGAGCAGCGGCTCTACTCCGAGCACCCTCCGGATGTCCGAGCTCCTTTCCCTATCTCTAAGGGTGAGCCCAGCCACCCTGCGGAGGAAACTCATTTCGGCCGCTTGTATCCGCGATCTCATTCTTTCGGTCACTACCTAAAGCTCATGACCATAGGTGAGGGTTGGAACGTAGATCGACTGGTAAATCGAAAGCTTTGCCTTCCGGCTCAGCTCCCTCTTCACCACCACGGTCCGGTACGACGCCCGCATTACTGCTGATGCTGCACCGATCCGCCTGTCCATCTCACGCTCCATCTTACCATCACTCGTGAACAAGACCCCGAGATACTTGAACTCCCCCGTCTGGGGCAGTAACTCACCTCCAACCCAACCGATAGCTAAACATGTGGATATGAAACTATTTAACCTTGTGTATTTTTTAGCCTATATTTGTTAAGAGTTTTGGAAAATTTGCACCACAGAAGCCATTCTACATTAGCTGCTAACCGTTCCTGTTTGCACTGTAACCATGATTTCTAAGCAGATTTTATTGATTTTTTGATACACATTGGGAAGACATCACTGTAAGTTCCACTGCAGTGTGTGTATAATGCCACCAGGTGACAGATCAACTTAAAAATAAATATATATAGCTTCTGTTCTATGTATAGTCTATTTGTATATCGTTACATTCCTAGTGGATGGTGAGGTTAGGGACCCCTGAAGAGGCTTGGAACACCGCTGTATTCAACTCAATTTAATTCAGTTTTATTTATATAGCGCCATATCATAACAAAGTTATCTCAGGGCACTTTTTCAAATAGAGCAGGTCTAGACAGACTCTTTATATTTACAGAGACCCAACAATTCCCACCATGAGCAAGCACTAGGCGACAGTGGCAAGAAAAAACTCCCTTTTAACAGGTAGAAACCTCGAGCAGAACCAGGCTCAAGGTGGGCGGTCATCTGCCTCGACCGGTTGGGTTGACGGGGGAGCGGGGGAGGGGGAGAGAGAGCAGGAGGAAAGAGAACATACAGCAGCACAATACAGTTCCACATAAAGATGTAAAGTAATAGTTGTGGTAATGGTATTGATGTTAATATTAACAGAAATAATACTTAGAGCAATATTATAATAGCAATACTAATAATATGAGCAACAACAGTAATAGCAGCAGCAGGTGCAGAGCAGGAGCACGGGGACAGCAGGTGGCTGCAACCATAGATCCAGACTCTACAGCTCCGGAGGCAGAAATACCTGCAGAAAGCAACAGAAGGGGAGAGAGAGAGAGAGAGACGAGAGAAAGCACACAACTACGGGAAGAAGTTGAATTAATAACAAGCATTGATGGGGTATGAGGGCGTACAGATGGAGAGGAAGAGGAGAGAGGAGCTCAGTGCATCATAGGAAGTCCCCCGGCAGTCTAGGCCTATAGCAGCATAACTAAGGGGTGGCTCAGGGGTCACCTGAGTCAGCCCTACTATAAGCTTTATCAAAGAGGAAAGTCGTAAGCCTACTCTCAAATGTGGGGAGGTTGTCTGCCTCCCGTACACAAACTGGGATCTGGTTCCACAGGAGAGGAGCTTGATAGCTGAAGGTATTATATTGATGACCTAACCTAACACTTAAAGAAATCCAAAAATGCACCTGAATAGAAAAAAACCTGATAGAACTGAAAGTATGTTTTCACACCCTGCCTGACATTATGGTAAGCCTCCAGGTTTACTTTGAACTTTTTACAACCTTTATAATCTGTCTCACTGAAAAGTCATTACTGGTTGTGTCTGCTTAATTAGATCTGTGTGGCTTTGATTCAGTGGTTGATTTCACTCAGAGTGGGAGTAGAAAGTGTGTGTTGGGGAGGGGCTGTACATGTGTTACAGTTCACAGATCCCCCAGTCTGCGCTGGAGAGACAGCTCTTTGTTCACGGCATTTGTCTGGCTGGATCACGTCAATGATTTCCATTCAGGAACACCTCTGTATTCCAGCAGCTACTCCAGCAGCTGCTGGAATCGGTTGTCTTTAATGTGCCAGTTTTTTTTAAGTATGTGAACTTTTGATTGATTTTACAATCACATTTTGGTTTAATTATAATCTTTATAAACTAATATTTAGTGTTATTTGTTTTATGTTATTAGTCTGTAAATTGTTATAATCTATCTTGGCTATGACACTCTTGACAAAGAGAATTTTAATCTCACTGAGGTTTTTCTGGTCAAATAAAGTTTAAATAAATTAATTAATACAACGAAAACAACTAAAAATAAGAAAAAGAAAAAAGAAAATGAGGCAGAATTTTGAGTTTTCCAGCAAGTCAAGGGGTCTCCACGCAAATGCTGGTGCAGAAACGTAGACAGGCATGGACTATAGACGGTATATATACATGTCAAAGCGTCTCCACTGCCTCACAATGTACAAAAATGAAGCCAAAATATCCCGTATACGGGCGCTGCCATCTTGTGCTGGTGACGTGAATTGGAGCCAGAATCTGTGCATTAGTGATCTGCGGCTCGAGGTCCCGCCCATACACCTGTCTGAATGCATCATTGTCAGTCATGACGTGACACCCCCTTTTTATAGCATCAAATAACTAATTAAAACCAAACTTCTCAGAAAAACAAACACTTGAACAAACATCATTTTCAGTTTGGCCCATGTCCCATCTGCTAACATGGAGGAGGCGGGGTTTATGACCTATACTGCAGCCAGCCATTCACCAGGGGGTGATCAAGATGTTTCGGCTTCACTTCTGGGGAGCTGTCATGTCGTCCATCTTTATGTACAGTCTGTCATGGACTATATAAAAAAAAAGTAAAAGTCCCAGGAGTTGAAATATAATGATAAGGTAACGTATATACATTTGAATACATACACTGTATGTATGTTGCTGCAATGGTTGCTGAAAAACTGGCAAAGGTGACCTATGATGTTTAGTAGCTGTGTACTTCTTTGTGTAATCTCTACCAGACATTTCAGCAGGTTAACATATAACTTTATGCGCAGTGAATGTAATCTCAAAGTAATTCTCTTTTACACAAGAAACTGTGCATCTATTAACACAGGTTTAACCAAACCAATCAGTCGAAACAGGTTTCTAAATATAAATATTTAATCTGTTTTTCGTTAATATAGTAATATAGTAGTCAATCTCTACCATAAAGTATGAACCTGCAACACCTTGAGAAATGTAAAGAAATAGTTAACCATTTTTGGAAATATGCTTATTTGCTTTCTCTCAGAGAATGAGATGACTGCGGTGCCCCCGAAGGGTCAGGGAATTTCTGATTTTTCTGAACTAATTTTGTGTTCCCTTGCAGTAAGTTTTGTCTTCTCTTGCAACACTTGTTTTTTGCGTTACGTTGCAATAACTTTTGCATTACCTCGCATTACGTTTTGCGTTCCCTTGGGAAATTTTTTGCATTCCCCCTGATCCAACAGTTAGTGTGTTGGTCCAGTCCAGTTATAATACAATGCCAGTTTAGGGAAACGCTCTGCAGATATTACAGAAGGCGATGTGACACACTGTGAGAACAGCTTCAGCTGCTCTGCCTGGCTGTGCTGGGTGAAGCAGTGGCTGTGGATATGGTTACTGCTCGGACTACGGCGGCAATTGTGTGCTTCTATCAGATATGACAGATGTGTTACCAATACACCACAGGAGTTCAATACCTTAGCTTCACTACAATGCTCAATCAGCAAAACCATATCTATTCAATGAACACACACAACCCGTGCATGTAGTTAGTGTTGCACCCATTATAAACTAATGTGTCACAGCCATAATCATAACAGCCAAAGCACAGCCATGGCTACAACCACAATCACAGCGACAGCTATGGCCAAAGCTATATCATCCCATGGCTATAGTAATACCTGTCAGAATCAGCCACGGCATCAATCGGTGAGTGAGCTAGGCTAGGTTAACCAGCTCCACTATCTAGCTGCAATGATACAGACTGCGCCTGAGCCAACCACAGCTGAGGGTGTGCGCCCACTCGCGCTGTGGTCACAACTATTATATAATAAATAATACTATATCATAATACAGCCTTTCTTTGTGGATCAAAGGGAATGTAAAACGTATTGCAAGGTCACACAAAATATTGTGGGGGAAAGCAAAACTTGATGCGAGAGAATTTCAGAAAAAGAATTCCCACTGTGATGATTCTTGATGATGCTTTATAAACATGGCCCCTGGTCTCGGGTCCTTAACCTGCACTCACACATTTGGCAGCTTGATTAATTGGTTAACCATGAACTACAGTGTCCCCAGTTTGAATCCAGCTCGAGACCTTTGCTGCATGCCATTACCCATCTATTATCATCTTCTCTCTACTGTCCACTGGCTACTAAAAGTAATAAAATGCCCCTTAAAAAAGAATTGTGATAAAAATGAAAAATATCTGCACTCTCCTCAGTTAATTTATTTCAGTGATCCCAATTGTTGTTCATTGTTGTTCTCCTCACTTGCATTTGAATTTATTGTAAAACTATTAACCAGTTATTTAGGGGGAAAATATAAAGTGGTTGCCTGGCTTTAATGCCATGTGTACTATGGAAACTGGACAGTGCAGAATGATTTAAGACTTTTACAGTGCTGATAATTAGCTAATAAATTGATAAACTTCAAAATATGTTTCAAATTGATTGATTCAATTTGCTTTTAAAGTATGCATTAAACAAAATAATAATAATAAAAAAGATAATTAACTTTTCCAATTAAAAATTATGTGTCTTTATTCTGTTGTTAAATGATTATTTAATTTCAAAATGGAATCACAAAATTGACCTTTCTGGGGCTCTGTAGAAGATTGATATCAATCTCATGTCTGTGTAAAGTAAAGAGCAAGCTGTGATTAGCCTAGCTTAGCATAAAGACTGGAAGCAAGGGGAAACAGCTAGCTTGGCTCTGTCCAAATTTAAAAAATACACTTATCAACACAACTAAAGCTGAGTGATAGCACATTGTTTCTTGTTGAATCCATAAACAGACAAATGTACAAAACAACAATTTTCTATTTTAGGGGAGTGCTGGAATTATGCATTTCATCTCACGTTAGGAATGAATAGGAATAAGCATATTTGTAGACAGAACTATCATAATTGAAAAGATGACATGTTAATAGATGACAAAGAATTTTCAGGAAACTATTACACACACTGTACCCAGTCTGTGCTTTCCCAGGGCACTTAAAGCAATCGAGTTAACACATGCACATTAATACTTTGCTACAGGCATGTAAACAGCTCCTCCGTCACTGCAAATACTGATTAACACATACTACAATCAAAGATAAAATGGAGCAGAATAAGTCCTTAGGGAATCACTGCTTATGTAGTAATTATACTGCATGAGCATCATAGTCATTATGCACTCCTGCTGTCTGTTATTATGACTGTAAAATCAGTTCTTTTCACTTTGATTTGATTAGGATTTGATGACTTTACAGCTGATTCTATCAATATGCTGACTTATGCATAATAAAGTTAAAAAAAAAAAAACAGAGGTTTAAAATGACCAAGAACCAGACTATATTATTTAACATTTTCTTCATATTGCAAATTTGCTGCTATGACTGTATGAGGAAGTACAAAAACAAAGTTATTCTGAAATGTGACATTTGTGTACACCTCTGCCTCATTTGCTTTATGAGATACCTTTGGCAAATGAAAGTGAAAAGGGCAACTTTCACAGCTCCTTGAGATGAAAAAGTACTTTTTTTCCAAACTCTGCACAGAAAACAAACAATTACATTCTTGACTGCCTTTATTTACTCCATGATTGAGCAGTGCAGGCAGACAGGAGCGGGCAGATTAATTAACTAGTGCCTGAAAACCTTCATTCTTAGAGCGTTGTCACATTGATGGATGGCTGATTAAAGTCAATGAGATGGCTATCAGTACACAAGAGCAAACCAGTCAAAAAAACAAAAAAAAAACAAAAAGCAAGACAAAGGCGTGTTACCTCTAGGGGAAGGAAACTCTCAAATACAGGTGTACTGTTGGTGACCAGGAGAGCTCTGTGTGGTTATGGACACTGCTGTGTATCAAGAAGAAAAGCAAGTAATTGGGGATGAGGAGGAGGCTGAAAGTGCAGCATATCATGCCAGCCGCAGCTCAAATTGCCTGGCTTGTGCGTCTTTTGATGAGGTTTCTCATTAGGGGTCTATACAGCCCAGACGTTGGAAATATCACAGAATTAATTAAAATGATAGGAATGGAGAAAGTGGGTTGCCAATGACAGGACGGCAGAGGGCCCGCATAATCATTGTTCTGATCAGAGCCCTATTGTCTGCCTATGAATGTGCCTGTTGACGACGGCCAGCGCCTCTTATATGTTTATCTGGATTCCTGGGCCAGTAGCTTGTTTCCAGCATGCTGCTGTTGATAGAGCATTCAGCTCCCATCACTGTGAAGAGGTTCAAAGGCTTCATGTAGTTGCCTGAGCACAGAGAGAGAGAGAGAGAGAGAGAGGGAGAGCTCACCAGGCTGTTTTCAGCTGGTTTTATCAGCTAGTTTTCAGATTTAGATAGTGAGATTCTGACTGTTCATATCTGTCCATTCTCTCACACAGGCTGGCTTACTCGTGTCATGCAGACAAAACCACAAAATCCTCAAATCCGTCATCTCCTCCTTTGTCGATTTCTCAGACTCTACACTATAGATAAATCCCCCATTATTACCCCCCCACCATGAATTTATCCTGCATCTGTCCTGCATTAGTTCTGCAGTATAGTCTGCACCCGCTTCTTTGTAACGCACAGCTAGTGCTTCAAGGACTTCACCGATGTTTAGAGGAAATTGGCTTGTTGGTATAATTAAAGCTGAACTGATTTTATATTGACAATGGATCAAATGACTATGAGTTATGTGAAGGGGGTCCCTCGTTGTGACAAACCAACAGAGACTTTATAGTTCCCATCAGCTATACAGAGCTTTTAGCCTCTTTAAGCTCAATGTTTTGGTTTTACTACCCTCAAATTTACTATTTTACTGCAAACAGTGGAGCATTTGGTGGCAAACAAGCCAGATGTTTTTAGTTAGTGCCAAACCAAAAGGGAGCAAAAACAGAGCAAATATTGGACTTATATTTATCAAGTCAGAAACATGACTCCAAATGAATGCTAATGTTGCTCTATCTTGTCACGAACTTCGACACAGGACTGGCGGACTCAAATGCACGACTCATGAGACCAGGGCTTTAAGTTTCACAACAGCTTTACTGAGATGTCCCAAAAAACAAACAAAAGCGCTCACAACGAGGATAATCAAAGTACAACAAAAAACACTCACGAAGAGGATAATCAAAGTACAACAAAAACACTCTCTAGGAGGATCAAGAAACATGAACTCAGATAGAACCTGACATGAAGGGAACTCGCTGGTACGCTTGGTTTGGGGGTCTGTTGACGAGCAAAAACAAGACGAACTGGCACAGGACAAGGGGAGACGCAGACTATAAATACATGAGGTAGGGGAGAACAGGTGAACACAATCAGGGGCGGGGTAGACAATCACACTGGCGGGAAAATCACACAAAGGGAGGAAGTCAGGGTCTGAAACGAGAGGAAAGAGTTACTACACAATAAAACAGGACATGACAAACTTAACAACGTTGATGAGACACAACATATCTGTTGGATGTGTAAATAGCCAACTGCTAACACATTCGCCATAACAGCTTTATAAGGATATTATATGTTGTTTTCAGGTTGTTATCCTTCCCAAAGTGGCCAAACAAATTAATTAATGCAGCTTTAACATTTATGGAACAAAAGAAATACTACTGCAATAATCTCTGTCTCTTTAGAAGTCTCTGTCCTGTACATATGCTAACATGTTAGCATACTGCAGTGGTCCCATGGATTTATTGAGAAAAACTGGATACCGTGTTCCAAGATGGCACTCCCTCCATTCCAATGAAAGTTACCTAAAAAGTATTTTTCATAACGCATTACGTGGAATGTGAGCCACTACGTGGGCCACTTTTGGTAAGCAGAACTGGTACTGCGAGTTAAGGAGCCCAATGCAATGCTTTGATTGAGAGAAACCGACTTAACATAATGGTGGCTTGGGAGTTCCAGGTGAACTCATTGAAGCCATTGCCGTGGGTGGGTGGTCATGTCAGACTTCGGTGCGGACGCCTGGTGCACGAAGAGTGAAGTTCTCTCCTTAGTATGCAGATTATATGTAAATCATGGTCTCCTTGACTCCTCCCCTCAAACCCCTCTTCTCCATGTCAAAATGATGACAGAGAATTGAAACTGAAAACCACTGTCACTGAAAAAAGACTGACGTGAAGAAAAAATCTGAAGATTGTCATTGAAAAACACATCAGAATGCAAAAAAATATCAAAATAAAATAAAAAAAACTTTTAAATGCCTGTTTCAGTTTTCAGTAGTCAATATTAGTTTCAGTGCCAATACAACTTTTTCCAATGCAAGTGTTTCATGAGCCACCCTCAAAGGAGTATGCTCCTTACTGAGAGTGAAGCTTCATAAGTAACCCAGTGCATTTTTATAATTTTCAGTGCAATTGAGGTGATTCTTGATGATGCTTTATAAACATGGCCCCTGGTCTCGAGTCCTTAACCTGCACTCACACATTTGGCAGCTTGATTAATTGGTTGCTCTGTTCTAACTGATTGTGAGCGGCATCTGCAGTAGATCTTAAAAATTTCACATCTTTTCAAAATGTCTTGTTTTTTTGGTAAGAGAAATAAACCCATAAAGAAAATGAATTTGGGAGCCCTGGTGGCCTAGGGGTTTAGACGCTAACCATGAACTACAGTGTCCCCAGTTTGAATCCAGCTCGAGACCTTTGCTGCATGCCATTACCCATCTATTATCATCTTCTCTCTACTGTCCACTGGCTACTAAAAGTAATAAAATGCCCCTTAAAAAAGAATTGTGATAAAAATGAAAAATATCTGCACTCTCCTCAGTTAATTTATTTCAGTGATCCCAATTGTTGTTCATTGTTGTTCTCCTCACTTGCATTTGAATTTATTGTAAAACTATTAACCAGTTATTTAGGGGGAAAATATAAAGTGGTTGCCTGGCTTTAATGCAATGTGTACTATGGAAACTGGACAGTGCAGAATGATTTAAGACTTTTACAGTGCTGATAATTAGCTAATAAATTGATAAACTTCAAAATATGTTTCAAATTGATTGATTCAATTTGCATTTAAAGTATGCATTAAACAAAATAATAATGATAAAAAAAGATATTTAACTTTTCCAATTAATAATTATGTGTCTTTATTCTGTTGTTAAATGATTATTTAATTTCAAAATGGAATCACAAAGTTGTTAAAAAAGGCTTTTGAATTTACCTTTTATTATAATTATGTACAGTTACGTGTTGATCATATTTCATCTTACAAGTAATTTATTTCCTGATTTAACATTTACAGTTTCCATTTTGTGAATGCTTTGATTGAAAGACAGCTCTTTTAAATTTCAAGATGTGTTAGCAATGTGACCGCATATCTTTAAATTATGGAAGACAAATTCATTGTGAGATGGAATATGACAGAAGGACATATAAGTAAATGGAATAACAAAAAGTAAACTTTAAAAGCCTTCTTCAAATCAATTTTGCAATTCCTTTTTGAAATTCAAATATTATTTAATTTAAAGATAGATTACACTAATACAAAATGTAAATTAGTAAAATTTTTATGGTGCATTTTAAATGCAAATTGAATTAATCCATTTATTGTAGATTTTTTTTTAAATTATCAGTTTATTATTTGGTTATAATTGAGAACCGCAAAAGTCTATTTTTATCATTATTATTATTATTATTTTGGTGGTATCATTCAGCCTCCACAGGTACTGGTTTATTGTGTTACCTTTCAGTACAGCCCCTACAGTAATAGTAGTATCAGTATCACTTATAGTAATGTCAAATAACATTTAATAGCAATAATCTACAGTTTATCCTATGAGACAGCTCCATGTCTGTACAGTGCACAGTTTGTGTTCTGGGACACCAGTGGTGGGGGGTGGGGGTCAGACTGTGTGTGGGGCCCAAAAAAGGCTTGAACCAGCCCTGCTTTGATAACAGCACTGCTTCTGTTGGGTTAAATTATTACACATGGAACTTTCACTTTACTCCACAATTACTTGCAGCTGAGTCAGAGTTCACTTAGATACTGTACAAGGACATCACCTATGAATTTCTCTGTTTGGGTTAGTTCAAAGGTTTTCACATGGGGTTGAGGTTAGGGCTCTTCCATGATGTGGATGTTCTATTTTTCAGCATTTCCACTGTAGATTTGGCTGTATCATTATTGGCTTTAAAGGTGAAAGTATTCCTGAGCTTGGGCATTTTTGCAGAGGGCAGCAGTTCTTTTCAGAATCTCTTGGTATTTTTCTTTTATTTTCATTTTCATCCTTTTTCTTCACCTACTGAAGAGAAAGAGCTCCATATACTGTAGCAGCGCCATAGCTAACAATAGAGACTGTGCTTTTATTTTAACAAGATGAACATTTAAAAAAAAATGTAATTTAGGGTACTTAATGTTCAAGTGACTTTCTTTTTGCCACGTTGGCCTATACCTTAGAGCAATTAATTATGAAACACTCTTGATATGTCAGCACAAACAATTAGCAACTCTGCAGAAAGCACTTTAGTAAGAAACATGTAATTGAGGAGCTTAATATGCTGTTGTCATGTGGCTCAAGGTGTGATTAAATTGAAGGTTGAGCTTTGAACTTGAAGAAATTCAGAAATTTAAATCAATTCACTTTTGGACTTTGGACCATTGCAGTGTTTTGGTCTAACAAGAAATTGTTCTGAGTAAAACTCCAGTGTCAAACAAGCTGTGGTCATTCCTATGTCATATTAAAAGGGGGGTAGTGAAGCCATGAGTTGTATAGGATACCCCTATAGACACTGGAGGTGGTGGTGGAAGGCATATTGCTCAATGGAGGGCCAACATTTTACAGGCGTGGTGGAAATGCAGGTAAATAGGTAATCAATATATTCAGTTTGTTTATTTCTTTTTATTCATTTAAAAATAACATTTATTTAAACTGTTTGTTTTAGAATTGTAACGGCAACAGCAGATTTTTTCAGCAGAATTTTTCCCATTAATAAATAAGAGTTAACAGAGTTAGAACAGCTTACTCAATTGGAAATGTATGTGTTGCAGAAGACTTATCTCAGACTAGTGATGTCATTTATATTAGATTTATTGATACTAGTACATGTGTGAAAAATCATGTAAAAGTTTTGTTGTTAAATTCAGCTTTTATCAGGGAGCCAAACAAATTTGCTCGAGGGCCAGATTTGGCTCATGGGCCACCATAAGAACCCCACTGACACTTACTCTTATCTCCTCCCATAGACACCACGCACTACATTATCGCATATTTTTTGGACTCTTATCTCTGTACATTGCACATATCCCTATTCCTTCTACTTCAGCTCATACTGTGAATTTTTGCTCATTCTTTGGTCAATATTTTGTATATTGCTGCAAAATGTGTACAGCTCTTTCTTTCTAAAATCTGATATATTGTACATACGAATTCAAAAATTCTTTCTAATTTTTATTGTCAATTTTCTATTTTTTTATTCATATTTCTTGACTTTTGTAGTACTTTAAAAAAAATGTATTTTCTTTTATTATGTTTATTGTTATGCACCAAAATACCAAAGCAAATTCCTTCTGTGTAAAAACTTGTCAATAAACCTGGTTTGGATTATGATTTTGATTTTGATGCAAATATTTATGATCTCAGAGTGTGCCCCTGTGACCCTGGGAGCTGTGTTGTCCGGGGGAATGGCCCCTGGTAGGGTCTCCCAAGGCAAATTGGTCCCAGGGGAGGGGACAGACTAAGAGCGATTCACAAACCACTGATGAGTCGGACCATGCAGAGCTGGAGCACCTCGCCCGGAGGAGGGATACCGGGGCCCCCCCCTGGAGCCAGACCCGGGAGGGGAGCACGATGGCGAGCGTCTGGTGGCCGGGCACAGCCCGGTCGGGCACAGCCCGAAAAACCGACATGGAGCCGCCACCCTGTGGGCCCACCACCTGCAGGGATAGGCATCGGGGTCGGGTGCAGTGTAAGCCGGGCGGCAGGCAAGGGCAGAGACCTGGGCGTGCCGACCTTCGGCGTCGCAGACTGGTTTTAGGGACGTGGAACGTCAGCTCTCTGGCGGGGAAAGAGCCGGAGCTGGTGCAGGAGGTGGAGCGGTACCAGCTAGATATAGTTGGGCTCACCTCTACGCATAGCTCAGGATCTGGAACCAAACTCCTGGAGAGGGGCTGGACTCTCTTCTTTTCCGGAGTTGCCCAGGATGAAAGGCGCCGGGCGGGTGTGGGGATACTCACGAGTCCCCGGCTGAGCGCCGCTGTGTTGGAGTTTTCCCCGGGGAACGAGAGGGTCGCCTCGATGCGACTGAAAGTTGCTGAGAGGAAGGCTCTGACTGTTGTTTGTGCTTATGCATCAAACAGCAGTTCAGAGTACCCGGCCTTCTTGGAGTTCCTGGGTGGCGTCCTGGAAGGGATACCACCAGGAGACTCCATAGTTCTGCTGGGAGATTTCAACGCCCATGTGGGCAATGATGGTGAAACCTGGAGGGGGGTGATTGGGAGGAATGGCCTCCCCGATCTGAACCAGAGTGGTGCTTTGTTGTTGGACTTCTGTGCTAGCCATGGACTGGCCATAACAAACACCATGTTTGAGCATAGGGTGGTTCATAAGTGTACTTGGTACCAGAACACCTTAGGCCGCAGGTCGATGATCGACTTTGTGGTCGTATCATCAGATCTGCGGCCGTATGTCTTGGACACTCGGGTGAAGAGAGGGGCAGAGCTGTCAACTGATCACCACTTGGTGGTGAGTTGGATAAGATGGCAGGGACGGCTGCCGGACAGACCTGGCAAACCTAAACGTGTAGTGAGGGTGAACTGGGAATGTCTGGCGGAGGGCCCTGTCTGCGAGATCTTCAACTCCCACCTCCGGAAGAACTTCTCGCGCATCCCGGGGGAGGTTGGGGACATGGAAACAGAGTGGGCCATGTTCAAAGCCTCCATTGCTGAGGCGGCCGCTAGGAGCTGTGGTCAGAAGGTCGTCGGTGCCTGTCGAGGCGGCAACCTTAGAACCCGCTGGTGGACACCGGCGGTGAAGGAAGCCGTTAAGCTGAAGAAGGAGGCTTTTCGGGCTTGGCTAGCCCAGAGGTCTCCTGAAGCAGCGGACAGGTACCGGGAGGCCAGAAGGACGGCGGCCTCGGTGGTCACCAAAGCAAAAACTCGGGTGTGGGAGGAGTTTGGGGAGGCCATGGAGAAGGACTTTCGGTTGGCCTCATGGAAGTTCTGGCAAACCGTTAGACGACTCAGGAAGGGAAAGCGGGGCTTGGCCCAGGCCGTGTTCGGCAGGGGAGGAGAGCTGCTAACCCAGACTGGGGATGTTGTCGAGCGGTGGAAAGAGCACTTTGAGGATCTCAACCGGACCAACATGTCCTCAGTGGAGGAGGCAGAGTTTGAAGACTCAGGGGAAGACTCACCCATATCCCTAGCAGAAGTCTCCAAGGTAGTCAAAGAGCTTCTTGGTGGCAAGGCGCCAGGGGTGGATGAGATTCGCCATGAGATGCTGAAGGCTCTGGACATTGTTGGGCTGTCTTGGCTGACACGCCTCTTCAGTGTCGCATGGAGGTCGGGGACAGTGCCTGTGGAGTGGCAGGTATCACACTGCTCAGCCTCCCCGGGAAAGTTTATTCCAGGGTGCTGGAAAGGAGACTACGACCGATTGTCGATCCTCGGATCCAGGAGGAGCAATGTGGATTCCGTCCTGGCCGTGGCACAGTGGACCAGCTCTTTACTCTTGCAGGGCTGCTGGGGGGTTCATGGGAGTTTGCCCATCCAGTCTACATGTGTTTTGTCGACTTGGAGAAGGCTTTCGACCGTGTCCCCCGGGGGGTCCTGTGGGGTGCTGCGGGACTATGGGGTACCGGGGTCGCTGCTACAAGCCATCCGGTCCCTATATAACCGAAGTGAGTGCTGTGTCCGCATTCTCGGCACAAAGTCAAACACGTTCCAAGTGGGTGTTGGACTCCGCCAGGGCTGCCCCTTGTCACCAATTCTGTTTGTGATATTCATGGGCAGGATTTCAAGGTGCAGCCGGGGGGAGGAGAGTGTCCGGTTTGGTGGTCTCAGAATAGCATCTCTGCTCTTTGCGGACGATGTGGTTCTGTTGGCTTCATCGGGCTGTGACCTTCAGCATGCACTGGGGCGGTTGGCAGCCGAGTGTGAAGCGGCTGGGATGAGAGTCAGCACCTCCAAGTCCGAGGCCATGGTTCTCAGCCGGAAAACGGTGGACTGCCCCCTTTGGGTTGGAGGTGAGTTACTGCCCCAGACGGGGGAGTTCAAGTATCTCGGGGTCTTGTTCACAAGTGATGGTAAGATGGCACGTGAGATGGACAGGCGGACCGTGGTGGTGAAGAGGGAGCTGAGCCGGAAGGCAAAGCTCTCGATTTACCAGTCGATCTACATTCCAACCCTCACCTATGGTCATGAGCTTTGGGTAGTGACCGAAAGAATGAGATCGCGGATACAAGCGGCTGAAATGAGTTTCCTCCGCAGGGTGGCTGGGCTCACCCTTAGAGATAGGGAAAGGAGCTCGGACATCCGGAGGGAGCTCGGAGTAGAGCCGCTGCTCCTTCGCATCGAAAGGAGCCAGTTGAAGTGGTTCGGGCATCTGATTAGGATGCCTCCTGGAAGCCTCCCGTTGGAGGTGTTCCGGGCACGTCCAACTGGTAGGAGGCCCCGGGGCAGACCCAGAACACGCTGGAGGGATTATATATCTCATCTGGCCTGGGAACGCCTTGGGGTCCCCCAGGAGGAGCTGGAAAGCGTTGCTGAGGAGAGGGACGTCTGGACAACCCTGCTTAACCTGCTGCCACCGCGACCCGGCCCATGATAAGCGGAAGAAAAAGGATGGATGGATGGAATGATTTCAGTTATCAACTCAAACTTTCATTCCAATACAATTATATAGTGACAAGAATGGCAAGTACAGTACATCAAAGTTATACAAGAATGTCGTACATAAGTAAAATCTGCGATTCCAGTGACAAACATTCACAACAAACAAAGAAGAATTTAGTTTTTCATCTTTCCTCTCCCATTAATCATCTCATGACCCCTCAGATTTATCTTGTGACCCTTTGGAGGAGCCAAGACCCCTAGGTTGGAAACCAATGGACTAAATTAGCTAACTGCATGTAAAGTAGTTAAAATTAGCTCGCCCTTGCCTATTTACTCAAGAGTAAATACTGCTTACACACTGATAAATCTACATTAACAATCTAATAATGTCATATATAATAATATATCAGTTACAGGGGACATTTGATTATAATACTTATGTACTTAAGGAGTTGCCTGGCTTTAACTCCTCCTAATGTGTTGAAAAAGTTTCTGAAAAGACTGACTAAGTTAAATAAAGCTTTTTGGACCACACGTATACAGTTTTAGATGGACATGGGCCCATTTAGAATGTCTATGTTGGGCCAAATAGATGGGTTCTTACAAGAATACTTAACATCATTATTATTCCAATAATCTATAATTATAGCCCATAGGCCCACTACAACATGTACACTGCCAACATGTCATCGTATCAAAGACAAACCCAAGTACATTCTGAAAAAACTGTTAGTTGTACTCTTTCTTGGACTTTTTCTTAATCATTCAGCGTAGTTAAATGTGTGTCTTGTTAGTTAAATTTGTTATACATGATCATTTTCTCCTACACTGGCAACGAATAAAGAGCTACATTGCAGCAAATTATCAGTTCGTTTAAATCTGACAGTATAATAATCTACACTGTGACAGTCCACATATTAACACTTTAGACATTTTCAGCAGCTGCCACAGTGCTGCATCAGCTCTGGTAAACAAACTGCAGCTCCAAATAATAGCCATGAACAGCGACACTCATTAGCAGACACTGGGGAGACTGCTGTGTAGAGCTTACCTTGACATGTTGTCTCTCAACCTCCTCACATGATACGCACAAGGGTTTATATTGCCCTTCTTTTGATGCACTAACAAGCTCTCATAAGCCTGAGTGTATCATTTTAATCACCAGAGCAAGAATACATACAGAGATATTTTATGTGCCATACACCCACATTCTGATCTGATCAGTTAACAAAAATAGGAAAAAGGCAATGTGTACTCAGGAAACATGGCAGCAGAAAACCACAGATGTACACAATAATGGAGGTGATGTCTGACTCAGCCAGAAAATACAATATCTTCAATTGAAAGACTGGGTGGAGCTGAGGTGAACTGACCAAACGGCAACCACAACAGCTGGCTGTGAAAGCTTCAGACTCTTGTCAATCTGTATGAACGGATGTCTACAAAGACATCTGCACAGATATGGATGTTGGCAGAAGACGAAACTGACTTCATGCAGACTCTTACGGCTATGCAGGCAGGGAGGCAGCCTGGGAAAAGTTCTAGCCAAGGTCCCTGGGGGTTGTGGTATATATGTCCAGTTCTCTGCTGTCTGTATCTTCGTCCTCTGTCACTCCATCTTCTTTTTCTTCTCTCAGTCTAAGATGACTGTGACTCTAAAGGTCTTTGGGCAGAGAAGGTGATTTTTCTTTTGCTCTACTCCTTCAATGCTTCAAAAGCAAATACTAAAGTCAAATACTAGCTAAATACATCACAGTAGATTATAATAAACGTGTTAAGTTCTACATGTATTAAATTGGATTAAAAAATGTTAAGCCTACTTCATTAATAACTCCACAATAATAACAATATAACCAGGGTTGCAGTATTATAAGATTATTTATTGTGTAATGTGACAGTAATGGAGGGATCACATTGGGTTTTTGGGGTTCAAGGCCCTTTAAAAATTGAATTCTATGGTTTGTGTCTTCATACATATTGAAATGATGACATTAACAACAATCAGAGAGCTTGGGATGCTATCACTGCGTTGCTTTAGACATCAGTTTAGTTTCTCATTATCTTACTGTTTTATTATTATTTGAATAACTAACAAGCAACTTACGCTGTCATAACTGAAAAAAATCAATAGTCTAAATCGTGTCTTTCACAGGAGGCTCAGGTAGCAGACTTTGGCAAACTGGTTGCCATGGAAAGCGACTGCTCATTGACTCACTTCATATCAGCCCGAACTAACTGGAAGGTTTTCAGACCAACTTTAACAGTGAACTTTGTTTGTATTAGTAAAATAGCATTAGCCAGCTAGCTGTAACTTAGCTACGCTGCATGGATTTGGCGTTGGTTGCTTCATAACGTTGGCTGATAAAGTAATTTGCAAACGGCTAGCTAGCCAGTTTACCAGCCAGATCATCCCGGGAGTCTGGATGAATTAGCTGAAGTTATCCACTCAAGAAAGTGTTTTGCTACGTTAGCTAGCTAGCAATTCGTCCGCGTAAGCAAGCAAGCTATGTGGACTACTTTGTGTTTAACTCTGTGGTGTACAGACCTTTGAGACATACGTTGTGATATTGAGCTATAATAAACTTTGACTTGACTTGACTTGTTGGCGCTGTAGGGGAGCTGAAGAGAGGCAAGGCATACATAGAGATCAGTACACAGGCTGTTATAGGCAACCGAGAAAGTCGGGGAAGGTCTCGTTTTTTTATGTTACGTTACAATTCTTTCACCCATTGACAATACAAAGCAATTCATGTATGTAAATTGCTACACATAGTAACTTAAATGAAGATGTACAAAAGTTGTCACAGCCTGAGGTTTGTGTTTGATCAATCAGCATCACAAATAGGGCTAGGTGATTTACTATTGTTTTTTGTTTTTGTTAAATGTCAACATAATTTAAATGTAGTTATTACAATGTGCACCAAAGAAAATAAAAAAGTAATGTAGTAGTAGTCACGTGGAAAGTTACAGTCTATGTGTAATTCTCTACAGAGACTCAAGATGGCTAGCTGGCTTTGGCTATCTAGCTACAAATCAAGCAGTCAAGCAAGCTACAAGAGGGATAGACACTGAAAAACACTGCACATTGATCTCAGCTCATGGCTTGTTTGTTGTTAAGAGAGATGAAGTCCTGGGAGTGAGCTGGACAGTGTGCAGATTCTACTTTGTTCAATCTGTCCCTAGCTAAGGGTAGCTTGTCAGCTGCATAACAACCTAACTGCAAACTCCACCCTGATAGTTCATCAGCCATTGGAAAGTACTACTATGGTTCCCTTGGTCAAAATGCAGATAAAGTTCCTGGGTGCCTAAAAGGTTCATGGGTTCCTGGAAAAGTCCTTGCAGTAAGTGCTTTGACACTTAGTCATTACTAGTATTTCAATGCAATATTAATTACTGTTAAATGATCTCAAATTTCAACCTTAATACATCACAATGCATCAATGTTTTTTACACTTCTACTTTATGCACAATTATCCTGAAATTGTATTTTCAGGTATTGTTAAATACGTGAATCTGGTGACTCTCTCTTATTACCAAAAGCAAAAACAAGTGACGTTAATTTCATGATAAAATGCTATGTTTTGTAGAAAGGAGCAGGTTACAGGTTGCGATGCAGAGTCTTCCTCTGACCTATTGCAGTCCTCCTCCTTAGTGGCTCTCATTGCTCCTTTATGCACATCTCTGTCTGTGCCTTGGGGGAATTTAGGGCTTATTTGAGGCGAGCAGTAAAGACCTCATTCCATCTGTTTAATTACAGTGGAGATTAGCAGATTATTTTTGCATTACCGGTGCCTGTCGCTTCTCATCACATGGGCAACCCAGAGGGAAGGCCGCTCAGCTCTGGCTAAGAATAACCAGCTAACTGCAGAACTGGATCTGACTCCACAACTAGAGAAATACACTCCAACTCAACTAGTAGCAGGTAATGCATTACATATCCATGTTTAACATCCAAAAAAAGTTGACTTGGCTCCATCTTCTTTCCTAGTAACACTCTGCTTCACACTGATGCACTTGTAGAAATTCATACAGAGAGATGGTCGGTGTAACAGAGCAATGAGCAAGACTGTGCTTACAGCAGAAGTGACAAGACTAACCATCTAAAGTAGCTCAGCAGCTCTCTTTACAGGGTCGGTGGAAAACTTGGGTTTTATTTTTGTAGCTCTGGTTGTGGAAAGTGCTTCATAACAGGATGAAAACAAGGCATTATGTGCTGGATAGAGCTGGACAGCATTGTAGCTGTCAAATAGAGTGTGTGGTTGCTATATTTCACTTTTTGAAGAATAGTTCAACATTTTGGGAAATATGCTTATTTGCTTTAGTTTTGAGAGTGACATGAGAAGATGAATATTAATCTCATGTATGTGTGTTAAGTACAGAGTTGTGGTCAGGATTTGGTTAGCATAAATTAGCATAAAGCTAGGCTAACCAAATCCTGACTCAAAGCTAGGGGGAAACAGCTAGCCTGGCTTTGTCAAAAGTTAAGAAATACACCTACCAACACCTCTAAAGCTTACTAATTAAAACGTTGTATCTTGTTGTTTAAAACGTACCCAAACTGAAATGTAAAAATGACAATTTGAGATTTTAGAGGGCGTTACATGCTGGAACTAGTTAATGTTGAATATTTCTTGACAACTAGTCTGTTTGCCTTGCTCAATAAAGTGTGACATTTAAAAGTCAATTCCAAGTATCATATAAGGCATATGATACTACAGACACTTCTCATGATGAAGTACTAGATACTAACAATAACAATCATTGTTTTTTTTTAAGTAAAAATAAAATCCTACTCCGATAGGACTGGTAGAACCCAAATGCAGACAGAAGGCAGGCAACAGTCAACTCTGAAAAACTCGGAAAACTAAATGAAAGATAATGGGCAGAATAACAGAGAAACTACACAGCTCACATCTAGGAAGGCAACAACCACATCCAAAGACTGTATGTAAAGCCTACAAAAAGTTACATCTTTAATGACAGAATATTCCAGCCAGCTCATACCAGCTCTGAATGAAGCTCTTTCGCTGGTTGTGGGTTTTTTGCAGGGGTACTATTTCATGGCTGTCTGCCTGGCAGCTAACAGCATTGCCAAAAGTCAGAAGCAGCACCAGAGGAACTACTGTAGCCTGTCACAGGTGGTCTACCCCCACTGTTCTAATTCTCTTTCTCTGCCTGTCTCCACCTTCTCATTTTCACTAGTTTCTGGTTCCTCTTGGTGAGGTCAGTTGATGATGAAAGGATGCATTTGTATCACACTGCTAGCATACCAAAGCAAACTGAATAACACTTTACTAAAGTAAATACTCGTGATGTGAGTAACATAAACTTGTCCAGGTGATTCAGAGCATAGAGAGTGCATAGAAGGTTGCTATTAGCAATTGGGGGTGCTATTGGACCAGATCAACTGGAGAACTGGAGAAACAGCAGCTGAATAAAGGAAAGCAGACAGGGTTTTATATGTCAAACAAATTTCTGGGGGGCTACTCTAATTCTTGGTGTGGCTATGACTCCATCTTGTCTCACCCTCCCTATGCCAACCACACAATTCAGAAGATATGGCAGAAACTGTGACTTTGTGCTGTTACTATCTGACAGTTAGGGCCACTGTTACATACCAATGTACGTATTTCAGAATGAAACATAAGGATTTTATATGCCAGATCTGTATTTGAATGAGAAATGTTTCCCCTCAGTGATGGAGGAGTGATGCTGCTCTTCATTCCACAGACCACAGGAAACTTTAATCAGCCAACTGACTACTGCTGCTGCCCATTTAAAGCAGCCTCTGCTCTCTGCTGCAGGGTGGAGAGGCAGAGAGACTGCGAAGGACACACTGAACCCCAAACACAACCTCCCAGAGAGTGACAACTGTTAGAGTGGTATGTGGGCCAGATACAGGCCTTTTCAGCTCTGTCTCATCCACCTCTTATTTATAGGATGCTGCTTGATTAATTACACATTAATCATAAAAAATAAACAACCCTGCATACTGAAAGACCATACATTGAATTGATTCTAGGGTAACATGATTTTCAGTGTTGAGTTTTAGTGTCTTATTATTGTCTAATTACTGAATTAATTCAGAGGCTTTTGGACCCAGATTACAATTCTTAAATAGCACTACTTACATTTTTGTCACATTTCCACAATATATGTATTAGACATATGGTATGGAGTATACTTTCAATCAGTAGAAATCTGGATGTGAAGGAGGGAAAGAGTCAAATTGACACGTGTATGTTTCCTTCAAGGAAAAAAGGGCATTTTTAATAGACAATGACTACTTAGTAACTGCATGAAATTTTAAATTTGGCATTTTGCTAAACTAATAATGCACACCATCTATGAGTAAAAGTATTTTAAAACTAAAATGGGACAAATTAAAATTAACAGCCAGTTGCATATCTCTTGTGTAATTTAAAATGTGCAAACCACCCAGTTCATTTTGATGGACAGTTTGAAATGCAAGTGGATTACAGAAGGAGTTTGCACACCAAGTCAACATTTTTGAGTTAGTTACATTTTTTTTCATGAATTTGTGTTTATTTTCTTAAACCTGTCAGTTTCTGAAAAAAATATGGACTGGAAAGGCGTCCTTAAAGAAATTCTTCAACATTTCAGGAAATATGCTTATTCACTTACTTTCCAAGATTGAGATGAGGTGATCGATATCAATCTCACGTCTGTGTGTTAACATCTTCAACACCCCCCTCCCACCATTGACCCATCTTTGTCTTTTTTTAGGGGGGGCAGGAGATCTTAAGGGGGAGATAGCAGATCAACAGTATATGCCACATAGAGGTGGTATACATCATCTGAAAGCTTGGAACCTGAAGATTAATTTGTGATGCAGCTCTGTGTGTCAAGTTTTTCTAGTATTAAATGTGTAATAAACATTGTGTTTAGGTTAGGTGCCTATTCAAATTTTGAAGGTTTAGCATATATAAGGGTTTAGAACATTATGATGGACGTACATGGTGGTCATTCCCATGCTCAATCATGTCTTATAAATTGTTGCAGCAATTTAACCCTTTTTGACCACTCAAGAATTTACAAAAATGGTCAAAAATCCCTCCAAAATACTACATGAAGACATCAAGACCATGAGGAACACCATAAAAAAAATAATGCTGTGATTTGATATCAAAAACTTTTGACATTTGGATGGGAGACTCGTGGGTACCCATAGAACCCATTTTCATTCAGATATCTTGAGGTGATATCTGAATGAAAATGCCAGTTTTTCCCTCACCAAAATTTAACTTTAGAGCATTATTTAGCCCCCTTCCCAACAAGCTAGCATGACATGGTTGGTACCAACGGATGCCTTAGATCATCTCATTTCATATGACACCATTATCTTCACTCTAGCTTTAATAGAGCCCGCTACAGCCTCTGAAAGACAGTAATGTTGGCAGTGGACGTAGACGGCCAAGCGGGAGTTGATGGTGAAAACTCCCCCCAAAACCACAAATTGTCGTTTTTACATTTCTGTTTATGTATGAATTCAATAAAAGGTATTGATAGATATATTTTTTAACTTTGGACATAGCCAGTGTGAGCTGTTTCCCCCCTGCTTTCAGTCTTTATGTTAAGCTAGGTTAACCACGTCCTGACTCCAGCCCAATGCACAGACATGAGATCGATATCAATCTTCTCATCTCACTCTCTGAAAGAAAGCAAATGAGTGTATTTCCTAAAATTTTGAACAATTCCTTTAACTTTACTTCTCCATCAGCAATGGCCGGTTTGAGCCTATTAACTGCATGTTATAAACCTGTATAAACTGTAAAGCAAATTCTCAGTGTTGTTCCTATTATTGTGAGTTTCAGTTGTGAGTTCTTTTAATAGAATACTTAACAATGGATACCTTTTTGAGATGTCTGAATTTAGAATGAAGACCTTCCTCCAAGAGCTGTAGATTGTCCTCCATGCAGGACCCAATGGAACTCCCTTTTTGTCTCCTGGGGACTTATTATTCCATATTATGAACCACTGCTCTAGATAATGCAAAACATTTTAAACACGATGGCAAAAAGTGAAATGATGACACTGAGTGACCTACTGTCAGTAGGACAAACTGATTAACTGGCTTGTGAGGACTGTATTGTATGCCGGTTGATGTATTTGTGGACGTGTTGGTGCCCGTCTGAATGCAAGTGTTGGCGTCAGCCGCTCAAGTGGAATTGCTCACGGTGGGACAGATAGGGAGCAGCTGTGAGTAATTGTTTCGCTCAGTTGCCAAGGCTCATCCTGGCCCTTTATAGATAAGCTGGAGTAAATCTCCCTTGATGTCCCAGGAGAGCAGGGGAGAAGATGGAGACAGAGGAGAGCAAACACCAGGCCATGGCCAGCTTCTATTTGAACTGCCTCTTCAAGAACCACAGCTTCAAATGACTTTTTCTATGGAGGAAAAGGAAACGGACCATTATTCTGCTCCTCCTCGTTGATGGCGCTGTGGCTTTAATGCCAAGGAGTTGTCTTATATTCATAAGCGTCAAAAAGGGGAGACAGGGAGATGGAGCGGAGTGTCAGAGGGACGATGTGTTGTCTGTGCACTTGTTACACAAGTGGAGGGATACACTGGCTGTGAGCTGCCTTTTTTTAGATTGACAAAGAAAGGGAAAATGTACAATAGACAAACTGTAACAGTGACACCACTGTGAATTTGAATGACTTTATCCAGTTTCTACAAAGGCCTTTGAATCAATTGACAGCGAATATTTTAATGTTGAATAGCTGTTGATAGAATGACTTGCACCAACATCAAAAACTCTTCTAAATAAAGAGCCAAAATGAGCTTTGTTTGTTTGCTTGAAATTGGAGGAAACTGCTTCCGCCATTATTTTGTACTTCCTTGAGACTTACTCTACCAACTGCAGCATATATCCCACTGCAACACTGCTGCTATTGCTCAAACAATATTTTATAATTCCACAAGATAGACGTGTGTGTGTTTTCACACTGATGGCAGCAAGTTCAAGTCCCCATACTATTGTGTCTTTAATTTGTGGTAATGGCTACTCACTTGTTCCACCTCAGCTCCACACAGCCTTCCTGCCCTTTGACCAAATTTGGATTTTCTGTCTCCAAGATGGCAGCAAGCTGTTAACCCAAACCCTGGTTTTAACACACTTTAAAAATCCTTGTCTCAAACCCATGGGTGATGTCACTAATGGCACCTCAATGTTTTTTCTATGGTCTAAAATTTGTAATTCTTAATTCCAGAATTGCACAGGGGTAAATAGAGGAAATCCTCAGTGTCTGGATTGCTTTAGGTGAATATTTACCTGCAACTCTTGCCAAGTGTAGCTTGAATGTGTATTTTTTACCGCTTCATGACGTTTTGGACTGGCATTGAACTTGACCACCTCCTGCTGCTCATCTAATGCGTGGGTACAAATGGTTAATAGCGCAGATGATTCCAACATAAAGCTGGAAAACACAAATCAGTCACCACAATGCACAAGTAGACTGAATGGAGAGCCATTGTGCAGAATACTTCACATATTGATGTGTTTATCTAGCAGCTGAAACGCTGTAATAACACAGATAACATCAGCAGGAATATTACAAGCTTCCGCCTCTGCAAAAGGTGAGCCAGGAAGAGAGTATGAGGAGGACAGGAACAAAAGAGGACGTGTTGACTATTTATTCCATTTCAGTTGGCCTTGTGGGCAAGCAAAAAAAGCCTTTTTACTATGAGGCCAGCCACACCTCTGAATGACAGAGCTGAAGATGTTCAGTTAGAGAAAATTAATCAGCTGTGCAACAAGCACCAACTGAGATTTAGTTTTATTTACTCTGTACTTGAAAATATGATTATTTATCGGTGAGCAGTCTAAATTGTTATGTCTTTATTTTCACACATATGTTCCCCCTTTTTTGTTTTGTTTATAAAGCCCCAAAATACGGTAAAAGCTCAGATGAGTCAAAATAGAATTAAACACATCAGTAAATAATATAGTTGGTTAGGTAATCAGTGGAGGGCAAAAAGAAATGCACAGCTTTAGACTTTCCCTTAACGTCCAGTCAGTTGGTAAAAAGATAGAAAAGCTTTAGATTTTTTTTCCGTTACCTTAAATCAGTTGATAAAATAAATACAAAATAACATTCTATTAATCTATTTATTTTTTACTTGCACATTTTACTTTTCAGGTATTTAGTTTTCCTATTTTTGTGGTCTTTGCACAAGTTCAAGTGTGCTCTTGTAATGCTATCTTTTTTTTTATTTTTTATCATTTTATATGTAATTATTCATTTATTTAGTTTTGCATGTCTCTTCTTCATTCAAAACCACAATATTTTCATTGTCTCGGACTTCATTGTGTTGTCCTTGACATTTTTTAGATGTGCATGGTTTAATGTCTCCTTTCTCATAATGTCAAACTAAACCAAAAACATCTAATTACCATTAGATAGCTAACTTTTTTCCAATAACTAGCTAGCTAAAATGCTTTGTTAAAATGTTAATGCTATTATAGCAGTATATGAATAAAGGCCTGATCACACCAGAAAGTGGCACAGAAATGGATCCGCATGTCTTCACAAAATAGGTGGAATGTGATTAATGACATAGGGACTACAAGGCTAGTTGGTGAACTACTGTAGCTAGCGAGCTAATCGGTAACTCGCTAGCAAGCTTGGAACATACCAGCGCTAGTCAGTCTCAATAGAGAGCCGACGTGAAACAGAAACCTCTGGGTTCTGTTCCAGAAGTGAGTATATCTTATTCAAAATCCCACTGACCCTTGTAACTACACTGATCACTAAAAATCCAGTCTTGGAACAGAGCCTTTCTCAACAGTATGCCATGTGGCTTGCTTCACGTCTAGATAAGGATGGTCGTTTTTTGAAAAACTAATATATAACTAATATACTAATACTAATAACTAATATTATTGTTTATTCAATATTTATGTTTTTTAGTGGCCTTAATGAACACCATTTCCCATGAGCCCTAGACCCTTGCGGGCTAAATGTGGCAGCTTGACAAAAAAGCAAGTGCATGCGGAGCGAACGCTGGAAACACAACAAAAGTTTGTATACAGCAGATATTGTGGATATGGACTAAACCAAGTTATGATGATTCAAGTCTGCGCTACAGCGCTCAGAGTATTTTCATGGGAGCTGTAGTTTTTAGAGTGCTCACAAAGTAATCATTGTTTAACTTTGTAAAAATCACGAAGGTTTCAACTTCTATCAACTGATATAGTGGATACCAATTTGTCTTAGAATATGCAATGTAAACCTCAGGAACATGCTTAATTTTTTTCACAAAGACCGTTGAAATAAATGCTGAATGAGAGATTGCATTGAGTAACAGAAGCTAGCGGAACTAGAATTTCTATTTTCTCTGTAGTGTGCTTTTTACTCCCCCTGACATTTTGTTCACAGGACTGTACATCATTCAAGAGTTATTGAAGAGAGAAAAAAGCTCTCTGAGCTAGCTAGATCAACAGCCATAAAGACTTGAACTGCGATTCAGAGATTTAAAAGACATACGCCATCCCTCAGTAAGGTAGAGTGAAAGCCATCTGTGTTCTCTACACTGCAGACATCCATAATGCACTCACAGGAGTTTTGCTTCATTATCAGTTAAGAGAGAGTTGCTGCGTGAGAAACATGAGAAGAAATATGAGAAATGTTGGAGTTTTATGAAAAAATAATTTCAAAAAGTTTGTCTCCAGAACTCATGGGAAAAAGGAAAGCAATAAGAACTCACTGACACAAGGAAGAAATTCATATATATACTCATATATTGATGGAATTGGAAATGCTTGGTTGCACAGTAAACTGTATTATTTCAGTATTTTCATGGCCAGAGTAACCTGTTAGTGGGCCCCAGGGCAGAAATTTGCTGTAGGGCCCCCACTGACCCTCCAAGTTACCCTCTTTACAACGCGTAGGCACCCTGTCACCTCAGAGTTACCATTAAGTCCAGTGCAACCAGTACTGCTATGCTGGAATAAATACTTTAAATACTTCTAATGATAAAAAAAAAAATTAATCACATTAACCAAAATCATTGTGATGTACTTAGCATGAAATGACCATTAACAAAGTTGGAGCAAGAAATTGGTATTTTGTACCACAACAATTCCTCGATCTGAACATCTGTACCGCTGGATAAACACCCTGATCAACTGGAACACAATCAATCACAGAATATCACCAACTACTCCAGTGCATCTAATCTCCAGAACTGCTTATCTATGATTATCAACAAAATTGTGAAGTGAAAGAAGTCCACAAGTACAAAATATCTCAGTATCTGACATCAGTTCTGCACCTAGGGCTGAACAATATCAACAACAAATATAATTTTTAAGTTGAAATCACAATTTAAAGGACTGCAAGTTTTCAAATTGCAAGATCTGTGATTTTTAGGCTATAACTCCAGGGACTGATAATGTCCTACATGAGGTGAAATACTTATTTAGCAACCGTTGATTTTGCTGACTAAAATGACAACTGTTGTTGGAAAATTTAGTCAGCTGTAGTTAAGTAATGTTAATAAACGCAAATAACCTTAAAGCAGCTATAATTGATTTTTTTAAATAACATTGTATCAAATAACAATCAGAAAACAATGTGAAAGGAGACTCTTATTATTATGTTCCAGCTCATTGTTTAGCTGTCCGGCCCGCAATTTTACTGTTTTGGTTCCCTCTCACCGCACTCATAGCAATGTTTTTGTGCGCAGCAGGCAGCTGTTTTAAAAAAAAAAGAAGCTCTAAAAACTTACTGTACACTACCTGTTTAGTGCCAAACAGCAGGCATACGGAGTTAGAAACTAACCATGGAACATAGTGAAGCATTTAGACACTAAAGAACCAGATATTTCCCTCAGGAGTTGGTAGAATTAAAAACCAAGGCTATAAAAGAGTGAATTTTAGACTTAAATTAATCAGGCAGACACAAGCACGACTCCAAATGAATGGTAATGTTGCTTCTTAACTACTGGATGTGTAAATAACTGTTCGCTATAAAGGTTGCCATTTTAAAAGGTGACATGTCAGTGTTTTGTTTACAGCTTGTTTCCGCTGCCCCAAAGTGGCCAAAAAATCAGTTATTGCAGGTTTAATTTGCAACAAGTCCTCCAACCTAAACGACAGATTAGGTCGTTTGTCAATGACTCCCAAAACTACATATATAGGCGTACCAGACCTTCGTCGGCATGGCAACAATAATAAACACATGGTTAACGTTGTGAAGCGGTCGCAGTTTGGGCACCAAAATTACTTGGGTAGGTTTAGGAAAAGATCATGGTTTGGGTTAAAATAAGTCAGCATTGACTTTTGGTTTCACACAGGATACAAACAGCGGTGTCCTGGGTGAAAGTCCTGTGTTTGACCCATCCATCCACCACAACCTCCTCCCTACGCAGACTTTGTTGGTCTTTATTGGTTGCCGCCTAACAACAAATGTAAATATGGGTCATAATAAGCTGCTTGCACAGACGACCTATACATTCGTATTTTTGGGGAGGACAGTCTCTTAATTTGACTCTCTGTATAATGTTTATGGGGAAAAGAGTGTGTCTTTTTATGGTTCAGAAAAGAGAAACAGAGTGGCACATTTGTCTAGATAAACAGTCTAGTTGGTTGCATCACGTTAGTTGTTAAATGAATGACGGACAGCTGGGGAATATTGGACAACAGTCAACAGTTACACTTTTAAGCACATTATATCATGGTTTTAATCATCTTAAAAGCTCTGAATTGGGATCCTAGGTGTTAAGGGTTTTGAAGCTGCTTATTATGTCAGTAAAGCTAACCCTACCTCCAGCAGCTACAGTGTAGAGCTGTCAACTGTATCAATATTAATAGAGATTGTCCATCAGACATTAAAACACTGTTAGAGCAGTTTACAAGCAGTTTGTCAATATATTATTAAGAACAGCTGTAGCTGTCATCAACAAATATAACACCGCTTTAAATTATTTGACATTTTTAAAGTAGTTTTTAGTGTAAATGTTGATAAATGTTTTATTAAATGTAGGCTAAGTTGGCCACAAATACAGTTCTGCAGTGAATCTTATACCTTAACACCTTTCATGGGCTTCTTTCATCATTTGTCATAATTTAAGGAGGATGGTGTAACATGAAATTAATCACTGAAATATATCAATCATCATGTTTACATGCTGTTTTGATTGCCTGAGCCAAAAGACATAAAGCAAAACCGGAAATTTACAAAAACACACACAGCACAGATTAATTTGCAAGAAATCACAACTCGTGAGTCAATTTCTGCTATTTGACCGCTGCACATTAAGCTCAGATTGATCAACAACTGTGTAATGTTGACAGATCATTCTCTCTTTCAGCTGAGAACAATCAACAGACAGAGTGGGACAACCGTCAGAGAGTCCCTGGGTTTGTCAGGTGTATTTTGGTGTCATATCTTTGGGCAGCAGCAGTCATAAAGCGCCGGGATAGGCCAGGGCCGCTGAGAGTCAGCCAGCCCATAAACCCTCCGTGCTGAAATGTTTTATGACAACACACCATGGAAGTGTAACAGCAGAGATACGAGCCCAGGAACTGCAGTGAGAATATGAGTTTTCACTTGGACGCAGTCTGTATCCTGCTGTAAATAACTCCAGCTCTCTCTCTCTCTCTCCCCACACTGTAAAAAAGTCTATGTGTTTATGGCAGCTTTTATTTTATTTGCTGTGCAGCTTTCAGGGCTGTAGAAGCAGAAAGGTTGAGCTACACAAGCTCGGGCCAACAGAAAAGGTTGAGCTGTGAAAAAAAATGGCTTCAGTTCCAGAAAATCACACACAATGAAACCTGCTGTGACCCTTTATTATGCAGCCGGCCAGATGAGGCGACAGCTACGGGTGAGTCCTAATCAGGTTTTCCATTTTCACTGTGGTGGGTGTTCCCAAAGTGGCTCAAAATGTTAATCCAAGATCATTATTTTTAATTGGCTGTATCATAAAATACCATCACACTTTATGTCTTGTTGTCCTCTGTGGATAGCAGTGGCATTCTGTGACCCACTATTAAAAAATATCAAGAGCCTCTAGATAAAGAACCAAAAACTGATGGATCCCAGCAAGCATTTTGATGTTGAAGAGAAGTGATTCGATGACCTGCACTAACACTGAAAAACATGTATAAACAAATTTCTGAACGGAAAGATTAAATATCCATTTCTAAAAAAGTTATTGTACAGTATGGAGCCACAAAGTGTTCCATATCAAATAAATAAAAAGATTACAAAATAACGTGAATAAATTGCTCAAAATATATAAATGAACCCCAAAAATTGTGACATACTTTAACAAATTATTAAAACATTAATTACCATGTTATTACATAATAAGTTACCATGGTGACGGCGGCGCGTGCAGATATGGCAGCCAGTAGCTCCCTCAAACCATTTGAAAAGGGGCATTGTGAAATAAAAAAAATATATTATGAAGTAAATAAAAGTCCTATAAAACTCTGTTATAAATATGAAATAACATGTTTCATTTATATAGTTTACACAAGTTAAGTTGTGTGATTATTTATTTAATAATTATTTATTTATTTATTTTATATTGAACACTTTGGGGCTCCATACTTGAAGCCCTGTGAACACACAGGGGATATATAAGGAACTGCACTTATTTTTATGGTTTGGACATTTGAGCAGCCAAATAGCACCCCAATGACCAAGTAGGACCCAAATGGCAGCCCATCACTGCACCATGTAAGTCCCCCATGGACATGTTGGCTGGAAAGATAACATAAAGCCTGCAATAGTGCAGATTAGTCACAGTGAGAACACACACATAGTGGCAGCAATGCAGTAGTTACTGCTAAAAAATGTTTACTGTCCATATTTATAAGTCTAAGGATAAGTCTGACAGTGTGAGATACAGTGCAGTGAAAAAGAATGAAGGGGAGTACATTGGAAACAGAAGACATAACTGTGAGTAATTAAACGTGTTTGTAGCCCCATGATAACAACAATAAACCCTTAAAAATAATTATCACTTCAGAATAAAAAGTAAACATACTGTGTAATAAAAAAAAAAAAATAAAATAAAATAAATGTAAGTAGGAGCAGTTCCAGTAGTAGAAATGTCACAATTTGTAATTTTTTGCAAAAGAAGTATTCAATATTTGGTATTTTACAGCATTAAGACTTGCTTTGACAGATTTATCATCAAAGAGATTGCATAGATTTCTGCAGCACCATCGGGGGAAACGTTTTATCTGTCACAGAGACAGCAAAAAATGTGATTGGTCAGCTTGGGGTGCTTGTGTTTTCTCCAAGTTCCTGGTGGAGATTGTTGATAGATAACACTGAGCAGGCTAAGGAAAATCCTAGTAATCTTCTTTATTTCAGTAACATGAGACATATAGTATGATATATAGTAGCTATGATCTTTGCTGTCGATCACAGTCAATGAAAGAATCTAAACACAATTACTTAGGTTCTCTCAAAGACATTTATGTCAAGGAATTGACCATTTATAGTAAATGGTTATACAGTTAGATTTGGCAGAAACGACTCTGCTGTTTGAGGGAGGTTTCAAAGAATCCAATCAGTGACAAGGATTCTGCTAATCCCCCTTAGCAAATATACATGAACATAAATCAACAATACAAATGACCATATAAGGAGGAGGAGGGGGTGGAGGAGAGAGCCACAGCAGCAAACGACGTTGGCATGAGCGTAATCAGCAGAGAAACAGTGATATGTGCCAGGTTATGACGTCAGCACTGTTCACCTGCCACACAGCCACATAGCCACATGGCTGTGAATGACCCAATCACTGTGAAGCACACAAACAGCAGATGCCAATCAGCCAATACAAGTGCAACTTCAGTGCTCTGCCAGAACGAACGGTGTGTTTCATTTCTTAATGACTGAACAGTAATAGTTTTGTATTCAGTAGTTAGTTAGACTACTGTCTGCAGGTGGTCCGGATACAATACTACAGTGCACTCAGATTCGTATTGACGTCGCTCACAGCCCAATTCATAGTCTATGTACCTACATGGATAAGTCAGAAGAAAATAGATTTGAAGCCTTAAAAGACACTTCCTTTTGCAGTTTTGTGCATCAAGTGTGAGCTGTGATGTGGCTGGTGAAGATGTTTGTATTGTTTTAAATTACACTTTAATTGCACTTTTTAATTGCACAAATTAAGCATCTGTTTTGTCAAATGTGTGAGATGGATGACCAACAAATGCATCTGAAACGTGTTGCCAATGAGCACTGGAAGCATTTCACAAGTAGAACTGCCAGCTTAGTTTACATTCCAGATGTCTTTAACAGGCTGAATGTGTTGAAGGTGGCTTTGTACATGTACTTTTCTTCTTCTGATGAGTCACAAATGTGCACAGTTTTTGTACTTTGGGGTATACAATCAAAGCACATTATGGCCTGATCACGTAAAATCCAACACTTAACTATAACAAATATATATTATAATCCCTACACCAGAGGCAATTACGGTGGGATCACTTAACATTGTGATGCACAAATACAATTCCATTGTAACAATAAGTTAGATTACTGTTCTCCCTGCTGTTTCTAGGAACTTTATTTTAGTATTGCTCCCCATTATTGAAATTCACCACTTTGAAAGAAATGTGGAAAAGGCAGACGAGCACAAGAGGAGCAGCATGTGAGTCACAGAAAAGGGATTCAATGCACTTAGAAGCACAGCTTTCATCCTCTATATGAAAAGCTAATCAGTCGGCCTGATTGCAGTGAGTGGCCTTTTGTAACATCTTTAATCTGGTGAGTGTTTTAAGAAGTGCGTAATTGAAATTCTGTTCAGGATGGCTGCAATTTTCGGCTGCAGGATAATGAGCCACCAGTTGGCCTTGGCTGGCAGCGTGAGGGACTGTTTTAAATGTGCCATGTGATGAACCTTTGATTGGTTCACCAATGACTGCTCTATTGACAATACCAGCGAGGGACAGGGGACTCTTTATTTAGACCTCAGCCTTATCCTCTGCTGGTCCTAATTAAGCAGTCAGCCAGATTGAGTATCCATTAATGATGTCATTGTCATGCTAATTGGTGTTCTATGCTCTGAAAGTACATCCAGAGCCCTGGTATGTGCCATCAGAATTTTATCAGAGATCTGTGGAATGGTGTCACTCCAGTTATCAAAGAATAAGGGCCAGGTTATGCTAGAAAAGAACTGGTTCGTACAATGTTTTGTCCAAAATGTTCTGACACACTTGAAGGCAGGGTGAAAAGTTAATGTTTTCCCTTTTCCCTTTTCATCTAGCGCCATCATAAGATAAGATAAGATAAGATAAGCCTTTATTGTCCCACAGCGGGGTAATTTTAGTATGTACTATACTTTGTCTTTAATGCTAATTAGCAAATGTGGCTGCATATTTTAGCATGCTAACATGTTAAACTAAGATGGTGACCATGGTAAACATTATTCCTGCTAAACATCAGCATGTTAGCATTGTCACTGTGAGCATGTTAGCACTATAGCTTAAAGCACCACTGTGCTTGAAGACGTACTACACAATTAAGCATGTTTTTTGAGCTGTAAACTAAATGACATGCCTGTACTGTAATGAAACACATCAATGCTGGTATTAATATTGATATTTCTTACCAAATGTATAAAAATCAGCATTTCATGAGTTGAAAATGTTTCAACACACCATCTACTGATGTCCAAAGGTCATCATAACTATAAATGTAAGAAATTGGTTAAAGCTTTTAATGGTGACAAGCTTTCTTGAGTACTGGGTGTCTTTATTAGTTACCAGTGGTGTATAAAGTACCTGTAAGCCACACTTGAGTAAAAGTACAAGTATCTCATCAGAAAATGACTGTGGTAGAAGTTAGTCACCTGTTGTAATATTACTTGAGTAAAAGTTTTAAAGTATCTGATATTTAATGTACTTAAGTATCAAAAGTAATTTTCTAATATTAAATGTACTTAAGTATTGAAAGTAAAAATACAAGTAAATGCTGTTAATAAAAAAGCAAGCAGTCAGAATTTTGTGAATTATGACATTTATTCTTTTAAGTACACCACCTTAAAAACGGAGTGTACATTACACTTGAACCTCACTGTACTTGAACTTGCACTTCACTTGAAATTCACAACTTAAAGAATTTAAAGAACAAAATCTTTTGTTTTTCCTTCCCTCCCATTCCTGTATTCATCCTTTATTCGTCAAAAATTGAAACTTAACCACGCTTTGAGAGCACTTGTTTGCACTTGCGCATTAACGTGATTAACCAGCAATATAACTTGCAAGCTAGCTTGCCAAACCTGCAAGTCTGTGTTCCAACATCATTAGGATACCAAATTTCTTCCGATTTTATTTTGTAGTAACGATGTAACAAAGATGCTTACGAGATATGCATCGGAGTAAAAGTACACATTTTATTTAGAAAATGTAGTGGAGTAAAAGTGAAAGTTGACAGAAATATAAAAACTCAAGTAAAGTACTGATACTTCCAAAAAATACTTAAGTACTGTAACGAAGTATTATTACTTCGTTACATTACACCACTGTTAGTTACTTATAAGTAATTAAATTATATCTGGCAGCCACAGGCTCTAAATGGTAACATAACTGACCAATCCTAACACTTGAACAAACATCAGCGTGATAAGAACTACCTAAAATGACAGAAAACATCTTTGGGAAAAATTTATTTGACGTATACTTTGACTTTTCAGTTTGGCCCATGTCCCATACGCTATCATGGAGAGGGCAGAGTTTATGACCTATACTGCAGCCAGCCACCAGGGGGCGATAGAGATGTTTTGGCTTCACTTTTGGGAAGCTGTCATATCGCCCATCTTTAAATACAGTCTATGTGGTTAAACAAACCAGATATACCATGTTAATTAGTGAGCTTTAGAGGTTAGGTTAGAGGTTGTTACCTTTGGATGGAGCCATATGGAGTGAAAATAGTCTCAATATTATTTGTAAATGTGTATTCCATGACTTGTTTTTCAGTTACAAATCATGTAATACACATTTACAAATCTTGTTTTTCAGTTACAAATCTTGTTTATCAGTTACAAATTTTCTTTTCAGTTACAAATCTTGTTTTTCAGTTACAAATCTTTTTTTTTTCAGTTACAAATCTTGTTTTTCAGTTACGGAATACACATTTACAAATAATATTGAGACTATTTTCACTCCATAGAGCCAGGCCAGCTGTTTCCCCTTACAGTCTGTACACTAGGCTAAGTTAAGCTAAGCTAAGCTAAGCTAAGCTAAGCTAAGCTAACCGACTGCTGACTCCAGCTTCATATTGACAGACATGAGAGTGGTATCAGTCCTTCTCATTTAACTCAGCAATAAAGAGAATAAGTGTCTTTCCCAAAATGTGTAAATTTAGACGTTTAGGGGCAGGATTGGTGCTGGTTCAAATTCTGCTGTGATTTAAACTCTGGCAGTCAGTCCATCTTGTTGTTTATGTTTGCATCACATATTGTGCTGTTAAACTAATAATGCATGCCATTTGGGGGGGGGGGTATTTCACCTTAATGCTCCTCCCTCCACATTTCTGCCACATTCAACCCCCCTCTGGAAGAGAAGGCACATAAGGTGAATCCTGGAATAAAGTCAGGGGCCTCTCTCACTTTGAAAAGTTTAAAAGAGGCTGCCCATTCTGTGAAATCACTCTTGGTAGCAAAAAAGAGAGCTGGAGGTGTTAATTTCATGGGTTAGGTCTTAAATTGAGCTCTGCAATTTTCTCCCTGAGTAGATTAGAGGAAGGTCTCACTGTCCTCAGGTAAGGCGGCCCTCTCCTCCCTCTGATTCATCACATATTGATTCCTTCCACTCGTGCTTGACCCCCGCTAACCCCTCCACCACTTGTGCCCCCATGGCTTTGCATGCCAAACCTGTTTACGGGGAGAGGTGCAGCGTATGTGGCCGACAGGGAGGGGGATCAGCCCTCGGAGATGACAACAACTAGCCTGCGCTGTGGCCAAATGGGTTCAGCCCCCTGGCACATTTATTGATGACGTACAGCTACGACCACACAGCGAGAGCATTATCTTTATCCTCAGGCTATCTGCTGGATGTAAGTGTGTGCCACTGTGAGAAATATCAAAGAATAACAGCAGAAATAGAGCGCTGAAGTTGCTGTCGAATTGTTTATATCACCAAATATCAGATTAATGAAATGGATTTCTTAGCTTAGCTGTATGCCAAGCATTGGTATTTCAAATATGCACACTTCTCAGGAGAGATTTCTTAAGATAAAATCACTCATGTTAAGACTGTTTTCTAACTGAACACAAACTCGCACGGAAAAGTTGCAAAGTGAAAATGAGAATCTTTGTTTTTGATTGCCGTTCTCGCTGGGCTATAATTCCTAATTAAATTTTCTCATTGAAACCTCATTTCAGAAAGGTAGAGAACGGCGCTCTCTCTGCATTGTAATTGAGTCAGAAATGAGCAGCCGGCGCACTGAGCCGGTCTGCCTTTTAAAGAATAATGGCGTCATTTGTTTTGTGTCCATTAACAAGAAACGCAGTTTTATTAATTCCTCAACTTGATTTCCTGCATCTACCTAATTAATTCCATTTTGTTTTTCCCGCTAAGGAAGCTTCTGCAGATTAATGATGTGGAACAAAAATGTTGTTGAGATGCTGATGTGCTTCATCTACATGGGGTGAAATTTCTGTCATTAGATACAAATGCCTGATGACTACAACTTCTTCCTTTTTTTTTTTTTATGCTGTCAGTGTCGGGGTCCGTTGCCCGAAGGCTTCATTCCGTCTGAGTAATTGATTAGACCTGCAAAGAAATCGACTGTTGTGGTGAAAAGAGTAATTTAAAATAATGCTGTTCTGACATGTATCTTACCACCTATGGTGCCTAACTATGCACATCTTTGTTGGTCTTAAAGAGAAATGAATTTTCCCTGTAAAAACCCTTTCTTTGACAACATAAGAGGAAATAACAAAGAAACAACTTTGAATAAATTATTAGGATATGAACAAACAATGTGCTCTGAACAGATATAAACAGGATTCAAACATTTTAAGTAATATTTGTTTTTTTAAATAATGATTAACACAATTTGCCACAAATGTGACACCCCTTCTTGTCAGACTTGTAATTCAATAAGAGTAGGATAAAGCTTGACTGATGTTCCACAGGTGTTATTTTACCTCATGATCTGAAACCTGATGTTTTGAAAGTCTTGCGTGACAGGACAGCAGACAGGAACTGAGGAGTTGAAGTTAATGATTGTCATAAGACAGCTTTTCAGATTTTGTCAATAGTCTTCTCATTTTCTTCCATAGACACTTCATCTTCCTGGGTGCAAAATGGTGCATATACTAATCCCACAGTTCCACAACCTGCAGAAGTCAGAAGTGTATCAGTGGGTGCAGTGGCTATTTTGGATATTCTGAATTTGCAATTTCAAAGGAAGCTCCAATTGAAAGCCTGTATGAAAGCCCCCACAGTGTGATAATAGCACACAGACAGGTGAATTCACAAAAGGACTGGGCAGCTTTTGTGGCCGCTAAACCTGCACAAATAAGACAAAAAGAAACTATAATTCTCAAAGCACCCACAAAGGGTGAAATGTACCCCTAACTGCACTGCCAAGCAAACAGCAAAAAGGGAAACACCAGTATTTTTAAACCTGGGCCCTATTTTTACAAATTTTGGGGTCGAAATGGCTAATACTTACCATTAGTTTTGGAATTGGTCCAGTATATCGCCTCCGCCAACATCCACGAACAGGCTGCAATGGCTGGAATGTAATCCTTGCGGGCAATTGCGCCCATGAAAGGTACGTCCATTAAAAGTGCTTGTTTTTGGCACTGACAGGCTCAGACTGTTATTCAAAGTGTCTGACAACATCATGGAAAGGATCCCTACAGAGACAGACCGTTTGTTAAAGAGGAAGATCCTCTTTCCTGCAACAACTCAACCTCTTGCAAGATTTCAGAGTGAGACTTTTCCTTGAGAGAGACTTTCTGTTTCTGGTTAAACAAAATCTTACTCTTTAACGGTTTGTTGAAACTCAAAAGTATTTGTATCATAGCCTACAACTATACTGGATGTGTAAATAGGTCAAATGTCAATTTGTTTGTTTCAGCCTATTCTGATGCCCACAAGTGGCCACTCTGGCGACCAGTCCAGGGTGTACCTTGCCTCTCACCCAATGTCATCTGGGATTGGCTGCAGGCCCCCCGCGAACCTCTGAGGATAAGCGGTATAGATAATGGATGGATGGATGGATGATTAAACAACTTAAGCAACTTTCAAGAGTCTGCATAGTTATTTCCATGCTGTGAATGAATGTAATCCAATGGCTGTCTGGAATGGTAGAAAAAATACATCTACATTTTGGGGAATTGTTGGGTCTCAGTAAACAATATTATAAAGAGTACAGTCTAGACCTGCTCTATATGGAAAGAGCCCTGAGATAACTTCTGTTATGATTTAGCGCTATATAAATAAAATTGAATTGAATTGAACTGAATCTTCAAAACTGTGTAGCATGCAACAAAAATGGTCAGCCAAGATGTTAAGGTTGCACGATTTGTAGTTAATTAGCTAAAAGTTCCAAATGTACATAACATTTTGGCCATTTTTATCTCTGTACTGTACTGGGAATATATATCTTGTTATTATCTCATCCCACATGTTGTTATCTAGTGCAAACAATATAGTAACTTGTGCCAAGTTATTATCTTGTTGCATTAGCAAATTTATCACTCTGAGTGTGACCGTTTTTGAAGGTTAGATAAGCAACATGGAAAGCATTTAATCAGATTCAACTAATTGTGGTAACCTTTATAGAAATGTGGACAGTACTGTTGAAATTCTCGTTTCAACCATGTTTGCTTATTGTATATCTTCAGGGATGAGTTTTCCCACAGCTCCTCAATACAACAGTATTCAGCTGCCATATCAGATTTCACACACCAATCACACACATACCATAAGCCAGAGGTTGACTTTTCATCTGAGCAGGTACTTTCAAGTGCATTGCTATGGTAACTTTGACAAAAACAAAACATGATATATATTTACTGTACTGTAATTGATTACTGAGCTCAAGCAAGTTTCACACTTTAATGAAATGAATGAAAACAGCAGAATAATAATAATAAAAAAAAGTGAGAAAAACACGTTCACCTATCTAGAACATGATTGTACTGAACAAATTTGGAATTAATTCATCTTTCTATAAAACACTTTTGTTTTGGCAGATTTTGGGGACACACACACACAGACACACACATAACGTCTAACATTTAGAGGCTGGTAGAAAATGGCCCCGTCTGACAGCTAGTGTTGACTGATGGCCGTCATTTAACAAGATGTCTCAGTGGGTTGTCCACTTTCCACAGCTGTCATCCACTACTGGAATTAGAGGGGGGTAATTAATGTGGGCCGCAGCGGACTAGTGAAGTTACACACAGAGGAAACACCAGTAATCGCTGAGAGAGACTTCAATGAATGCTTTTGTAGTCATAGAAACACACCTGAAGGCTGCTGTTAACATGTAAAGTGCGGGGAAAAGGTTTTCTTTTCTCCAGTAAAATCTAAAAATATAATCCAAACTGAATTAAAACTTGTAGAAATGTTCATGTTGAGGATGAACACAGCTACTGTACAGCCATTCCATTACTCCAATAAATGATGGAGCCTAATGGAGTGTGAGTTGGCATTTATCAGCTGTCATTTCATCTTGGCAGCAGGTCTGAAGTGGACGTATTGGGCATAAATCATTTTTCATTTATCAAACAAGCCTTTATCTCTTCTTAATGTGCAGACAGTACTGGCCTTCAATTCAAACTGGGATCTGGTCCAGTGTGTGTGCTCCACCTCTGATACAGTTTGACTGATTACTTATTTATTGTGTAATTGATCAATACTGGAGTGGTTGTCTGTGGGTGGGAAATAGTGTGAGTTGACTTAATGAATGAGTGAATGAATTTAAATATTGATGCCTCCTGAGTATTAACTCTGAAAACACTGTCCCCTCAGGAAGTTACTTATGAATTTTTGCTGAATGTTATGCAGTAATATTTAATTGGTTTGTTATGACACTGGATACAATATTGTATTTACTAAATGTCTGTCTATGGACAATTCATATTGTTGTCTTGTTTGTTCTCTTTCATGCCTTATTATTTTATGACATAAACTTACATGGTTTTGCGAGTCTGTAGCAATCAAAGTTTATGTCTGCCTATCTTAATAACATGCTTTATTAATTTACTTTTTTAATTTGAAAAATGCTCCTTAAAGATTACAAAGGGCCTGTGTCCACATAGCGTTTTTTTTCTGGTAGGGCGCTTGAAAAAACGCTGCATGTGGGTTTTGTTTCTATGACAACAATATTTTAATGCTACAACACTCTTACAATGCATAGGGTGATAAAAGCACAACACTCACCAGCAACATTCAGTGTCCGGCCCATCTGCTCCCACAAATGGGCTTTTCTGTCTCTGTCTGACATATAATAAAGCTCAGGACAGACAGACACGGCCAGAACAAGTTTCTCCTCCATTTTCTTGGTGACCAGGGTGACGGGCCCCATCTAATATATGACTGGTCGCCTAAAAAAACTCCAGTGACGACACCAGCACCTTTCTGAAAAGTTCTGAGATTTTGAAGTAGAAGCCTCTGAGCGGCGGCACAAAAAAGGCAGAGCGCTCTGAAAAAGCACGCTGGGTGCAGAGCTTTTTCTCTAGGCGGCTCTCTACTCATTGGGAACAATTGAAAAAAGACGCTGTGTGGACACAGACCCTTAAGCATGTAAAAAAACTACTGAGGTTTGGATAGAGTGTGACATTGTGTATTTGTTTTGTCACACACATCACTATTTAAATATTTTTTCAATGTTTTTCTGTTAAATATGACTTAGGCATTGTTTCTAAAGCCAGGCTGCTTACAGGGCTGTAAGTGGTTATACCAAGGTCATGTCCTTACTAATGAAGCTTAGTGAAGGTTCAATCAGGAAGACTGTCTTCATGCTACTCATTTATTTCCTCTCTCTCTCAATTCAATTCAGTTCAAAGGGCTTTATTGACATGAAAGTTATAAGAACAATGCCAAAGCATCAAAACATAATTTGCCAATAAGTTATATGAACATTAATAAAACATTTGTGATAATGTTCATATATCTGCAGTATATCCTCTGAATTTATTTGTGTGTGTGTGTGTAAAGTAAATGTTTTACCTTGTAAGAGGAAGTGCATCTCTGTCTCAACATCACCTGTCCAACAGTGACCACATATTCTGTTTTCTTTTGGCTGCCATCATTGTTTGTGCCTTCCTTTTTCGATTTGTGGTCACTGAGCCTGTACCTAGTTAGGATCTGTCTCTGCTTTCTATTTGTGACAGTAGAGAAATATTCTGCCAATTCATAATCTCTTTCTAGGGCCAAATTACATTCTAATCTACTTTGGCTTCTAGTTTCTTTTTTTTCACTGTCCCAAATAGGTTTCTTTACATTGCGTTATCATTTGGTTTCCTCTGATTGGTGTTTAGAAAGCAGTGTTGTTGTGAGACTGGTCAGAATGTCTGAGAGGGGGCAGTTAATCTCAGTACCAGCTGATGTAGGGGACTCTTTTCTGGGCTCAGCTCAGGGCTTTGGAGGGCTTTGGAATGGAGGGTGTCTAGGGGCCTTGATTAAACATTTGAGTGCTCTCTTTTCAATGTTCATTATCAGTGGGTATTTGCCTAATTCTGCTCTATTTGTTGGTGTTTTTCTGTATGGGTGTAAAAATGTATGTGCGGAATTCTGCATGTAATGTTTCTGTTGGATGTTTGTCCCAATGGATATAGCTATGATGACTGAGTGGAGCCCAGACTTCACTACCATACAGCACAATGGGCTGGATGACACTATCAAATATTTTAATTGGAATCTGGAAATTATAAAATGTTCTCTTAATTGCATTTAGTGCTCTTGGAGCTTTATCTTTTAGTGTATTCACTGCCATGTTGAAACTCCCTGATGCTGTTATGGTTATACCAAGCTAGGTATAACTCATACTATGTTCAATGATATGATTATTTATGGTAAACTGCTATTTGTTCTCCTGACATCTGGGGCATTTTTGAAAAATCTAAATTAAATCTAATTAGTTTTTATTTCATATTTACTGCCAGCGCCCAGTTCTGACAGCAGTTGCTGTAGTCCTTGTTCAGTAGGAGAGAGTAGAACAAGGTCATCAGGATAAAACATCAACTTCACCTCTCCATCTAGGAGGGAGACGCCAGGAGCAGCACACTGATCCAACTGAACAGCAAGTTCATTTATTTACACATTAAATAAAGTTGGACTTCAATTGCAACCCTGATGAACGCCTCTTCTCTGGGTGAAGAATTCCGTTTGTTTGTCTCATTTTTCAAATACATTAATTTAACCAGATCACACATTTTGCCCCCTACTGCAGTGTAGACGTCTGTAATAGAGCCAGCCCTTCATGCGAAATAAGAGTCGAAAGCTTTCTTGAAACCAATAAAACAAGTAAATATTACCATTTTGTGTTTGGTGTACATGTTTGTTAATTAAAGTGTGAAGGATATATGTGGTTTATGGTACAGTGTTTTGGGAGGAAGCCAATTTGATTTTTACTCAAGATCAAGTGCTTGTCAAGGAAATCTAGTATTCTTTTATTTAGAATACTACAGAAGAATTTACTTAGACAACTGCTGACACAGATCTCTTCCTTTTCCCACTTCCAACTCAATCAGCTGACTGAGGGCGTTCACTCTTTTCATTTAAACCAATCAGATTTTGCCACGACCTCATTGAGCCAATTACCTTATTGCTGTCAAACTTTAAAACTGTCCCTCTTTCTGCTGCTGTCAGCTGTCATTTCAGTGTCAGAGCAACACAACCCTCCTCCACCCCGTTTACCTCCAGTTCTCATCACATCCAGTGCCCAGCGTCCGACCACTGAGCCAATCAGAAGTCCTGCCCCACATCTCATCCATCCAGATCTTCAGCATTGTTCTTCACCCCTTCACCACCACCACCACCACCACTGTCTAGACTCCATTGGGGGGATATTCCTGTACAGCTCATGGCCTCACTACCCCCTTAAAGTATGACGTCACGATGGAGTCTCATCGCCAAAGACTCCTCACATATTCCTGCTGTGCACAATGTCAAATAAATTAATTTACTCTTTAAGGCTCTTTTTCAATTAAGTCTCTTCTGATTTAATACAAACTAGTTAAAATGTGGGGCTTTGAATCCCCTAAAGTGCAGTTTAGTTTATACAAGTCCCCAAAGGTAAATTTGCCCTTTTTTGTGAACTTTTGACACCATTTTCACTTACAAATGTATGTTTGCTGATTAACAGATATAAAAAAAAAAGTGGGACATTTGAATATTTTAGGTTGATATAATAGGAAAACTCAAAGACAAAAAGAGTAAAAAACAATTATAGACTTTTTTTTTTACCACGTTTTGGTGTCTGGTCAAAAGGATCTGTGCTGGGCTGGGGGGTATTGGGAACACTTGGACTCATGACCTTGTGACCTCTCTAAACCCATGGCTACAGCCCTGATTATTGACACCCAGATGTATTGCCTTTAATCCAAGACTTGGGTGTTGCTTAATTTTATTGTCTTACTGTGTAGAAATTGTTTTATTTTGTAGACTGACAATCAAACTGTTTACATAATGCATGTCATTCCACTTGTCAGTAATGATTGTGACTTATTAATTGCATTGTATGTGGTTGTTAGTTATTCTTCTGAACCCCTGATTGACTGACCAGTTAGCTGGGGTCAGGAGGACTCAGCTAGGTGTTCATAGACTAGAGAAAGATCCTTGTCAGATTAAAATCTTGCCTATCTGTTAACAAAGTATTTCAAGTTCATGCTTTGAAAAATGTGTATATTCCTTCCTTTTATGGCATGGTTATTTATTCAGCATCAGCACAAAGTTACTATGGGAAGACATGGGGCAACACATATAAAAGTTATAGGCTATAAATATACACTACACATATGAGGAATAAGAATCATAAACAAGGTGGATTTAGGGGAACATTAAACATAAAACTGAAAGATGTAGTTGAATTAAAAACTTAGTTAGTTGTCCAGAACAGCCTATTGCTTGAAAATTTGCTGAACTCTGTATGCACATGCTATGTTAAAGCAGATGTGTATTTCAGTATGTGGACTAAATTGTGGAATCCTCTGGGAGGTTATCTAAAATGTTGCTCACTTATTTAGTTAAAGAAAATGTACAGAGAATAAATAATTGTATGATATAGATTTAATATAATTTAATAATAAATCATACACTAATGTGATACAAATACACAATCAATGCATGAATTAATGTATAAAAGGTTCGGCTATTAGAAGCTATTAGTAATATCAACTTATACCCCAAGAACCGATAATGTCCAAGTGTGTGTGTGTGTGTGTGTGTAACTGTCAGCAGTGGCTGTACAGAGTTAGATGTGTTACAGGTTGTGTGTTGGAGTGGTTCTTTCCTCCAGGGGATCCACAGTCCACTGCACAGAGAGGTGTGCACCGGTCTCTAACTGAAGCAGAACCAGACCTGTGACCTGGGCAGCAGGACAACTCCATACAACACAGCAACACCATGCTTCATGAAAACACTGACATGAGTATACCTTCAGGTCTGCCATCACTAAGGGCACAGACATGGTCCATGCAAGTACGCAGACGCTTGGAGTGTGTCGCCTCAAAATCTTAACACAATGAAAGCGTGAGCTGCAGTCTGAGCATTGCAGCTAGGGGCGCTATAGCATGGAACAATAGGAAAAAGCTGACCCCTTCTGTTTGGGTTCACTTCTGCTCAAAACAACCATGGCTGACCAGTTTGATGAAGCTCTAGCTCAACATGTTCATATCATGGATGTATTAAAGAGAACTGCATACATAGGCATTTTTATGTCACCTCTTCATTCAGACAGGAATGCAATTGAAAACGTATATACTGTGGTCATGGAAACACTCTGATTAGCTTTATATTGCTCCCTTGAGGACTGATGTTTGTTACCTTCACCAGTGCGTAAGAGCGCACGTTGAGTATGTTCACCGGGGTTGCACGTTTGTGCTAGCTGGGCCAGGCATTGTTATTTGAATTCACGTACTGTACTACTTGCGTGGACAATGTTTGTACCCTAAGACTGCATGCGTTTTTATGCTAATCAAACTGTGGTGCAAACACAGCACAGCACAAGGAAACATTGTCACACATAGCGTTCTGTTTGTCTTAACCTCCTCAGGTGTACTATCCATTCATCCATTTTCTGCCACTTATCTGGGTCCAGATAGCGGTGGCACCAGGCTAAGCACGGTCATCCAAACATCCCTTCCACATCTCCATCTCTTCTAGGGATGCCCAGATGGGATATACAGCCCCTCCAGTGTGTTCTGTGTCTACATCATCTGCAAAAGGCAAGATCCAATCCCGACGTCACCAACCTGGAAACTCTCAATCCCTCTGCAGCACCTTAAAACTCTGTTCATGACAACCCTTGTTGAGCCCAGTGCCCGCAGAGATTGGGCCAGACTTTTTGTTGAGAATACAGAGAAAGCTCTAATTTCAGTCTTACAAGAACCTGATGGCACGTAGCAATGACCCATTGCCCATAAAGACATGTTGGCCTTTTAATTTCATTGCTCCAAGGCCAGAAGGAGTATATCATTTCTCCAGTGTGTTTTGGGACTGCTGTGGGTCTTAAGACACATCAGGATCACCCAGGAGTAGCTGGAAAATATGGCTAGGGAGAAGGACAGCCTTAGCCTGCTGCCAATGTGACCCTCACCCGGATAAGGACCATAAAATAGATGGATGCTTGACATTGTTTTACTGGTTTCACTAAAAGATTGCAACTTTACCTTGTTGTTTTGTGGGGGGGGGGTTTGCGTGATCTGTTGTTTTATAAGGATCTTAGGGATGTGCCGTAAAATCTGATACTTCGTAGAAACTGCACACACAAGATTAAAACTGAGGGAGAAATTGCTTATGCTCAAAGGACTTTTAATGTTGCTAACTATGCTGTGCAAGGGAGCATGAAAAGGCCCTGGCGCAGAGAGCCAGGGCATCAATGGCAATTAATGCAAGTGGTGTCTCAGACAAGGAGGCTAATGAGTTTTAATATACATGCAGGTGAGGGAAAGCTGAGTTGCTGAAGCCCTTAATGAACCCGTGACAGCCTAATTAGCCACAATTTACAATTCTAGGATTCTAATCAGAGGCACTGAAATGCTGCCATACATCTTTGTGTGAATGAGTCTTTTTAAATGCTCCAATCTGCTGCCTTGATTGATAATTGCCTGTTTTTTTTCTTCTCACTCTCTCTCTCTCTCTGTCTATGTCTGGATTGTAGTTTGGCCAAGATAGTCTATAATAATGTGGAAGATTTTTTATAGTCATAAATCTAATCTCAACACACGCAGAAATACAGTTCACCTCTAAATCAGCGATTGTACTCTGCTCCAGGTAGTGTTATTTTGGCACCTGACTTTAATTTAGTTTTAGTCTTTTAATGAAAATGTATTTTAGTTAAAGTCACTGTATTGGTATTTGGGTATTGTAAGTTTTAATCTAGTTTAAGTCAACAAAAACTAAAGACACAAAAATTTGGCTCCCACATATCAAATTCATGGCCAACAGAGCTGCTGGTATGAACAGTGCCTGTTTTGTGCTTTGTTCTTAATAAAATATATTAATATGTTGATGTGCACGTATATATGTACCTACAAATGTTATAACTTTGTGCTGTTTTGTGTTTTTATCTTTTTTTTTTACCCTTTTTTTTCTTCTTTTGTGTTGATTATTTCTATATTGTTTGTGATAAGTGTTTGGTCGCCAATCACCGAGGGGCTGGAGTGGGTTTGGGGAGGGAGAAGAAAGATGGCTTTTTTGTTTTCTGAAAAGATAACAGCCCTAAAATAAAGACATATTACATAGGTTTTGTCAGTGAAATTTTTGTCTGAGTTTTATCGTTTTTAATGATAATGTCTCCTAAGCATTCTTAGATAGATCTGTTGTCCTCCTTAATTTGTACAGTGGGTACAGATTAGCAAAAAGGGCATTGTTTACCTGTTCATACCATCTGCAATAGCAATTATAATAGTAGTGTTTATTGGTAGTAATTATAAATAACAATAGTGTGATGATATAGAACAATTAAATAGCCTAGACCCTTTTAAATAAAGGACCCTTGGACACAGGGATGGGCAGGCAGACAAAGGATCAAAGTCTGATAAATATGAGTCTGACTCTGCAGCCATCTCAGCCATCAAATTTTGGCAACAGGAAATTCTTCAGGGGATATTTTTTCTGGTGGAGCACTGGCAGAAGTAACGCAGTGTGGATTAATTCTAAACCGTAAACACTTAATTTTGGGTGGTAGCGCGTTACTTAACATAGTAAATAATATTATATAATAATATAGTATAGTAATAATATAGTATAATTATATAATAATATTACCGAAATCCTATTAGTAACGCGTTATATTACTTCGTTACTGCAGTAATATACAGTAATATATTACTTTTGTTATACATTACCCCTAACACTGTGGCTCACAACTAACTGTTTTTAATAGTTTTAGGACAACAATGAAGCTCGATAGCACAGACGAATAAGATATATCAGGCTTTGGATACACACACAGTACTTGTTAGTAATAAAGTAAAGTAATAAATGTGAAGGATTGGGAGCTGGTTAAGAGGATAGAAAAAAAGATGAATACAATGTTAATAAAATAATAATAATAATAATACATAATAATAATTAAAAATATATATTTTCCCCTTACCTTTTCAGGTGTCTAAGATGACTCAAATAAAAAAAATCTTAATAATTTTTTTTTTCGTTGTTTGTTTTTTTTTCACTTAAAACCTCTTAACATGCTCTAAATGCCTTTATTGGGTTTTCACCTAGACAAAACCTTAGAAAAAAAGCAATGTAGAACCTCTATATTAGGGCTAGCATCAGATATTCATTTTTGTATTCATTATAGAATATAACCTCCCCCAGGTTGCTATAAAATGCTCAAGTAAAGCAGCTATGGCCCTAAATAAAATGATCCAAGTAGAGAAAAAAGGCTTTTTGGTTGAAGTGGTCACAGCATGTAGACATAATGCAACTTGTAATCAAGGGGTCACAAGAAGACCTTGCTTCATTTTATATGGTCACAAGCTGAAAAGGTTAAGAAATAACCTGGTTCCTGATAACCGTCCCACATTGCATACATGATACCATACCTAATTCCATCCTGATGCCTGTGTGTTAACTCCTGCTACATGGATCTATCCTCTCTCTCCAGGTGTGAAATTACTGCTGATCTGTTCCTAGCTTCTACGCCATGTGCATTGTCCAACAAAGCAGATTCCCAGCTTGTCCTCACAGAGGTACACATTGCAGTGTGTATGTGCTCCATCATGGCTGAATGATTATACACTGCAATGAGAGCCCGAACAAAGGCGAGGTGTGTAGATGTATTATAATTATTCTCCATAGTGTCCACATAAAGGAGTTTAACACATGTACGGAGCAGGTATTAAATCAGACTTCCATGACCATAGACTATTAGACACACTACAGTTATGTCCCAAATCTCCCAGTAACCATGGACCATTACAGAACAGATGTAAGACTTTTGTAAATGGAGGTTACAGTACTGTGACTTGCCTTTAGCATTAGTTTCTTCAAAACTCCATAACGCGCTGACCTCTATTTAGGGCCCGAGCATGAAAGTGCCATGGCCAAGAGTAAGGAACCTATTGTTTTTCTAGAGATTATTAGGGCACAAGCACAAAAGTGCAAATAAGGATGCTCAAAAATTCGTCAGACCTGGTGAAGTTTTGCAGTGATTGGGCTCAGGCATGGCCAGGGGGCTCCATAGAGCCCCCAAACACATGCCATGGTTGGGATAAAGATTCTTTGATGTTCATGAGATTTGGTGGGATCATTGCTCTCATCATAAAGAACATATTTCACTTTCTTTAATGAGAGTTTGCCCAACGGGAAGTCAGCCAATTTGGATTTTCTGCATCAATTTCCATCTAAACACATGTTTGAGGCTTTTAGGATGCTCAAAAACTCATAAAACTTAGCACCCATAGTCAAACTGGTAAATACTTTGATTTGATGTCACCTTGGATGTGGCACGTCGTCTCTATAGCGCCCCCTAATTACTTTTAGCCTTCAGATGCATTTTTGACACCCTTGGTATACTCGAAAACTAAAAAGGAAAATTGCCACACATATCAGAACCCGTGAACATTGTGAGAATCTACAATGATGTGTGTTTAGCGGGCTCTGTAGAGCCCCCAAAATGCATGGCAGGCCTTAGTCAGGATAAAGTTTCTCCGATATTCACCAGATATGGTACACACATTGCTCTTATCATTACTGACATACTGTATTTCACATTGGATTTCATTAACTCTGCCCAACTGGAAGTCAGCCATTTTGAATTTTGTACATTTCTCTTGTATTTTATGCAAACTTTTCAAACTCCTCCTAGAGGGTTTATTGGATTAATTTCAAATTTGGTTGGTATAACCCCCAGACTAATGTGACCAAATGCTGTGGGATTTTCAATATCTCCAATGATGATATCATAGGTCATGAGACAACATGCCATATTAGGCAATTTGCATTTATGGAACTTTTCAAACTCCTCCTAGAGGATTCAACAGATTCACTTCAAGTTTGATTGGCTTAACCATAAGACATGAATAATGCTAAGTTGCGAAGCTTTTGAGTTTTCATGCAACACCGGCAACTGGTGAGGTGAACAATTTGCATGTTTTGCCATGAAACAGGAAGCCCTTTTTAAAGGGCTAGAGATGCTCTAAAACTCATGAAATATGGCACACACATCAGAAGTGGTGAAAGTTTTAATCTGATATTGGTCTGGGTGTGGCAATATTGCTCTATAGCACCCCCTACATATTTCGACAAAGTATGTGCATAGCCCTCGCGGCATGTTTCACATAGATGTACAAAATTTGGTAGGCATATGTAACAAGTCCAGACTTACAAAAAAAGCCTCTTGGTGCCATGCCCTACAGTCAACAGGAAGTCGGCCATTTTGAATTTAGTTTGCAATTTTAGTGCTTTTTTTTTTTGCCATTTACAGGTGCTCTGCTTTTACAAACACCTCCTAGCACTTTCACAGGGTCCACCTCAAATTTTGTCAGCGACAACTAAAGACTTTAACGACGTTAAAATCGTGAAGCTTTGGAGTTTTCATTATTCAGTTCAAGGCAGACAATTTGCAATTTTTGCCATGAAACAGAAAGTTGTTGTTGCTGTACGTTGTCCAATCTGCCCCAAATGTCATATCCTTGATGAGAGTCCAGTACTGAAGACATCTACACGCCAATTGTACTATTTGCTAATACAAAGGAGGAGAACAGGGATAGAACACAAAGAGAACAGACAGACAACACAGGATGAGATCAAGGAGGTAAGATTTCTACATTGAGTCATAGTCATAATGCCACCTACTGGCAACAGGAAGCAAGCCATATGTGACAAACATCATTCGATTTACATGAAATTCACATTGTGTGGTCTACACTTGATATACAGCAACATCTGTTGATGTGTCTTACAGGGTCGCCATGGCAGACGCATGATGCCATGCCAAACAGGAAGTGGCAATAACTCAGCAGTGTTTCAATCGATCAGCCTCAAATTTTTAACTACTCCTACAGATATTTTCCGATTGACTTCAAATTTGATCTCCACAACTTGTTAGCATGCCCGACATTAAATTGAGATGGTGAGATGATATCAAACGGAGTTGCCATGGCAAGCGCTTAACAGCATGTCAAACAGGAAGTGGGAATAACTCAAATCTCATATGGTTATTGAATGATCATTCCTGATCAAACCTATGTGGCATTTATGATTTATAGTTACAGCGCCACCTATATTTAATGGGGTATACTACAGTTTAAACTTCTAATCAAGGGTTTTTCACTATTTACTTCAAATTTGGTCACCACAACCCACAAGCATGTCTGACGCTAAATTGAAAAGGTATAGGTGATGTGTCAAATGGGGTCGCCATGGCAGACACGTCATCATCCCAAACATAAAGTGGGAATAACTCGGCAACGCTTTGGCTCATCAGCCTTAAACTTCATATGGTTATTGATGGACCACTCCTGATCACACCTATGTGACATGAGTAGTAGTCATAGCGCCACCTACTGGAAACAGGAAGTAAGCCACATGTGACAAACATCATTCAGTTTACATAAAATTTGCATTGTGTGGTCTATACTTGATATGCAGCAACATCATGTATAATTGGTGTGTGTTCTCTAGCGCCACATAGTGGAAATAGGAAGTGATATGTAACGCCTTAACTCCACATGTGCTGACATGGGTGGAGTGAGACAACTGAGATTGCATTTCAACAAATAAGGTAGTGTAGTGCTATGCTGATAGCCATTTTGCAATGACATTGTGCCTGCTTACCAACATGCTCAGACCACAAACGATTTTTTTGTAGCTTGAAAGTACAAACACTGGCCTCTAAAACTGTATAGACCTCTTTCAAATATGTTGACTTTTGACATAGGCTGCGTAACAGCTCCCATTTCATTTGCACTACATGCATGTAACCATATGTAATTTTATCTCTGAATAAAGTAGTTTGGATAAAACTGTTGGCTTGTTTACAACCTGTCTGATCGTCTGATTGCCTATGTTCTTTGACCTATTTGGACCTATTTTTAACAATGTCAGTGTTCCCAGAGCTTGACAATTACTTTGGTGAGTAGATTAAAAAAGAATGGTTAAAACCAAAGCAAGAGGCCCAGACATTCTGACTGTTTTTTCATTAATTAAGCAGGTTAATTAAAGGGGCACTCCACCAGTGATGTCATAGAAATGTCATCTGGGTTATTTGGGAGTGGGAATACTGCAATTTTTTTTACATAAAGCCTAAAAGTGGAGTTTAAAGGGATGGGGGTGTTTACCAGTAAAGGGTCTAACAAAGAGATGCTATTGAATTGCATTATGGGCAATATTATTAGAGTACAGTATTTCTGACTCCTATTAGGGACTAAAACTCAGGATATCTTAGTGTCTGCTTCTTTGATTGTTGTGTTTTTAATCTGTCTCTTGTTAGTCCAAAGCTTTATGGACGTGCAATGCTAAATGCTGGAGTACCCTTTTAAACTCAAGGTTTCAAACATTTAAAAAACACAAGCAGCATTTTGAAGCTCCAAAGCTGAGGTCCTCCATACTGGTCCTCAGAGGGTGCCTGAAATCCCATGAGAGCAATTTGTCCTGTAAATGGGTCAAATAATAGTCTGACACAGTTCTGCTGTTGTTGTAAAAGCATGGACGTGCAGCTTTTTAACATTCCTGCTAAAACTGTTAAGACTCAGTGTCGGGCCAAAGCATACATGTAATTACTACTGGGCTTATACCAATTCCTGTTTTTTTGTGTGCATGTTTGTCTGCATCCAAGATGTGGCGTGCACAGTTGTTGAGGTACGATTTTCAAACTTCTGTTCTACTTCCAATAGACTCCTCAGCATGATGACTGCAGCCTGACCTGAATTTTAACAGCATTGTTGTGCAATCTGTCAAAACAATGAGTAAGCTGATTTGTATACAAAGGAACAGAATGTAATTCCAAATGAGAATTTGGGCTATTCATCCCCTTTTCACAGTCTGTGACAGGTAATTCTCCAGGGTTCAAATATTTCTGGATAACATAATCATATTTCCAAGTTTTTTCATCATTGATCTGCACTTCTTCCAGTTAAATCACATCCCAGGGATTAAAGGCAGCTATTAAAACCAAATCCACTCATGTTTACCAGAGGATGATATCAAACTTCAATTCGAGTTTGGGCTTTAGCAGTTTCATTTTGATCTCAATGGGATTTTCTGATCCTTAAGCCTCAAAAAAAGCCCTCCACCTGCTACGAAGCTAAATTAATATGAATGTTTTATTTCAAAGGGATTGGAAGAGTCAATCATTTCCTGACAGAAGGTATGAATAGCAAAGAGCAGGGATTACTGCTGGTACAGTCTATAGAACAACACACACACCAGGTCAGCAGCCATGGAAAAGAAGACTTTTTTCAGCAATGACTAACTTTTCCAAAAAGTATGATAATATGTCAACAGATATTACGGCTCATAAAATTTTTAAATATCGTATTTTAAATAATTGTTGTAACATAATGTCATATAGACATCTGACCGAAATGTATGCCCTACAGTATAATGAACTTCTCTTGGCCTTGCCACTAAAATGGAAAAGCTAATGTACTACGCCATCAAATAATCTAATGATTTGCAAACCTTATGTTAAAATATATCATTGGTGTTAAAAAAAATTAACACCAAAAGACAAACAATAATAAATGTCTGTTTATAAGAAAGCAACTGTTTGAACAGTATACAAAATTCAAAGTAATCTACCTCTGATCTACCTCTTTCAGGACATCAACATATAGAAACTGTAGAATTCAGGTTGCTGTGCCTCACAAGGTACAGCGGGTTGTCCCCTAATCACAAGGTTGGCAGTTCGATCCCTGTCTGCTTCTGTGCAGCTATCAAAGTGTCCTTAGGCAAGACACTGAGCCCCAATTACTTCTGATGGTCAGCCCAGTGCCTTACATAAAAGCTTGCTGAGTGTGTCTGTTTGAATGAGAGGCAAATTGTAAATGCTTCAGATAAGGATGCTATAAACTCCATTTCAATTTACCATGCTTTATTCCCCCAAATGTTTTCAGCCATCTTACCTTCATTAGGGTGGTATCTGAGGTTTCTTTTAATTTAACTTTACAAGAAAAATATAAATCATCATAAATACAAGGTACATAAAAAACATTACAATAATCTTTTGAATATTTTTATAAAATGCAATATCTACTTTGAACTTCTCAATGATTTCAGAACTTCATGAAAAAGAAGGCGGAGTTGGGTGGAAATGGCTGCATTCTGTATTTAAGATGGGCAAATCTGTGAAAGGTACAACACTTGCAACTGGTACACAACACAGAAAATGCCAGAAAGAAACATCTGGACTAAGGAGAAGCCATAAGCAAAGAGGATCGCTCACTGCAAGTCTGTGATATTGGCCCAACTTGAGCACTGAGATGTGTTTGAATTCAGTAAGTGCTACTTGGTGGGGTGGCTGTACATGACAAATGATACAGACTGAAACTGAAGAATGATGTCATTGGAATCACATTCAGATCACCTCAAATGGAGACACTGATGATTTTTATGCTCATAAGTGCTTCTCTTTGGGGTTGTCTTGGTTGTGAGTTCTTCAACAGACATATCACATATCACTGTCTCATCATTTTCACATGACTGGCTAAATGCATGCATTTGTTATCAACATTACCAAAACATTGACTTGAGTTCTGAATGCAGTAAGTGCTTCTTGTTGGGGTAGTTTTGGTGACCTCTGAAGTCCTGTAATTCATCAGGACAGGTGAAGAAAGCTGTTTTGACAATTTCGGTCAGTCAGTAGTATTACCCTGACTTGAGCACTGACTTGACTGTTAAATTCAGTAAGTGCTACTTGTTGGGGCAGTTGTAACTGACAAAAGCAACTGACTGTAATGGGTGCCATTTTTTGTGAGAATCAACCTCAGATCACTTCAAATAGAAACACTGGTGATTCTTGTGTTCATAAGTGCATCTCTTTGGCGTTGTTTTGGTTCTGACAATCTCTTTGATGGAAAAATATCCACAGAACTGTTTGAAGAAATCACTTCTACAATTCGGATGCTTATTTCAGTGAGAGATACACTTCAACTTAAGCAACTCTTTGACTCCAATGCTAAGAAAGTGCTATATAGTTGGGGTGTCACTCTGATTGGATTCAATGCAATACAGATTTTCTCATCAACAGCTAAAATTTGTCATTATTATTACCCTAACACTATCACCAACTTTGTTTCTCAATGCAGTAAGTGCTTTTTGTTGGGGTAATTGTGCTGACCTATACATCTTCAGGTGTGTTAGCTGTGTGTCATTTGCAAACTTTGGTAATAGATGCACTTACATTTTAGTCACATTCTTAGGGTCTTTTTGCAGAATGTGCCCTTTGGAGTAGATTTTCAGTGCTAACTATGTTTCTTTGTATTGCTTTAAAGTACTGCTGATGGAGCTGCAACTTCAGGCCACCACGTGGTAATGAGTTGCATCAAGAAAACTCATTGGAGTCTAATTGACCACTCATCAACTTCTAATGGCATGCATGGATTTAAGATGATGGTTGTCTGTTCATCAAGTACAAATAGTGCTATTGTTTACCTATCATTGTCAAGACCATTGAAACTTCATGAAAAAGAGGGCGGAGTTGGGTGGAAATGGCTGCATTCTGTATTTAAGATGGGCAAATCTGTGAAAGGAGCAACACTTCCACTGCAACTGGTACACAACACAGAAAATGCCAGAAAGCAACACCTGGACTAAGGAGAAGCCATAAGCAAAGAGGATCGCTCACTGCAAGTCTGTGATATCGGCCGAACTTGAGCACTGAGATGTGTTTGAATTCAGTAAGTGCTACTTGGTGGGGTGGCTGTACATGACAAATGCTACAGACTGAAACTGAAGAATGATGTCATTGGAATCACATTCAGATCACCTCAAATTGAAACACTAATGATTTTTATGTTCATAAGTGCTTCTCTTTGGGGTTGTCTTGGTTGTGAGTTCTTCAACAGACATATCACTGTCACTTTCATCATTTTCACATGACTAGCTAAATGCATACATTTGTCACCAACATTACCCAAACGTGAGCACTGACTTGAGTTCTGAATGCATTAAGTGCTTCTTGTTGGGGTAGTTTTGGTGACCTCTGAAGTCCCATCATTCATCAGTTTTTATCAGTCAGTAGAATTACCCTGATTTGAGCATTAACTTGACTGTTAAATTCAGAAAGTGCTACTTGTTGGGGCATTTTGACCTGGCAAAAGCAACTGAGTGTATTGGATGGCATATTTTGTGAGAATCAATCTCAGATCACTTCAAATAGAGCCACTGGTGATTTGCTGAACTTTGAAGTCCTAGAATTCATCAGGACAGGTGAAGAAAGCTGTTTTGACAATTTCGGTCAGTCAGTAGTATTACCCTGACTTGAGCACTGACTTGACTGTTAAATTCAGTAAGTGCTACTTGTTGGGGCAGTTGTAACTGACAAAAGCAACTGAATGTAATGGGTGCCATTTTTTGTGAGAATCAACCTCAGATCACTTCAAATAGAAACACTGGTGATTCTTGTGTTCATAAGAGCATCTCTTTGGCGTTGTTTTGGTTCTGACAATCTCTTTGATGGAAAAATATCCACAGAACTGTTTGAAGAAATCACTTCTATAATTCGGATGCAGATTTCAGTGAGAGATACACTTCAACTTAAGCAACTTTTTGACTCCAATGCTAAGAAAGTGCTATATAGTTGGGGTGTCACTCTGATTGGATTCAATGCAATACAGATTTTCTCATCAACAGCTAAAATTGGTCATTATTATTACCCTAACACTATCACCAACTTTGTTTCTCAATGCAGTAAGTGCTTTTTGTTGGGGTAATTGTGCTGACCTATACATCTTCAGGTGTGTTAGCTGTGTGTCATTTGCAAACTTTGGTAATAGATGCACTTACATTTTAGTCACATTCTTAGGGTCTTTTTGCAGAATGTGCCCTTTGGAGTAGATTTTCAGTGCTAACTATGCTTCTTTGTATTGCTTTAAAGTACTGCTGATGGAGCTGCAACTTCAAGCCACCACGTGGTAATGAGTTGCATCAAGAAAACTTATTGGAGTCTAATTGACCACTCATCAACTTCTAATGGCATGCATGAATTTAAGATGATGGTTGTCTGTTCATCAAGTACAAATGGTGCTATTGTTTACCTATCATTGTCAAGACCATTGAAACTTCATGAAAAAGAAGGCGGAGTTGGGTGGAAATGGCTGCATTCTGTATTTAAGATGGGCAAATCTGTGAAAGGAACAACACTTCCACTGCAACTGGTACACAGCACAGAAAATGCCAGAAAGAAACATCGGGACTAAGGAGAAGCCATAAGCAAAGAGGATCGCTCACTGCAAGTCTGTGATATTGGCCCAACTTGAGCACTGAGATGTGTTTGAATTCAGTAAGTGCTACTTGGTGGGGTGGCTGTACATGACAAATGCTACAGACTGAAACTGAAGAATGATGTCATTGGAATCACATTCAGATCACCTCAAATGGAGACACTGATGATTTTTATGCTCATAAGTGCTTCTCTTTGGGGTTGTCTTGGTTGTGAGTTCTTCAACAGACATATCACTGTCACTTTCATCATTTTCACATGACTAGCTAAATGCATACATTTGTCACCAACATTACCCAAACGTGAGCACTGACTTGAATTCTGAATGCAGTAAGTGCTTCTTGTTGGGGTAGTTTTGGTGACCTCTGAAGTCCCATCATTCATCAGTTTTTATCAGTCAGTAGAATTACCCTGATTTGAGCATTAACTTGACTGTTAAATTCAGAAAGTGCTACTTGTTGGGGCATTTTGACCTGGCAAAAGCAACTGAGTGTATTGGATGGCATATTTTGTGAGAATCAATCTCAGATCACTTCAAATAGAGCCACTGGTGATTTGCTGACCTTTGAAGTCCTAGAATTCATCAGGACAGTGATTCTAAACAATTTGTTGCTGGGTGACAAGTGCTATAGAATGTTCTGTTACAGAATGTTACTTGAGTGTGACGTCATTGGAATCACATTCAGATCACCTCAAATGGAGACACTGATGATTTTTATGTTCATAAGTGCTTCTCTTTGGGGTTGTCTTGGTTGTGAGTTCTTCAACAGACATATCACATATCACTGTCTCATCATTTTCACAGGACTGGCTAAATGCATACATGTGTAATCAACATTACCCAAACATTGACTTGAGTTGTGAATGCAGTAAGTGCTTCTTGTTGGGGTAGTTTTGGTGACCTCTGAAGTCCTGTAATTCATCAGGACAGGTGAAGAAAGCTGTTTTGACATTTTCGGTCAGTCAGTAGTATTACCCTGACTTGAGCACTGACTTGACTGTTAAATTCAGTAAGTGCTACTTGTTGGGGCAGTTGTAACTGACAAAAGCAACTGAATGTAATGGGTGCCATTTTTTGTGAGAATCAACCTCAGATCACTTCAAATAGAAACACTGGTGATTCTTGTGTTCATAAGTGCATCTCTTTGGCGTTGTTTTGGTTCTGACAATCTCTTTGATGGAAAAATATCCACAGAACTGTTTGAAGAAATCACTTCTATAATTCGGATGCAGATTTCAGTGAGAGATACACTTCAACTTAAGCAACTTTTTGACTCCAATGCTAAGAAAGTGCTATATAGTTGGGGTGTCACTCTGATTGGATTCAATGCAATACAGATTTTCTCATCAACAGCTAAAATTGGTCATTATTATTACCCTAACACTATCACCAACTTTGTTTCTCAATGCAGTAAGTGCTTTTTGTTGGGGTAATTGTGCTGACCTATACATCTTCAGGTGTGTTAGCTGTGTGTCATTTGCAAACTTTGTTAATAGATGCACTTACATTTTAGTCACATTCTTAGGGTCTTTTTGCAGAATGTGCCCTTTGGAGTAGATTTTCAGTGCTAACTATGCTTCTTTGTATTGCTTTAAAGTACTGCTGATGGAGCTGCAACTTCAAGCCACCACGTGGTAATGAGTTGCATCAAGAAAACTTATTGGAGTCTAATTGACCACTCATCAACTTCTAATGGCATGCATGAATTTAAGATGATGGTTGTCTGTTCATCAAGTACAAATAGTGCTATTGTTTACCTATCATTGTCAAGACCATTGAAACTTCATGAAAAAGAAGGCGGAGTTGGGTGGAAATGGCTGCATTCTGTATTTAAGATGGGCAAATCTGTGAAAGGAACAACACTTCCACTGCAACTGGTACACAGCACAGAAAATGCCAGAAAGAAACATCGGGACTAAGGAGAAGCCATAAGCAAAGAGGATCGCTCACTGCAAGTCTGTGATATTGGCCCAACTTGAGCACTGAGATGTGTTTGAATTCAGTAAGTGCTACTTGGTGGGGTGGCTGTACATGACAAATGCTACAGACTGAAACTGAAGAATGATGTCATTGGAATCACATTCAGATCACCTCAAATGGAGACACTGATGATTTTTATGCTCATAAGTGCTTCTCTTTGGGGTTGTCTTGGTTGTGAGTTCTTCAACAGACATATCACTGTCACTTTCATCATTTTCACATGACTAGCTAAATGCATACATTTGTCACCAACATTACCCAAACGTGAGCACTGACTTGAATTCTGAATGCAGTAAGTGCTTCTTGTTGGGGTAGTTTTGGTGACCTCTGAAGTCCCATCATTCATCAGTTTTTATCAGTCAGTAGAATTACCCTGATTTGAGCATTAACTTGACTGTTAAATTCAGAAAGTGCTACTTGTTGGGGGCATTTTGACCTGGCAAAAGCAACTGAGTGTATTGGATGGCATATTTTGTGAGAATCAATCTCAGATCACTTCAAATAGAGCCACTGGTGATTTGCTGACCTTTGAAGTCCTAGAATTCATCAGGACAGTGATTCGAAACAATTTGTTGCTGGGTGACAAGTGCTATAGAATGTTCTGTTACAGAATGTTACTTGAGTGTGACGTCATTGGAATCACATTCAGATCACCTCAAATGGAGACACTGATGATTTTTATGTTCATAAGTGCTTCTCTTTGGGGTTGTCTTGGTTGTGAGTTCTTCAACAGACATATCACATATCACTGTCTCATCATTTTCACAGGACTGGCTAAATGCATACATGTGTAATCAACATTACCCAAACATTGACTTGAGTTCTGAATGCAGTAAGTGCTTCTTGTTGGGGTAGTTTTGGTGACCTCTGAAGTCCTGTAATTTATCAGGACAGGTGAAGAAAGCTATTTTTACAATTTCGGTCAGTCAGTAGTATTACCCTGACTTGAGCACTGACTTGACTGTTAAATTCAGTAAGTGCTACTTGTTGGGGCAGTTGTAACTGACAAAAGCAACTGAATGTAATGGGTGCCATTTTTTGTGAGAATCAACCTCAGATCACTTCAAATAGAAACACTGGTGATTCTTGTGTTCATAAGTGCATCTCTTTGGCGTTGTTTTGGTTCTGACAATCTCTTTGATGGAAAAATATCCAAAGAACTGTTTGAAGAAATCACTTCTATAATTCGGATGCAGATTTCAGTGAGAGATACACTTCAACTTAAGCAACTTTTTGACTCCAATGCTAAGAAAGTGCTATATAGTTGGGGTTTCACTCTGATTGGATTCAATGCAATACAGATTTTCTCATCAACAGCTAAAATTGGTCATTATTATTACCCTAACACTATCACCAACTTTGTTTCTCAATGCAGTAAGTGCTTTTTGTTGTGGTAATTGTGCTGACCTATACATCTTCAGGTGTGTTAGCTGTGTGTCATTTGCAAACTTTGGTAATAGATGCACTTACATTTTAGTCACATTCTTAGGGTCTTTTTGCAGAATGTGCCCTTTGGAGTAGATTTTCAGTGCTAACTATGCTTCTTTGTATTGCTTTAAAGTACTGCTGATGGAGCTGCAACTTCAGGCCACCACGTGGTAATGAGTTGCATCAAGAAAACTCATTGGAGTCTAATTGACCACTCATTAACTTCTAATGGCATGCATTTATTTAAGATGATGGTTGTCTGTTCATCAAGTACAAATAGTGCTATTGTTTACCTATCATTGTCAAGACCATTGAAACTTCATGAAAAAGAAGGCGGAGTGGGGTGGAAATGGCTGCATTCTGTATTTAAGATGGGCAAATCTGTGAAAGGAACAACACTTCCACTGCAACTGGTACACAGCACAGAAAATGCCAGAAAGAAACATCGGGACTAAGGAGAAGCCATAAGCAAAGAGGATCGCTCACTGCAAGTCTGTGATATTGGCCCAACTTGAGCACTGAGATGTGTTTGAATTCAGTAAGTGCTACTTGGTGTGGTGGCTGTACATGACAAATGCTACAGACTGAAACTGAAGAATGATGTCATTGGAATCACATTCAGATCACCTCAAATGGAGACACTGATGATTTTTATGCTCATAAGTGCTTCTCTTTGGGGTTGTCTTGGTTGTGAGTTCTTCAACAGACACATCACTGTCACTTTCATCATTTTCACATGACTAGCTAAATGCATACATTTGTCACCAACATTACCCAAACGTGAGCACTGACTTGAGTTCTGAATGCAGTAAGTGCTTCTTGTTGGGGTAGTTTTGGTGACCTCTGAAGTCCTGTAATTTATCAGGACAGGTGAAGAAAGCTATTTTTACAATTTCGGTCGGTCAGTAGTATTACCCTGACTTGAGCACTGACTTGACTGTTAAATTCAGTAAGTGCTACTTGTTGGGGCAGTTGTAACTGACAAAAGCAACTGAATGTAAGGGGTGCCATTTTTTGTGAGAATCAACCTCAGATCACTTCAAATAGAAACACTGGTGATTCTTGTGTTCATAAGTGCATCTCTTTGGCGTTGTTTTGGTTCTGACAATCTCTTTGATGGAAAAATATCCACAGAACTGTTTGAAGAAATCACTTCTATACTTCGGATGCAGATTTCAGTGAGAGATACACTTCAACTTAAGCAACTTTTTGACTCCAATGCTAAGAAAGTGCTATATAGTTGGGGTGTCACTCTGATTGGATTCAATGCAATACAGATTTTCTCATCAACAGCTAAAATTGGTCATTATTATTACCCTAACACTATCACCAACTTTGTTTCTCAATGCAGTAAGTGCTTTTTGTTGGGGTAATTGTGCTGACCTATACATCTTCAGGTGTGTTAGCTGTTTGTCATTTGCAAACTTTGGTAATAGATGCACTTACATTTTAGTCACATTCTTAGGGTCTTTTTGCAGAATGTGCCCTTTGGAGTAGATTTTCAGTGCTAACTATGCTTCTTTGTAGTGCTTTAAAGTACTGCTGATGGAGCTGCAACTTCAGGCCACCACGTGGTAATGAGTTGCATCAAGAAAACTCATTGGAGTCTAATTGACCACTCATCAACTTCTAATGGCATGCATGGATTTAAGATGATGGTTGTCTGTTCATCAAGTACAAATAGTGCTATTGTTTACCTATCATTGTCAAGACCATTGAAACTTCATGAAAAAGAAGGCGGAGTTGGGTGGAAATGGCTGCATTCTGCATGTGTTTGAATTCAGTAAGTGCTACTTGGTGGGGTGGCTGTACATGACAAATGCTACAGACTGAAACTGAAGAATGATGTCATTGGAATCACATTCAGATCACCTCAAATGGAGACACTGATTATTTTTATGCTCATAAGTGCTTCTCTTTGGGGTTGTCTTGGTTGTGAGTTCTTCAACAGACATATCACTGTCACTTTCATCATTTTCACATGACTAGCTAAATGCATACATTTGTCACCAACATTACCCAAACGTGAGCACTGACTTGAGTTCTGAATGCAGTAAGTGCTTCTTGTTGGGGTAGTTTTGGTGACCTCTGACATCCCATCATTCATCAGTTTTCATCAGTCAGTAGAATTACCCTGATTTGAGCATTAACTTGACTGTTAAATTCAGAAAGTGCTACTTGTTGGGGCATTTTGACCTGGCAAAAGCAACTGAGTGTATTGGATGGCATATTTTGTGAGAATCAATCTCAGATCACTTCAAATAGAGCCACTGGTGATTTGCTGAACTTTGAAGTCCTAGAATTCATCAGGACAGTGATTCTAAACAATTTGTTGCTGGGTGACAAGTGCTGTAGAATGTTCTGTTACAGAATGTTACTTGAGTGTGATGTCATTGGAATCACATTCAGATCACCTCAAATGGAGACACTGATGATTTTTATGTTCACAAGTGCTTCTCTTTGGGGTTGTCTTGGTTGTGAGTTCTTCAACAGACATATCACTGTCACTTTCATCATTTTCACATGACTAGCTAAATGCATACATTTGTCACCAACATTACCCAAACATGGGCACTGACTTGAGTTCTGAATGGAGTAAGTGCTTCTTGTTGGGGTAGTTTTGGTGACCTCTGAAGTCCCATCATTCATCAGTTTTTATCAGTCAGTAGAATTTCCCTGATTTGAGCATTAACTTGACAGTTAAATTCAGAAAGTGCTACTTGTTGGGGCATTTTGACCTGGCAAAAGCAACTGAGTGTATTGGATGGCATATTTTGTGAGAATCAATCTCAGATCACTTCAAATAGAGCCACTGGTGATTTGCTGACCTTTGAAGTCCTAGAATTCATCAGGACAGTGATTCGAAACAATTTGTTGCTGGGTGACAAGTGCTATAGAATGTTCTGTTACAGAATGTTACTTGAGTGTGACGTCATTGGAATCACATTCAGATCACCTCAAATGGAGACACTGATGATTTTTATGTTCATAAGTGCTTCTCTTTAGGGTTGTCTTGGTTGTGAGTTCTTCAACAGACATATCACATATCACTGTCTCATCATTTTCACATGACTGGCTAAATGCATACATGTGTAATCAACATTACCCACACATTGACTTGAGTTGTGAATGCAGTAAGTGCTTCTTGTTGGGGTAGTTTTGGTGACCTCTGAAGTCCTGTAATTCATCAGGACAGGTGAAGAAAGCTGTTTTGACAATTTCAGTCAGTCAGTAGTATTACCCTGACTTGACTGTTAAATTCAGTAAGTGCTACTTGTTGGGGCAGTTGTAACTGACAAAAGCAACTGAATGTAATGGGTGCCATTTTTTGTGAGAATCAACCTCAGATCACTTCAAATAGAAACACTGGTGATTCTTATGTTCAGAAGTGCATCTCTTTGGCGTTGTTTTGGTTCTGACAATCTCTTTGATGGAAAAATATCCACAGAACTGTTTGAAGAAATCACTTCTATAATTCGGATGCAGATTTCAGTGAGAGATACACTTCAACTTAAGCAACTTTTTGACTCCAATGCTAAGAAAGTGCTATATAGTTGGGGTGTCACTCTGATTGGATTCAATGCAATACAGATTTTCTCATCAACAGCTAAAATTGGTCATTATTATTAACCTAACACTATCACCAACTTTGTTTCTCAATGCAGTAAGTGCTTTTTGTTGGGGTAATTGTGCTGACCTATACATCTTCAGGTGTGTTAGCTGTGTGTCATTTGCAAACTTTGGTAATA
>SEMN01000754.1:0-196861 GCA_005408345.1 Macquaria australasica
ATAAAAGACTTACGTAGTAGTGTGCGTGCATATCGGTACATAAACTAATTTGTGATGTATCTACTCTGCCATGGAACAACAGCCAACCGGAGCAAGTATTGTTCAGGGGCATCCAGGACAACAGACTGCAGCAGTGGGTCCTGTCCATCCTGGCCAAGGCACCGTGGGGCAACAGACTGCAGCAGTGGGTCCTGTGCATCCTGGCCACGGCACCGTGGGGCAACAAAGTGCAGCAGTGGGTCCGGTCCAGAGAGCTGTAGGGCAGCACAGTGCAGCACTGCTGGGAGCGGCGGGCCATAAGCAGCGATTGACTTTGTCAATGGTATTTGGACAGTTATTGACATTTTGTTCACTGAATGATAGTTTGACAATATAGTTCTTTCATGACACACCCTTAGCTTTATTGCCTTTCAGTTCACCAAGCCAAGATTTGGTGGCGCTCACGTTGCTGCAGCAAAGCCAAATCTAAGTATGGCCAGAAAAGTAACCCAGGTAAATAGAGATAAAATAGCAACTGTTTAAATTGGGTTATTAATACAAGTTACTTAGACTGAATGCTTTACAGACCAAAGTCACGGACCCTACTGAAGGAAGAACCAGTTCTCCAGCCAGCATTGCTGTCTCAGTGAGTAATGATGTAACTCACTTTTCGAATACAGTTAAAGTGCTTGTATTTCTATGCACAGTTTTTTTAAAAACCATTCAAATCAGAAATGACACTTTAAAGCTAAATGATAGTATTTCATGTAGAGCAGCTGTATGGCATAATAACTTAAGATTTGATTGTGTTGTAAATGCTATGAATTTTTTAACAAATGTGAATATACTCCTTGGCATGCTTTTACAGGCTCCAGAACCTCAGACAGATGCTCCAGCTTCAGTGCCTGTCCTCAGTCCCGTTGCAGTGTGTGCCACTGTGTCAGTAAGTAATTTACCATTTAATTTTATAACGTGTAGAGCATAAGCAGTGTCTTTTACCAATATTGAGTATGTTTATGCATTGTTTTGTCATTGCAAAGACTGCTGACTCCATGACAGAGACCCTTGAAGCCTCAACAACTCAGCTGCCCCGTTTGTGGTCAGAGGGCTTGCCACCTGAAGACCACAAATGGATCATGAAGAGCGTATTGAAGTTGGGGCCCAAGGGAAAACTACAGCTTCAAGACAACCTGAAGCTCTGGTACTTTCCCCCACAACCAAGCCATCTGTACCACCAGGCTCCTGCTCCAGACCGCTTTTTTGCCCACCCACTTCTTGTCTGGATGCCCTACAAATTGTGGAAGGTGAAGGTGGTCTGTCCCAACCCTGCCTGTGGGCGGCACCAACTCACAGGAGCAGGGCTACACAAGAGGGCACGGCAGGTCCTGGACGTGGACAGGATTTACAATATGGTGACAGAGACTCTGACCTGCACCAAATGTAGATCCAGCCACGTGTCTTGGAGCCAGACTGTCCTCATGCAACTGGACTTGGCTCACAGATCCGAATTTCGGGTCATCCTCACACAAAAGTGAGTAGCGTCTCTTTTCACTCTTGCCTTATGTAAAAGAATTATGTAAAACATTCTTACTGATGTATCTGTCTATGTCCAAGGTATGCGTGTGACATCCGGGTGATCCGGCTTCTGCGGGAGAGAGGCCTGGGTAACAGCCCAACACGGGTTTTAAAGCAGCTAAGGGAGAACCACACAGAGGAGTGGCTGCATCGCATTGCAAGGTACACCACAGAGTGTGTGGACTTCCTCCAGCGCCCCGGACTGTTGCCCATGGCATTTCCTGAGCCTCCAGACCCTGCTGTGGTGCCGAGCTGTAAGTGGCTGCTCTCTGTTTACAGCCAGGACATTTTAACAAGGCTGGAGGATATCAAGGCCAGAATAACGTCAACCTATGGCACCATTCTGAAAATGGATTCGACCAAAAAGGTTAAAACCTTTTTTTTTTTTCTCTCTCTTTAAACTGGGCTACTGATATTAACTACTGCATGTATTCCAGTATTTTTGAATCATGTTCACAGAGGCCCTATCAATTTTGTGTTCTTCAGATCACCAAGAAGCTGGCCGGAACAGCCAAGGGCACAGCACTCTGGCTCACCTCTGTGGGAAATGAGTATGGTCAGATTCTCATCAGTGTGCTGACTGCTCAGGAGGGATCTGGCCTGGACATGATGGCAGCAGACCTGGTGAAGAGATACCAGCAGGCCGGTGTGGATCCCCCTGTTGCCTTATATGTGGACTGTGGCTGCTGTACTGAGGCAGGGGAGACCAAGCTGAAGGCCAGATTTAGCGGGTGGCCAGACCTCACTGTAAGGCTGGATATCTGGCACTTCATGCGCCGACTTGCCCTGGGATGCTCAACAGATGCTCATCAGCTGTACCCAGTCTTTATGTCACGCCTATCAGCGTGCGTATTTGAGTGGGATACAGCTGATTTAGCTCTGTCGCGCGAAGCAAAAAGACAGCAGCTTCAATCCCAGGGCTTCTCTTCACTTACTGATGGCGACATCAATAAACATCTGTCCAGGGAGGAGCTGGCTCTCCATTGCCGGAGGAGGACCCGTGGTGAGGAGACCACCACTCAGCTGCTGGAGGAGCTGCTGCGAGGGCTCATGGGGACCAGTGGAAACGACTCCCTTGGCGTTCCCCTGTTTGATAGGGAGAGGATGGAGCACATCTGGCGTGTCCAGAGAAAGCATGTGAAGTGCATCCAGGATCCACCAGGTGTTGCTCTATACATCAAAACACGGGAGCTCACAAAGGGAGGTGTGCGGTTACCCACATACAGATGTGCCAGAGGCTCTACATCTTTAGAGTCTTTCCATTTACACCTTAACCGCTTCATACCAGGTTTGTGTCCATCAGACATATTGGTTCATGTGTTGTATAGTCCAAGAATATTTTGTAATTTAATATTTAATAATGTACTTCTAGGGACAAGTGCCAACAGCCTGAACTTTCAGATCTACCTGCTGGAAGGACTGCATAGGTGGAACCAGGACCGTGGTAGTGCTGCCCTGTCTACCGGACCATCTGCTATGCGCAGCTACTCGGGTGACCTGCTTCAGTCTGTAAACAAAAATTACGAGAAGCTGTTCGGCAGGAAGGTGGTACCGGAGTTCTGTCCACCGTCACGTTACACTGGTAAGCATTTGTGAATACATTGGTAATTCAACTCAGTTTTAAAATGTTGTATTAACTTTATTAATTTTTGTAAATGATCCACTTTACTACCTATGTTGTTTCAGGAGAACTCATAGGGGTACAGTATCTGTTCCGGCAGACTGGTCAGGCACTGCAGGATATGCACCCTGATTCGGAGGACACTGCTCAGTTAATTGAGCAGCATGACGTGGAGGATGATGTGGAGGAAGATGAGGGCTTCTCTGACATCACAGACGACCCCACAGTCCTGGAGGTCCTTCAGGCTCCAGCCTCTCCGACTCCTGGTCCCTCCACCATTACCTCTGGTCCTAGTTCCACGGCTCCTGGTAGGGCTGAAAAGTTAATCGAAATCTTATAAAAATTGCAGTATGGCCAAGTGCAATATCCAACTTAGAAGCTGCAATTTTTTGATAAAGGTAATATGTGTGACAAAACAGCATTATAATGAAGTACTGTAGTGCTGCTGAGATGCCCTGGCCTAGAAATCTTGTTCTCCAGATGTAAGAAAACATGTTTGTTTGGTACAGACCCCAACAAATGTCACGTCATCATGATTTAAAGTTTTGATGCAAAAAACAATCATTCCCACTAACTGTGCATCATATCACAATTGTAATATCTGTCAAAATAATTGCAATATGTTTTTCTTTCAGCCCTGGCTCCTGGCACATCTGCACTGGCCTCCGAAGCATCCATTCTGCCCTCTAGTTCATCCTTTGAGGCTGGAGTTGAAGATGAAGATATGGTAAGTGTCAGTGTGATCAATTTCGAATCACTATTTTTTAGTACATAGGCACACATATTTTATTAAATCCACAGCATCGGTAAAGTGTCATTAAAAGTCAGTGTCAGTGAAGCTTTTGCATTGCTATTTTCTAAACTATTTAATTTCCAACAGGCTGTTGATGACCAGAATGTCCCTGGATACCAGCACGTGGACAGACTTGCTGAGTACTTGGTGGAGCTTCGGGGTCAGACCTCTCTCTGTCTGAAAAACCAGCAGGTGGACACGATCATAGCACTGTGGGACAGCCTGGATGAAGGTGACAAGCAGCGGGTGGTTTATGCAGCACGGCATCAGGAGAGACTTTTGAGTGGACGATTCAGAACACCGAAGAAGCCCTCAAAAACGCCTGGTGTGGAGAGCACCACCCGTTGCATGTTAGGTGCGAGTAGTGCACCTGCTCAGTGGCCTGACTGCTGTCGGTTAGTGGAAAACATTTTTTTAAGACTCTGCGATCTCCACCCAAGCCCAGTTAGGAAAGGAAAGAGGGCCGATTCACGGTGGTCCTTAATTCTGAGGGACTATCACAGGATTAGGCAACTTGTTATTGGTAACTCCCTGGTGATGCAGGGAACAAAGATTCAGCTGGTGGAAGTGAACCAGAACACCCTCATCCAGTGGTATAACAACAGGCAGAAGAGGCAGGGGCTCTCTGTGGTGCTCCAGGGCACTGCGTTGCCTCCAGCTCTCCCTGAATCTGAAGAGCCTCTTCAGGAGGCAAGAGTACTCCCTGCTGAACACATGCCAGCACGACACGAGCATCAGTACCAGCTGCCGGAGAGTACAGCAGGTCAGGCGCAACAGAGGCAGACCCCTCGTCAGCTCCCACGCCCCATCATGCCAAAGGGGACAGTGAAGAGACATTTGTTTGCCACACCCACAGCACCAGGCCCCTTTCTGACACCTCAGATCCTCACACCAGCAGGGCTAACTGTAAATATGGTACCAGTAATCCTTCCTGTGTGTCCAGTCCCACAAACCAGTGCGCCTACGACCACAGTGGATGCTGGGCCCACTGCAAAGAGGCCATATAGGCGAAGTGTGGAGGCCAATACCTGTAAAAAGTGTGGCCAGTTCCGCACCGCTGACACTGGACACAGCCAGTACCGCGGCAGAGTGTATTGCCCTCTGTCCGAGTCTGTCACAAAAGACCAGTGGTTGGCAGAAATGAGGAAAAATGTCCCTAAATAATCATGTGAAATGTATTGTAAATAGTTAAATAATAATATAGTTAAATAATAGTTGTATTGTAAATAGTTTTAAATATTGTTAAAGTATTGATACATGATTCTGTGTTGACTGTCAATAGTTTTAAATATTGTTAAAGTATTGATACATGATTCTGTGTTGACTGTAAATAGTTGTATGAAAAAAATCCCTATTTCTGATTTTAAACTCTTAATTGTATTTATTATACTTGTCGTGGTCTGTTTTAATTACACCTTTCAAAAGTGTTTATTTCTTTTTTTCAAACAAAACTGGTATACAGCAATGTACAAGTGAGTGTTTTTAATGACAGTTTGTATAAAACAGCACAATAATAGTAATAGTGTAACATGGTATGTTATTTACAAGTTAATTAACTTGAGACTTGGAAAAAAACACCATGATATGAAACAGAAAAAGAAACATGACTAGAGGAGGCATTTTCAGTTCTGGTAAATGTTGGAGGTGGTCTCTGATACATGAGGTGAAGTTTCAGAATGAGGGTCAGCAATGGAAAGATCCAAGTCATGGGATGAGAACTTGGCAGTGGGCATTCCGGTCCTTTAGGAAGGTGGGAGAAAGAAAAAAAGAATTATTACACACAAAGAAAGTATTCTCATAAATAAGAATATATATATAAAACTTTTTTCAAACTAAAAATATTTGCATTCATAAAAGATGCCAAAACGATCCTTAAAAGGCAATAATTTCATTGTATTTGTCATTTATTGCCTTTACTCATGTCAGTAGCCTAGTTTTATAACTGGGGAACACCCCCAACTCTGGGAGTGACGCTTATGTCCAAATAAGGCAATGTGCATCACGCAAGTAGGGGGGACTGCCCAATTTCCACTGTTCTCCGGTTCGAATCCCGTCCACGGCGTGTCCAAAGCATCAAAAGTTTCTTTTTTGTGTTTAAGCAGCTAGAAATACTTTCATCAAATATGTATAAATACCAAACATCCACATTTTTTCTTTTCTTTTTCTTTTTTTCCCTTTTCCCCTCTTTTTTCTTCTTTTTTCTTCTTTTTTCCTCTTCCCCCTTCTCCCCCCTTCTTCCCCCTCTTTGACGGACAATTGTTCCCCAGCTTGCAGTCCATCGCCTTAACCACTCGGCCACCTCGTCTGTGGGTTTTCACCTTTTAGGGTAAAAGTCCGAACCAGGTCACCTTCTAGGACGTATACATAGGCCTGGAAAGTCTGGAAAGGCGTGGCATGGACCGGAGGGGGAGGGGATGAGATAGGCGCCCCTTTTTTTTTTGTTAGCTGAAATGGTGGAGTGCTCGCTTAGCTCGCGAGAAGTAGCGGGATCGATACCTGTACTCTCCAGAGGACTTTAGTTTCCTCTGGGAACCACTGGGTGTTTTTAATAGTCTTGACTTGTGTCTTTTCCTGGAGAATTCTGAGGTCACCTCCCAGGTTTTTTACATAGGCATAGAGGGAGAGGGAATAGAGGAAGAGGAGAGAGGTGGAGCCACACCTGTTGGTCAACGTAGAGGGGAATTGGCTGGAAAGCCTGGACATTGGTGAATTCCTCTTCATTTCAGTCAGACCTTAGTGTTGGCTCAGTAAGGGTCCCGAGCAGTGGAGGCTTAAGGAGTGCAAGACATTTGTTTAGTCTCAGTGCATGTGGCAGTGTATCAGCGAGGACAAGAACATTTCTGTGGGAGAAACTGACCTTATTGTTTCAAAGAGGGTTGTTATAATGGAGCCAGTTATATTGGTGACATGTAAACATAGAAGACTAAAGTAAACTTTACTGCGACGAGGATGGGATTCAAATCCATGCCTGCAGAGTACAATGGATTAGCACTCACCTTAACCACTTGGCCACTTCGTCTGTTATTGTCTACGTTTAACGGTAAAAGGCCGATCCAGGTCACTTTCCAGGATGGTTACATAGGGCGAGTTAGGTCTTTGCATAGGGGAATTAGCTCAAATGGTAGAGCGCTTGCTTAGCATGCGAGAGGTAGCAGGATCGATGCCTGCATTCTCCAGAGGACTTTATTTTCCTCTGTTCGTGATCAGTGGAAAAGATGATTGAGTTAAAGAACGTGGTGAGACTTCTTGCACCAGCTGAGGAGAGAGGTGGAGCCACACCTGTTAGTCAACGTACAGGGGAATGGCCTGGAAAGCCTGCACATTGATGAATTCCTCTTCCTTCATTTCAATCAGACCTCAGTGTTGGCTCAGGGAGGATCCCGAGCAGTGAGGGATAAAGGGGACTGCAAGACTTTTGTTTAGTCGCAGTGTATCAGCAAGGACGAGAACATTTCTGTGGGAGAAACTGATGTCATTATTTTGTTGACGTAAACATAGAATACTTAAGTAAACTTGACTGCGATGAGACTGCAGCCACCTCGTCTACCTCGTCTGTTGTCGCTAAAAGTCTGATCCAGGTCACCTTTCGGGATGTTTACGTAGGCCTGGGAAGTCTGGAAAGGCATGGCATGGACATGACGGGGAGGGGCGGAGGGGCAACAGGGGCAGAGGGGAGTTAGCTCAAATGGCAGAGCGCTCGCTTAGCATGTGAGAGGCAGCGCAAGTTTTTGGAAGTGGACTCTGTGATGGCGTCTGCTAATGCATATGAAAACCACACTGACACCACAGTACTGCAAGCCCAGTGTCAGACAGCCAAGGCCCTAGTCTCTTGGACTTGGCCTTTAGGTAGCACTTATTGAAACTGAAAGTATTGCACTGTATGCTCATTGTATGCATGTATTATTACAATATGTTGTATGCGCAATATATGCACTCATTCAGGCCTATTTGTCTATGAAAAGAAAATAGACCTCTGATACGTCCATAATATGAGTGAACTTGTTCGTTCCACCATGATTTTCGACAGTGTGTTATGGAAGCATTTTGCCCAGCTGCTTTGGATAAGTGCTCAACAGCCTGTACAAGTGATGACATGATTGTAGGTGTTTTTTCTGGTAACAAATTAATTCAAACATGTTATTGAAGACTGAAATCAGCCTGCGTGGTCGGGCCTTAGTACTACAATAAATTTGCCTATTTTGTGCCAAATTTGCCTTTTGTTTTGCTGTGTTTTGAACACCCCTTGGTTAACTACTAGAAATTAGCATGTAATTCTATGCATTTCTTTATTTTCTGTGAAGTTTCAACAAATGACTAATGATAGCGCATATTTCAGCATCATGGACAGGGAGCGAAGTCTGCTCTCTTTCTTTATGGTGCTGAAATATGTGGCAAAATAAATAGCATTAGCGAGGACAGGGACACTTCTTTGGCAGAAACTGATGTTATCGTTCTAAAGAGGGTCCTTATAATGGAGCCAGTTATTTTGTTGATATGTAAACGTAGTGAACTTGAACGCGACGAGGACGGGATTCGAACCCACGCGTGCAGAGCACAATGGATTAGCAGTCCATCGCCTTAACCACTCGGCCACCTCGTCTGTGGGTTTTCACCTTTTAGGGTAAAAGTCCGAACCAGGTCACCTTCTAGGACGTATACATAGGCCTGGAAAGTCTGGAAAGGCGTGGCATGGACCGGAGGGGGAGGGGATGAGATAGGTGCCCCTTTTTTTTTTGTTAGCTGAAATGGTGGAGTGCTCGCTTAGCTCGCGAGAAGTAGCGGGATCGATACCTGTACTCTCCAGAGGACTTTAGTTTCCTCTGGGAACCACTGGGTGTTTTTAATAGTCTTGACTTGTGTCTTTTCCTGGAGAATTCTGAGGTCACCTCCCAGGTTTTTTACATAGGCATAGAGGGAGAGGGAATAGAGGAAGAGGAGAGAGGTGGAGCCACACCTGTTGGTCAACGTAGAGGGGAATTGGCTGGAAAGCCTGGACATTGGTGAATTCCTCTTCATTTCAGTCAGACCTTAGTGTTGGCTCAGTAAGGGTCCCGAGCAGTGGAGGCTTAAGGAGTGCAAGACATTTGTTTAGTCTCAGTGCATGTGGCAGTGTATCAGCGAGGACAAGAACATTTCTGGGGGAGAAACTGACCTTATTGTTTCAAAGAGGGTTGTTATAATGGAGCCAGTTATATTGGTGACGTGTAAACATAGAAGACTAAAGTAAACTTTACTGCGACGAGGATGGGATTCAAATCCATGCCTGCAGAGTACAATGGATTAGCACTCACCTTAACCACTTGGCCTATGTAGACACGGTGTTAAGATCACTAACTAACAATTTGCCTTTTCCTATATATTCCTTTAAAGGAAAATTACGTTTCATTTTTTGTTTGGTTTTATTTTCATAGGTTGGTTATGTTAACTAATTGTTCTCACCAAAGTAATAGCTGAGATCTTCGAATACAGGAATAAACAGCTAAAAACAGGCCCAGCAAACTTGAGAGGTTAGATGATTAGAAAGGTTGTAAACAAGTTAACAGTTTTGTCAGGTTATCAAAACCAAAAACAGTGTTGCCAACTCTCACGCTCCTGGCTTGTGACACACGCTTTCACGTTCAGTCTCACGCTCTCACGCTGCCCAAACAATTCTCACACCAAAACACTGTGACAATAACAGAGATGAACAGGCGAACATATTTACCTTTTTTATTATACATTCATGGTACGTACCATTGGTTACGTACTGTAACCCCCATTCTATGAGTATTGGCTCTTAAATTACTCTGATCAGTGCGCGATGCTTATCGTGTGTTGACAGCTGTTCTGGCAGAAAACCCTGCGCCGGAGCCCAGTGAGTGAGTGAAAGAGTGTGTGTTCATGTATATATTTGGCTAAGTGAGTATGTGTGGTCGTGTAGATTTGTGTGCGTTTGTGTGGATGTGTGTGTGTGTGTGTGTTCATGTATTGGCTATGTGTCTGGAGTAGGATAGATTCTTGTGTTCTTTTGTTTCTTTTTGTTTATTTCTGGTTCTTGCTCCTTGTGAACATTCATTAAAATGGTGTAGTTTTGATATTGGAAACAACACGTCTTTGACTTTCATTAGTGAATGAACCTGTGTGCCCTTTTTAGGGTTAGTGTAGTCTAATATTGTGAAATTGTGAGTATTTCCCAGGGTGGCGTAGTCAGGCTATAAATCTTACAATATAAGGTCCCGCTCCTGCCACATGTGTAAGGTGCATACTTTTTAAAACGCTGATGGTGAATTGAGTCCATATGTGCACGTGATAAAGTGCGCATATGCATGATTAATGGGCCATGGCATCAAAATCTCACTCCAGCCAGGTACCAAAAGTTGGCAACCCTGCAAAAACAGGTGCACCCGTAATGTTACTAAAAAGCCCTCATTAGTAAACCAGAAGTGCGCACATCTACGGTATGTCAAAGTTGAACCAGGAAGTTGTTCTGTAAACTGTGATGGACAGTTTGTATAATAATGTGATGCTCTTGTTTGTTTTCCCTGTTGGACCTATTTTAAGCAATGGCGCTGCATTCAGTGATCTCAGCAATTACTTACTACTGGTGAGTACAACTTTATTATTATGGATAGAACCAATGGTCGGAAAATAAAATCCAAGTTGTATATTAACCACAGTTTTATAAAGACTTGTATGAATTGTGTGAAACAACATGCAATGAATAATTCAGAACAATATGACACACATGTTAATATTTTAATAATTTCCCAAAGGTTTTAATTACCTGGTGTTTGGTGTCTGTGTGTGTGTATGTGTATACTTAAAATTATTTAATGTTTAATTGGCTACATTAAGAAAAAAAAAATCTTAACTGCCTCTAGGTTTAATTCCAAGTAAACTGTTTAAATATGTTTAAATATAATACTGTGAAATTGCAGCACTTCAGCCTTCTTTCAAGATCATAATTTGAGATAATAATAATAGCATAATATTAAATTATTCAAGGTCTTTTTATTTAAAAGGAAAATAATGAATTTAACATTTCATTTTAAGACAACTTTCTTACGCACCTCCTGTAACTCAAAGCTATGCAAATATGACTCCACTTGGTTTTTCACACTGTGCATTTCTATGTATGTATTCAGTCATTTCTATCAGGCCCATGCATGCTGTGCTATAAGCATTCTCAGTAAAATAGAAACGGGAAGTATATCTTTGTATAGTAATTGCTTTGCAGAAAAGCACATTCATATAAAAAAAAATCCTACATCTACTCCACTTCCTGTTGTATCTGTATAACTGAGCTGCACTGTACAGTATTTGTAGATTGAGTCTATGTGTGATATGCACTGAACAGCATGTGTGTTCTTACGTCAACCTTCCTCTAATCATTCAGATGAGCACCACCTTGTGTGTTGTATGGAAACGTGTAGCAGTAATTATCCTCACTGCACAGTGCAGGGTTACATTCAGACAGGAGCATGGATAGACATTTGAAACACCTTGGGCTGAGCCCCAAAGAGCGGAAGTGATTTGCGCGCTATTTTTTACAATTAATTAATTAATTAGCCACTGGTATCATGAAGTCTCTCAGCTGTCTTAATCCAAACCCAGTGTATAGGCCTAAAAAGTGGCCTTTCATAATAAACTAATGCAAAAAGCATATGTAATATTGGATATAGTACAACATAAATTATTTAATTGAAAAACTATGCTGGGTTTGATTTGATTCCGCCTTTTGTGTCTACTTTTTGTTTTCCTTAAAAGTATCCATAGTTCTCTTCCAAGTTTTAACATGAACTTAATAAGTCAACCATATTAGACCTATCTGAGACCTTCCCTGTGTTCCTCCTATGTTGGCTGCCTCCCTGCCTTGCTGTCCTCTCCCATGCTGTTTCTGGAAGAAATGTCTTATATCCATCCAGAAAAGACTGATTTGTTTTAAAATAGGGTGTAATAATGCGCAAGTCAGTGCTGTGCTGGTATTTCTCCAGCCAGGTAACGGGGGTGAATGCAATGCACAGGCTTCGGAGGCAGGAATGGAGCTTGAATAAAAGTATTTAATGTCAGATTTGCATAAAACCTCTTTATTAAACGAACGCTGTTAATATAATGTGCTACTGTATCTCTAATTGGCTATTATAAGTGTATTGTTCATATTTCAATGAAATATTATTTAATCATATTATAGTTATACACAGGTGACAGAGACACAAAGTGTCCCCGTAACCATAGTAACTCACTCACTCCAAGACGTGAGGGGAGAGGGAGAGACGATGTGCTGCTGCCAGAAGAGCTGCTGACTGAGATTACTCTAAGCAGCATGCATGAGAATAAATTACAATATAATAGATTTGTGTATATTTATCGCTTTCCCCGTGATGATCTGAATAACTCATTAGATGTGTCGCTAGTCGCATTTTAGAAGTAAAGTCACTAAGAGGGTCTGAAAGGTGCGAGAAAGTCGCAAAACTGTGTGTGTGTGTGTGTGTGTGTGTGTGTCTTTGTTTTTCAGGTGCCTGTGTGTGAGTGAGGGGGCAGGGATAGCTATGTTTGCCACAAAAGGTTCAGTGGTTGTATGAGCTCATAATTCATATTCATATTAAATCAGAGTCAAGTTTGAAACAAACACATTTAAAAAAAAGTAACAGACCTTTATGAATAACAATAACATCCATTTTCTTCCTCTTATCCGGGGCCGGGTCGCAGTGGCAGCAGGTTAAGCAGGATTGTCCAGACGTCCCTCTCCTCGGCAACGCTTTCCAGCTCCTCCTGGGTGACCCCAAGGCGTTCCCAGGCCAGATGAGATATATAATCCCTCCAGCGTGTTCTGGGTCTGCCCCGGGGCCTCCTACCAGTTGGACGTGCCCGGAAAACCTCCAAAGGGAGGCGTCCAGGAGGCATCCTAATCAGATGCCCGAACCACCTCAGCTGGCTCCTTTCGATGCGAAGGAGCAGCGGCTCTACTCCGAGCTCCCTCCGGATGTCCGAGCTCTTTTCCCTATCTCTAAGGGTGAGCCCAGCCACCCTGCGGAGGAAACTCATTTCGGCCGCTTGTATCCGCGATCTCATTCTTTCGGTCACTACCCAAAGCTCATGACCATAGGTGAGGGTTGGAACGTAGATCGACTGGTAAATCGAAAGCTTTGCCTTCCGGCTCAGCTCCCTCTTCACCACCACGGTCCGGTACAACGCCCGCATTACTGCTGATGCTGCACCGATCCGTCTGTCCATCTCATGCTCCATCTTACCATCACTCGTGAACAAGACCCCGAGATACTTGAACTCCCCCGTCTGGGGCAGTAACTCACCTCCAACCCAAAGGGGGCAGTCCACCGTTTTCCGGCTGAGAACCATGGCCTCGGACTTGGAGGTGCTGACTCTCATCCCAGCCGCTTCACACTCGGCTGCAAACCGCCCCAGTGCATGCTGAAGGTCACAGCCTGATGAAGCCAACAGAACCACATCGTCCGCAAAGAGCAGAGATGCTATTCTGAGACCACCAAACCGGACACTCTCCTCCCCCCGGCTGCGCCTTGAAATCCTGTCCATGAATATCACAAACAGAATTGGTGACAAGGGGCAGCCCTGGCGGAGTCCAACACCCACTTGGAACGTGTTTGACTTTGTGCCGAGAATGCGGACACAGCACTCACTTCGGTTATATAGGGACCGGATGGCTTGTAGCAGCGACCCCGGTACCCCATACTCCCGCAGTACCCCCCACAGGACCCCCCGGGGGACACGGTCGAAAGCCTTCTCCAAGTCGACAAAACACATGTAGACTGGATGGGCAAACTCCCATGAACCCCCAGCAGCCCTGCAAGAGTAAAGAGCTGGTCCACTGTGCCACGGCCAGGACGGAATCCACATTGCTCCTCCTGGATCCGAGGTTCGACAATCGGTCGTAGTCTCCTTTCCAGCACCCTGGAATAAACTTTCCCGGGGAGGCTGAGCAGTGTGATACCACGGTAATTGGACCACACCCTCCAGTCCCCCTTTTTGAAGATGGGAACCACCACCCCGGTCTGCCACTCCACAGGCACTGTCCCCGACCTCCATGCGACACTGAAGAGGCGTGTCAGCCAAGACAGCCCAACAATGTCCTGAGCCTTCAGCATCTCAGGGCGAATCTCATCCACCCCTGGTGCCTTGCCACCAAGAAGCTCTTTGACTACCTTGAAGACTTCTGCCAGGGATATGGGTGAGTCTTCCCCTGAGTCTTCAAACTCTGCCTCCTCCACTGAGGACATGTTGGTCGGGTTGAGTGCTCTTTCCACCGCTCGACAACATCCCCAGTCCGGGTTAGCAGCTCTCCTCCCCTGCCGAACACGGCCTGGGCCAAGCCCCGCTTTCCCTTCCTGAGTCGTCTAACGGTTTGCCAGAACTTCCTTGAGGCCAACCGAAAGTCCTTCTCCATAGCCTCCCCAAACTCCTCCCACACCCGGGTTTTTGCTTTGGTGACCACCGAGGCCGCCGTCCTTCTGGCCTTCCGGTACCTGTCCGCTGCTTCAGGAGACCTCTGGGCTAGCCAAGCCCGAAAAGCCTCCTTCTTCAGTTTAACGGCTTCCTTCACCGCCGGTGTCCACCAGCGGGTTCTAAGGTTGCCGCCTCAACAGGCACCGATGACCTTCTGACCACAGCTCCTAGCGGACGCCTCGGCAATGGAGGCTTTGAACATGGCCCACTCTGTTTCCATGTCCCCAACCTCCCCCGGGATGCACGAGAAGTTCTTCCGGAGGTGGGAGTTGAAGATCTCGCGGACAGGGCCCTCCGCCAGACGTTCCCAGTTCACCCTCACTACATGTTTCGGTTTGCCAGGTCTGTCCGGCAGCCGTCCCTGCCATCTTATCCAACTCACCACCAAGTGGTGATCAGTTGACAGCTCTGCCCCTCTCCTCACCCGAGTGTCCAAGACATACTGCGGCCTAAGGTGTTCTGGTACCAAGTACACTTATGAACCACCCTATGCTCAAACATGGTGTTTGTTATGGCCAGTCCATGGCTAGCACAGAAGTCCAACAACAAAGCACCACTCTGGTTCAGATCGGGGAGGCCATTCCTCCCAATCACCCCCCTCCAGGTTTCACCATCATTGCCCACATGGGCGTTGAAATCTCCCAGCAGAACTATGGAGTCTCCTGGTGGTATCCGTTCCAGGACGCCACCCAGGAACTCCAAGAAGGCCGGGTACTCTGAACTGCTGTTTGGTGCATAAGCACAAACAACAGTCAGAGCCTTCCTCTCAGCAACTTTCAGTTGCATTGAGGCGACCCTCTCGTTCCCCGGGGAAAACTCCAACACCGCGGCGCTCAGCCGGGGACTCGTGAGTATCCCCACACCCGCCCGGCGCCTTTCATCCTGGGCAACTCCGGAAAAGAAGAGAGTCCAGCCCCTCTCCAGGAGTTTCGTTCCAGATGCTGAGCTATGCGTAGAGGTGAGCCGCTCCACCTCCTGCACCAGCTCCAGCTCTTTCCCCGCCAGAGAGCTGACGTTCTGACTTGTTGAATAACAAAGTGATGTATTTTACCTCTGCTTCAGAATCTGAGGACAACACATGCCACTCTGGGCTGTCATATTCTATTACATGGACCTGAACTTCAATTTCTTCCTCCTACTGTACAAAAATGAAGCCAAAATACCCCGAATACAGGAGCTGCCATTTGCGCTGGTGACGTCATTTGGAGTCTGCGCAGTAGTGATCCACGGTGGAGCCGCAGTATCGAGTTCCCACCTATACAGCCGCCTGAGCCAACCAGGAGCACACTCACAGTTGTCAATCATGATGTCACACCCCCTTTTTATAGCATCAAATAACTAATTAAAAACAAACATATAAGAAAAAACGAACACTTGTGTGATAAGAACTACCTAAAATGACAGAAACCATCTTTGGGAACATTTTATTTGATGTGTACTTTGATTTTTCAGTTTGGCCCATGTCCCATCTGCTAACATAGAGGAGGCAGGTTTATGACCTATACTGCAGCCAGCCACCAGGGGACAATCGAGATGTTTAGGGTTCAGTTTTTTTTATCATGATGGATGGATACGGAGATCAGTCTATGATCTGGGCATCAAAAGGGATCGAATTCTTCCTCAACAATGTACAGCCAATTGGTACGGCCTGAGTCTCCTTCTGATTCTGGAGCAACTGGAGTCAAGCGTTGTTCACGCCCTTTTGTTTCAACATTAAAAAAAATAAAAAAATACCTTCTTTCAGATCCAGCCAGTTCAGCCAGCCACTTTGTAGATGACCCATCCATCAGATAATGCCCTCATTTCAGGGGTGTTGACTTTCAGACATAGTGCAGATGTAATGTAATGTGCATTAGAACCAGGGCCGGTTTTAGCCTGCTATATTAGGGTGGGCTGGTAGAAATAATAGGTGGGCCTCAGGCCTCTCCAGCTTATGGCTGTGTGTTTGTGTACGGAGTGTTTGGATGGGTTAAGTGCAGGAGATTAATTTCCCCGTGAGGATTAATAAAGTAGTATTCTATATTATTTTATTCTAATTTATGAAGCGCGCACCGAATTTTTTTGGGGTGGTCCCTGCTGTTCTGCCTGGAACACTGCCTAAATTTCATTTAATTTTATTGCATCATATGCCTACTGCAAACATTATATTTCATTTGAAATTGAATTTTTAATAGTAATGTTAAGACATTTGCTCTGGACAAAATGGACATCTGCAGGGCAGCTAAGAATTCTCAAACTAAATGGCTACTTTACTTTTTTATTCTGTTTTTACATTTGTATTTGACTGCTGTCATGTTTGGCACTTTGTGTAGTACAAATAAAATAAACCAGAAGCCTGATGAGAGTAGACTGAATTGAAACACTTATTTGTACAACCATTTAGGGAATATCTGGTGTTTTGACCTTCTCGCCACGTTCTCCAGGAAAAATGTCAGAATGCAGCAGGTATCACAGATACTGTATGTTGTTAGGGTTTGCTTAGCTACATTAGTCAATAAAGCAGTGGTTCTAAAATCTAGGGGTAGTACAGTCGCTAGTGGGACGTTTGTTTATACCTTAAAACATTACAAAAGGTATAAAAAAAAATTTAAAAGTTATAAACAAATGTCCCACTAGCTACTTTACCTTTGAGCCTGACAGTTTGTCTTAGATTCGACAATCTTATATTGAAACATACATGGGAAGGTGGTTTCAACCCACAAAGCTGGCAGCCCGTGGACATATGGACCTCCTGAGCTAAAGCATCGCCTAGGAAAATAACACTCAGCCCAGCCCAGGCTGTTGGGTCTGGAAGACACAGATCATTCACCTCAGTCTGTTGTCGGTTTTTAACCTGAATTTGATGAATTTACCGTTTAACAGACCACAAATGAGACAAGAATTAGGTTGGAAAAACGATAGTCGCCGCCGGAGCTGAGTGTTTCGGAGGCCGGGCCTCACCGATTACTACACAAAAACACAACTGTATAACTTTATTCATTTTGGTGAAACTGGATCATAATTTACGGAGAAAACATTTTCTGATTTTCCCTCTGATGTCCGGCTGCTCTGCCTCAACTCTCTGTGATTTACGAGTTTCCTGATGGGTACAGCTTTACTTGTTGTTGCTAAAGTAATCAACCACTAACTGCTGCTAACTGTAGCTGCCATTAGGTAGTTAGCTCAGTTAGCTGTGGAGCTAAATAAAGCTTTATTAGCTTCATTAAAAATCTCCTCCTCGGTCCAAAGCTCCTGTGTTAGCGGTGTAAACACCAATACTCCCCTGGTGCTCCGAGCTCCCAGTCTGGCTAAGTGAGCTAACTAGCTAACGGTAGCTACAGTTAGCAGCAGTCTGCTTCAGAGCTGTGTATGTGTGTGTGTGTGTGTGTGTCTGAACACCACGAGAAGAGGAGGTGGGAGACTTTGGAGGCGGGCTGTAGGCTGCCCACCCAATCAGAAGTTAGAAATGGTACTAGTATTTTCTGTGCTATTTTTCCATTGGCTGAACAAAAAAACAAAAAAATCTTTCTTCTTAACTTTTGATTGGGTGGGCAAGACGCACGTTTGGGTGGGCTGAGCCCACCCCTGCCCATAGCCACCATCGGCACTGATTAGAACATTTTAATTATTGCACATTTTTTTCTGTCATACAGAGACAACCACATTAGTTGAATTAAATAGAGTGGTATATGAGTTAGAAAGATTACCTCTGAGAATGTCCTCTGACAAGACAAGACTTTGTTCCTCCAGGCCAGCAGCCTGCATGAGTTGCAGCTCCACAGCTGGTGAAGGGGACTTTCACATTGTTTGCTTTAATAGAAAAACTACTGCTTGGAAAATTTAGCTGGCTTCTCACAAAGAAACACATGGCATTTTGACCCCTGCTTGAAAATCCAAGGAAAGACCTTAGTTCAACCCATGGGATGGTTTTGGAATACTTTTAAAACCAATTTAATCCCATTTAACAAAAATTACTAAGTTACATTAGTAAGTCACATGACATAAATCGTAAGTCACGTGACGCAACTTATGTCTTACAACCTAACCAAATACAGAACTTTCAATTCAATTCAATTCAGTTTTATTTATATAGCGCCATATCATAACAAAGTTATCTCAGGGCACTTTTTCGAGTAGAGCAGGTCTAGACCGACTCTTTATATTTACAGAGACCCAACAGTTCCCACCATGAGCAAGCACTATGCGACAGTGGCAAGGAAAAACTCCCTTTTAACAGGTAGAAACCTCGAGCAGAACCAGGCTCAAGGTGGGCGGTCATCTGCCTCGACCGGTTGGGTTGAAGGGGGGTGGCGGGAGAGAGAGAGCAGGAGGAAAGACAACATACAGCAGCACAGTACAGTTCCACATAGACATGTAAAGCAATAGCTGTGGTAATGGCATTGATGTTAACACCAACAGAAACAACACTAAGAGCAACATTATAATAGCAATACTAATAATAAAAGCAACAACAGTAACAGCAGCAGCGGGTGCAGAGCAGGAGCACGGGGGCAGCAGGCGGCCGCAACCATAGATCCAGACTCTACAGCTCCGGAGGCAGAAATACCTGCAGAAAACAACAGAAGGGGAGAGAGAGAGAGAGAGAGAGAGAGAGAGGAGAGAAAACACACAACTACGGGAAGAAGTTGAATTAATAACAAGCATTGATGGGATATGAGGGCGTACAGATGGAGAGGAAGAGGAGGAGAAAGGAGCTCAGTGCATCATAGGAAGTCCCCTGGCAGTCTAGGCCTATATCAGCATAACTAAGGGGGGGCTCAGGGGTCACCTGAGTCAGCCCTACTATAAGCTTTATCAAAGAGGAAAGTCTTAAGCCTACTCTTAAATGTGAGGAGGTTGTCCGCCTCCCGTACACAAACTGGGATCTGGTTCCACAGGAGAGGAGCTTGATAGCTGAAGGCTCTGGCTCCCATTCTACTTTTAGATACTCTAGGAACCACAAGGAACCCTGCATTCTGGGAGCGCAGTGCTCTAGTGGGGTAATAGGGTACTATGAGCTCTTTAAGATATGATGGTGCCTGACCATTAAGGGCTTTGAAGGTGAGGAGAAGGATTTTAAATTCTATTCTGGATTTTACAGGGAGCCAGTGTAGAGAAGCTAATATTGGCGAAACATGATCTCTTTTTCTGGTTCTTGTCAGTAAATGTGCCGCAGCATTCTAAATCAGCTGGAGAGTCTTAAGGGACTTATTGGGGCAGCCTTTTAATAGAGAGTTACAATAATCCAGCCTAGATGTAAGAAATGCATGGACTAGTTTTTCTTCATCTTTTTGAGACAGGATGTGCCTGATTTTTGCAAAGTTACGTAAGTGAAAAAAGGCAGTTCTTGAAGTTTGTTTTATGTGGGAGTTAAAGGACATATCCTGATCAAAGATAACTCCAAGATTCCTTATGGTGTCACTGGAGGCCAGGGCAATGCCATCTAGAGAAACTATATCTTTAGATAATGTGTTTCGAAGGTGTTCGGGGCCAAGTACAATAACTTCGGTTTTGTCTGAGTTTAACATCAGAAAATTGCAGGTCTTCCAGGTTTTTATGTCCTTAAGGCATGCTTGAAGTTTAGCTAATTGATTGGTTTCATCTGGCTTGATCGATAAGTATAATTGGGTATCATCTGCATAACAATGAAAATTTATGGAGTGCTTCCTAATAATGTTGCCTAAAGGAAGCATATATAAGGTAAATAGAATTGGTCCAAGCACAGAACCTTGTGGAACTCCGTGACTAACTTTGGCATGCATAGAGGATTCATCATTAACGTGTACAAACTGATATCGATCTGATAAATAGGATTTAAACCAGCTTAGTGCAGTACCTTTAATGCCAATAAAATGTTCTAGTCTCTGTAATAGAATGTGATGGTCAATGGTATCGAATGCAGCACTAAGATCTAGTAAGACAGTACAGAGACAAGTCCTTTGTCGGATGCAATTAGAAGGTCATTTGTAACTTTCACCAGTGCCGTCTTTGTGCTATGATGCACTCTATCCTGACTGAAAGTCCTCAAACAGCTTGTTGTTGTGTAGAAAGTCAGACAACTGATTGGCGACTGCTTTCTCAAGGATCTTAGAGAGAAAAGGAGGGTTAGATATAGGTCTATAATTTGACAAAATCCCTGGATCAAGAGTGGGCTTTTTAAGAAGAGGCTTAATTACAAGGACTGTGGCACATAGCCTTTTAATAAGGACAGATTGATCATATCTAGTAAATAAGTGCTAACTAAGGGTAAAATTTCTTTAAGCAGCCTAGTTGGGACGTGGTCTAAGAGACACGTTGATGGCTTAGATGAGGAAATCATGGAAGTTAGTTGATTAAGGTTCATGGGAGAAAAGCAGTCTAAATGTACAGGTTTTACAGTTGTTTCTAAGGTTCCTGTGTTTGAAGATAAGTCAGTACCAACTGAGGGCAGGAGGTGCTGAATTTTGTCTCTAATAGTTAGAATTTTCCTATAAATTTTAAGACCAACTTGCCAGGCTAAACGTGATTCTTCCAGATTGGTGGAACGCCATTTCCTTTCAAGTTTTCGCAATGTTTGTTTTAATTTGCGGGTTTGCAGGTTATACCATGGAGCTTACCTCCTCTGTTTTATTATCTTCTTTTTTAGAGGGGCGATAGAGTCGAGTGTTATTCGTAGTGAGCCTGCAGCACTATCAACAAGATGATCAATTTGGGAGGGACTAAAGTTAGCATAGGAGCCATCCGTTACATTGAGACATGGAACTGAATTAAATGCTGATGGAATCACTTCCTTAAATTTAGCTACAGCACTATCAGATAGACATCTAGTGTAGGAATGTTTGCCTAATGCGTGTGTAGTCCAGTAATAGGAATTCAAAAGTTAATAGAAAATAATAAAAAAGCATTCTGTGGAAAGACTATTAGATGATCAATTTCAATGCCATAAACAAGAACAAGGTCGAGGGTGTGGTTAAAACAGTGAGTGGGTTTATGTACACTCTGACAGAAGCCAATCGAATCTAATAATGAGATAAACGCTTTTTCTACATCCACATGAATATTAAAATCACCTACAATAATTATTTTATCTGTTTTAAGGACTAAACCTGATAAGAACTCTGAGAATTCAGATAAAAATTCAGAGTATGTTCCAGGAGCTTGGTACACTATAACAAATAGAATTGGCTGTAGTGTTTTCCAGGTTGGGTGTGAAAGGCTAAGAACAAGGCTTTCGAACGAGTTATAATTTAGTTTAGGTTTAGGTTTGATTAATAGGCTTGAGTCGAAGATGGCTGCAACTCCACCTCCTCGGCCTGAGCCTCGAGGAATGTGAGTATTAATGTGACTGGGGGGAGTGGATTCATTTAGGCTAACATATTCATCGTGACACAGCCAGGTTTCAGTAAGACAAAATAAATCAATATTATGATCTGATATTAGATCGTTTACTAGAACAGCTTTAGATGAGAGAGATCTGATGTTTAAGAGTCCACATTTAATTCTCCTATTTTGTTGTACTGTTGCAGTGGAGGTTTTACTTTTTATTAGGTTTGTATGTGTAACTCTTCTGTTTACTTTTGATTTAAATAATTTAAGTGGTGGGGGGGCAGACAACCTCTCTGTGGAGTTTAGGGTGGGTAACTGCTGTAATGGAAGCGCAGAGAAGCGTGTAGGACTGCAACTCTGCCTCCTGGTCTGGACCACAGACTGTATTAAGTCTATGGTCTGAACTCTGAGCTGTCATGGCTTTGGGCCACTAATAAATTCGGCCAGATTTCTAGATATGAGAGTGGCTCCATCCAAAGTGGGATGAATGCCATCTCTCCTAATCAGACCAGGTCTTCTCCAGAAAGTCCGCCAATTATCCACAAAGCCCACATCATTACCTGGACACCACCTCGACAACCAGCGGTTGAATGATGACATGCGGCTATACATGTCATCGCTAGTAAGATTAGGTAGGGACCCAGAGAAAACTACAGAGTCCGACATTGTCTTTGCATATGTACACACCGACTCAACATACATTTTCGTGACCTCCGATTGGCGCAATCGGCTGTCATTACCGCCGACGTGAATAACAATCTTAGCATATTTACGTTTATCCTTAGCCAGCAGTTTTAAATAGGATTGAACGTCGCCCACTCTGGCCCCTGGGATGCATTTGACTATGGTCGCTGGTGTCGCTAATTTCACGTTTCGCAAAATGGAGCTGCCAATAATCAGAGTTGGTTTCTCAGCGGGTGTGTCGCTGAGTGGAGAGAACCTGTTAGAAACGTGAACGGGTCGGTGGTGAACCGTGGGCTTTGGTTTAGGGCTATGCTTCTTTCGGACAGTCACCCAGCCTCCCTGGCTTCCCGGCTGCTCGGGAGTTGCCGGGAGACGGCTAGCAGAAGCTACCTCTGGTCGGCTCGCACCGGCTAGGGGCTGGCTAGCTACGGCTGACTGACTCTCCATGGTGCGGAGCCGCGACTCTAACTCACTGAGCCTCGCCTCCAGCACAGTGAATAAACTACATTTGTTACACGTACCATTATCGCTAAAGGAGGCAGAGGAGTAACTAAACATCTGACACACCGAGCAAGAGAGAGCAGGAGAGGGAGAAGGAGAGAGAGATGCCATCGCTAACTGAGCTAAAGTAGCAACTAACCAGCGTGTAAACAACTGTGGGATTAGCGGAAAGTCGCTAACAGGAGAGAGATATGAGTGCTTAAACAGAGCTAGTGTATCCTTAAATGTATAGCGGGTAATTAACCGCTATAGTAAAGAAAATATCAAAATTAACTGGGTTTAGTTGGAGCAGCAAAATTTGCAATCAGTAACACAGAAACACCGGCAACCGGAAATGAGACAATACGTTCACCTGAGCACGTCAGCAGTCAGCAGCCATTGAACTTTCACCCAGGAGACTGCTGTTCATGTCCTGTGTGAAACCAAAAGTCAGCCTTATTTTAACTTATGTCAGATTGTAACGTTATGTTACATAAGTTAAGTCACGTGATGTAACTTAACATACGTACGTAACTTAACTTACAACCTAACCAAATAGTTTTGGTGCCTAAACCTAACCAAACTGCGACCCTTTCACAACGTTAAGCACATGTTTATTATTGTTAGCATGGTGACGAAGATCCAGTACGCCTGTCACTGGTACTCTCCAACGGTCATATATGTCGTTGTCGTCCTTTAGGCTGGAGGACGTGTTGTGTAGTTTGGCCCACTTAACAACGTGGTCAGCAGTTGGAGCTGCAGCAGTGAGTGTGACACACAGCTCATGGAGGAAATTAAGGTACTCAAAGGTAGGACTCCCTCTCTGAGTCATAACTCAGTCAAATCTGAACACACAGACATGATACACATATGCTTAGATTCAATGTGACTTTCAGAGGATCATTATTGATGTCCAAATCTGCTTAGAAACTATAGAAAAAAAGAACTTGCCTGAGAATCCTCACTTTTTTAAGTTTTCATCAGTATCAAAGTAATTCAGTAAGTAATTCAGTGATATTTGCTAACAGCTAATTCTGCACACTTTTACTGGTGCCAGTTTGACAAAACGTGAACAAACATTGGCGAAAAAAACACTGCTTAAGTTGCAGGTCACAGCTAACTAACTGAATCCATGTTGCACTATCAGTGGGTTTTTTGTACATCATTACTGCGGCTCACAATGTCCCATTGACTTCAGCGCAGTTGTCCTGATTTTGTCAAGGGTGTCAGACTTTAATTTTATCACCACTGACTGGTCAGTGGTTTTCAAAGTCTATGCCTCAACTGTATCACATAGTCTGATTTATATATATATATATATATATATATAATAAAACCATCAACAAGATTAGCAGCCTCCTCTGGCCACAATGCAGTATGTTAAACAAACAGACTCTTGAGTTTTGTTTGTGATCCACGGCTGTTTGTGTGCACACTGTCTTGTGCGTGTGTATCTTGTGCGTATGCTCTTGTGTTGTGCAAAACATTTCCCTGAAAGTTACCTTTGTTAAAGCAACATTATGCAAGATGCAAGAATTTGTATTTTTTACGACTCGGCGCCCCTACAGTTTTTGGAGTGCAATTCACCCCCATGGCCAGCTGTACACGTGCATTTGTTGACAAGCTGAAGGATCTGGATTTGGTGGCTTATGATCAAACACTAGCGAATTGACAACTTTGCTAACACAGCCAAACATCAAGCAAGCGCAACAACACAAGTCATAGCAAGCCAGCTAATATTACTTACTAGTCCAACAGCAAGAAGGCCAGCTCTGTGTCTGTCCTACAGCCTTTTATTTCGCGAAGCTCTTGTCAACGATTAAAAGCCAGTTCCAGATTTACTCTTGTCTGGCCTCTTGCTCTGTCACTCTCTCTTTTTCTCTTCTTAGCTTCCTCCATTGCCCCTGCCATGATGTCTGTGCTGAGAATACAGAGCTAGACCCATGTGTGACGTAGTGCCTTAAAGCGTTACGCCCTTCTTGCAGGAGATCGTACCCTCTCAACCCAACTTACATAGTGCAAGAACAGGCGTTCGGGGTTCGGAGTGGGAATGAAACAGGCACCATTCTCCTTATTACAAATCAGTGTACCATCAAAATGATTTTGAAGCTGTTATTTTAAGGTACAATAGTTGCATAATGTTGCTTTAATGTGTGTGATGCTAATGTGTGTAATTCCAGTTGACACACATATCCATGCGTCACTTCCTTGGTGGCATAATTTGTACCTTGTCTGTCAGCTCACATGCAATCAAATCCTTTTTTCTGCCATGAAATGTGTCATCTTATTCTCTCTCTTCTCTCTCTCTGTTTCTTTCACACTCCCTCTTCCTCTTACAGTCACACACAAACAGGCACACACCCTGAAGGGCATGAATCCGTCTGCACTAACACAACTGCACTGAGTTATGTGAGGCAGGTGTGAATTATGACACCGTCAATTACGCATATATAGTGGCGAAGATGTGTATGTGTGTGTCTGTGCACATACTGCATAAATCAGGCTTTCTTGGGAACACTGATTTCAATTTCAAATCGTTCCCTGGAACGCTGTTTAAAGGAAGGCAGCTTATCAACTACGTGGGAAAATCCCTCGCCAGATTTTAGATGAACATAGCGTCATTCTCTTGCCTTAATTTACTGCTAGCGGAGCTTTTCAGCTTCATTAAAACAGCTTTGCTAAGGCTCAGTCATGATGATTTGGATCAGGCAATAACTCTCACAGTTTCCGCAATTTATCATCTTTTCTCTGTGTTTTGCACAAACCTTGTAACATATGGACATTAAGTCTATTCAGTCTTATTCCTCCATGGAAAAGGAATCCAGTTTTACATAATACCTTGAGCTATTGGTAGCTGCCCGGTACAACCAGTCTACTGCCACTGGGAGCTGGCCAGCAGCTCAGTGCTCCACAGGAATAACTGGAGTAATGAGCTGCGAGGCTTGCTCGTGGGCACCTTGAGGTTGTTCACTCTCCCCACCCAGATTTTCCAAGCTGAACTCGAAGTTCAAACCTTCACAGCAACCTTCCCATGAGCTGCGTCTACTCTTTAACCTTAAAGCTCCTCTCCCAGTTGACAGCTGATGATAAGTGACAGCTGTCAAAATTTCCCATGTGGAGAAAGTCTGCCATGACCCTTCCAATGAGCTAAAGCATTGACAATGTGTATTAAAATGTAGGCTGAAGCTATTAGCACCCAGGTGTCAGTAGCCAACAATGTTTTGAATTGCACCCAGGGTGGAATAGCCAATGTGGCTATTTACACCCAGGTGTAGTCTATATATCATGGCAGAGACAAGCATCCAGGTGTCCATAGCCAACAATGCTATTTGCACCTGGGGTGGAATAGCCCTGTCATGAAAAACCACCCGCGGCTGACAAAAGACGATCTGTGGCCCCGCACTAAACCCCCACGCTTGAAAATAGACAACCATGGCCGACGCTCAACACCCGCGACCTTCTATAACCACTCTTTGTTGATGCTGCATATAGGAGAAGTTAGCCCTGAGAAGTGCCTAAACGTAACCAAACTGCAACCATTTCGCAATGTTAACCACATGTTAGAAAGGCTTAGGTTTAGGAAATAGACAACAACGGCCAATGCTCAACACCCGCGGCTGTTAATAACCACCCGCAGATGACGCTCACGCCAGGTGTAAATAGCCGAATAGCTGCCGTGTGACTATTCTCAGCTGGGTGCAAATAAACACTCAGAAAAGTTATGTGATGTTAGAACTGTCAAAATTCTGATGTAAAAGTTTGTGCATCCTTGTCTTCCACAAATCTCTTCATATACTGCTAATTTGCTTTGCCAAATATGTATTGGAGGAATTGTAATTCCTGCCTGGATTACATTCACTGGCAATGTTTTTTACAGTCATTGTTATACTGCACAGAAGTCAAAGGAAGGAGGTCTGGATGGTTGGGTGGACAAAGTACAGGACTTTGACACTAGAGACCATGGTTCACAATCTGCGTCCTATGTTAGGTTTAGGCTACAAAAACACTTTGTTAAGATTACGGGAAAATTATGTTACGCGAACTCAGAACAAGATTAGTACAATTTGAAATAACAATGAAACGTGTGATGTAGCACTGAGAGAATCCTGTCGGAAGTACAGCAAACACATCTTTCTGATCAACAAAAGCTTTAAGTGCAGATGGTTGTTCTTTTTCTAGAGAAAATATACCGTCCAGTTTGTTTAATACTGACGCGATAGCAGATTCAGAACGTTCCACATCAGTGGTAGCCATCTTGGTTGTTTACGAAACTGCCTCAGCGGTGCTCCTCTGTACAGTCATTGTATCAAACCCACCCCATGTTAGATAAACGGTTGTCATTGGCCCGACCTGGGCCAGGTCGGCTGGAAATCTGTCTGAATGGGAGAAGGACCAGACGCATCTGCCAGAGCAAATAAATCATGAGCTCGCAGATTTGTCTGGTTCCCAGGGTAGTACATACTACTTCTTATTTAAAAATCCATATGGTTCCTCAGGGAATCCAACTAGTTTTCTCATTTCCTAACCAGCTGTCTTTTTGGAAGGCTCAAAGCTACTTTGGTGCAACAGTCTGAATTGATTGTGAGCGAGCATCTGTGGTTTGACAGTCAAAAAGCAACTTGCAGTAGAGAGTCGCATTAAGTTCCAAGGATCTCAGACCCAAAGTATGAACCAGCTGTCTTTGTTTAGGAAGCTTTTGTATTTTATCTTATGACACATTTCTGCTTTACTACATATACATATAATGATGAGAACAGAAGGGATGGTGTTACATGGCTCTGAAACACCAACAACACGCATGGTCAGATTTTCTTTAGGTGGCTTGCAGGGAGAGTAGCTAAGCAATGTACACAATACTGACAGCTCCTGTTCAAATCAAAGCAGTGATTTTTTTCCCTCTCCTATCTTTTTTACTCTGTGAACTCCCGTCATTTGGGTCTACGACTTGCTATTTTCAGCCTCCTTCACATGTTTTTTTCTCCATCCGCCCATCTGAACCTGTAAATTGCATTTAGCCGCTTGCAGCCTTTTACTTCTCCCTCAATTAACTCCAATTCTCATTATTTTGTTTTTACTCTGGCTTTCTTCTTTAACTTTCTCTCTGTAGATCTCTTTCTTATGTCTTTGTGGCTGCCCTCCCACACAAACACACACACACACAAGCAGGGCCAGACTAGTATAATAATTCAAGCCGGGAGTCAGTCCTGGCCAGTCTCTCTTCACAACACACCACTTATTGTAACTGTTTTTCTGTTGACTATTTATGCAAGTAACATATATTTTAGTTTTATTACTACACACATCCACAATAGTTAAAAACAGCCATTTACTGTCTATCATTGTCTTGCACTTTTGGAGTTTTTGTTTTGCACCTGGCATTTTCTCAAAGTTTTGACTGGACTTGTATGTAGCATACCACTTAATAAAGGCAGGGCAAGGCGGATATTTTTATAAAGCACTTTACATACGCAGAGGAAGATTGAAGGTGCTGTACTGAGAAGTTAAAACAACACGATACATTCAAAGTTTAAAAAAAAAAAAGAGTTGTCTCAGTTCACCCTAAAAAGAAGAAACCCTGATCTCCAAGTTACATTTACTCAAGTACTGTACGTAAGTACAACTTTGAGGTACTTGTACTTTACTTGAGTATTTCTATTTTGTTCTACTTTATACTGTAGCAGTTTGACCAAGTTTAAACCAGTCAAAAGTTTAAGTCACTATCAAAACCCACAAAGGATACATGCATTCACAACATGACCCCTGGTTATTTCTTTATAACACAAATAAACACAAATTTATCAGTAATTGCAAGGTAGTGGAATAAACACTCGAACCAAACCATCATCAGTTCAGTTTTCAAAGCAGGAGATGCTAATGCATTGAAATAATATTGAAAATAAAGAGCTGTATACTCTTTTCTGTCGGGTGGAAGTACCTACAGTGCAGTTACCAGTGGTGGACAAAGTACTCTGATCCTTTGGTTAAGTCAAAGAACAAAAGTATAATTGACGATAATACTTCCCTTCTCTCAAGTATTATTGTTGTATTAGAGCAAAAGAGAAGAAAAAAGTTCTTTATAGTTCAGTCCTGTTCTGTATGATTCAGTTCAGTTTTTAAAGCAACAAAAATATTCCACTTCGGGATTTTATATATAATTATTTATATAATTTTACAAAATACAACACATTGTTGAAGATTAAACAAGTGGTTCCCAATCTTTTTGTCTTGTGATGTCATACAAAAAGTGTCTGGTTGGGTCTCCTTGTCATGTTTCAGATGTCTGAGCAGTTACACCAAATAGACATTTCCCCCCTAAACTTCTCACATGGTTTCATTTCAGTAACTGTTTGAGAGCCACAGAGGTAAACTGAACCAATATTTCACAAAACATCAAAGATTAGAGAAAAGTCCAAAAACTGAAATCAGATCTGTGTATCTGATGATGACAACGACTCATTTCTGTCCAATTCTGAGCCTGTGTAGCTGTCACGTGAGAAAAACGAAACATGCATTATTATTGTTGCGCAATGCGCATGCGCAAAATGAACGAGTTACTCTCTGAGACGACTCGTTGGTACTAGTTTATATCAAAAGAGTAGTTCAATGAACGATACGCTCATGATCGACACATCACTATTGATAACATATCAGCCACAGGGGACATTTTACTGCAGAACCACTGTTACATTTTGTTGATAATACTTTTGTTCTTTGACTTAACCAAAGGATCAGAGTGCTTTGTCCACTGCTGGTAACTGCACTGTAGGTACTTCCACCAGCTCTTTATTTTCAATATTATTTCAATGCATTAGCATCTCCTGCTTTCCTACAGAGCAAGTGTTGATGCCATTTGTTAGTTTTTTAAAGCATAGAATCAACTCGAGAAGAGTAGTTGATTCTGTGGTATATTATGACATGCTGAGAGTGGCCTTGCTAGCATGTTTGGGTTTTTGTTTTTGTTTTTTTTAAACACTTACCATGTCCCTTTACTCATGAATCTGTCATTTTGCAGCATTTTGCTGCACTTTCCCCCAGCGCTTCTCTTCTTTTAATGTGCTCCCTCTCAGCTCCACCTTTTCTCTTTCTCTCATTCTGTCATTTCATCTGCGCTGAACATTTTTTCTCCAAACAGATTGGTCGCACATACATACACATCAACACAGCGTTCAGTCAATTCGTGGAGTGTGTGTGGCCAATCAGGTGTGATGACAGGCAGAGATCATACCATCAGGTTAACAGCAGGCAGGGGAGATAACAGTTTACAGTTCTGAGTGACTGTAGCTGCCCTGTGTTGTTTTCACTGTGTTTTCACATATATTTACATTTTGCATTTTTAACACTGGCCTGACACTCCCAGCCAATCAACTGGCCAGGCCACTGGGAATTCTCATCTTTTCTTCCGATGGTCAGTCCGGGCCTGCATACAAGAGGAGACTCAAACAATGCAGATTGAGCGGATTTAACACAAAATAAAGGACGTCAAACACATGACACATGCACACACTTTCGGCAGCCCCACAAACCAAATGCACACTTTTCCCACTTATGGTTGACTGCACACACTCATACCTACACACACACACACACACATACACACACACAGCAGATGAATGGCGAGTGAACAAGGCAGTGCTGGGAAGGCTGCTGTATAAACCAATTAGCTGGGCTGACATCAAGCCAACTGGAAGAATCTCTCTTTCTCTCTCTCTCTTTTTTTTCCTTCTATCACTTCTCTCTCTACCCCTCTCTTTCCATTTTTTTTTTCCCTCAGCAGACTAGTCTCTGTGGGCAGAGATAGTGCTGAATGCTGCAAAGGTAAGACAGAAAGAGAGGGAGGGAGGGGTTGAAAGAGGAGGACAAAAGAAAAAAAGTGGAGGGTTGGGAAAGAGGGGATGAAACAGTTGGAGAAAGAAAGGAGGGATAAAACAAGTGGAGGCAGTGAGAGAGAGGAGTGTGTGTGTGAAATGAAGCTGGGAGGATGAGTGAGGACAGATAGAGGGATGCTAAAAAGTGATGGCCGTGGCTGGCACTGACAAGGTACAGCTGCTGAACTGAGAGAGAAGGGAAGAGAGACATAGAGGGAGCAGAGAAAGAGAGAGGGAATACGAGTGAGGGGAATGCCAATGTTAGGCCATACAATCCAGGTAATGAGGCATTCAGTTCTGCTGGAGAGACACGGCTGAGAGACTCTTCAACTGCAGCTCCTGAAGAAAGAGAGAGAAGAGGAGGGGAGAGAGAAACTCGCTGCGCTGCGCTTCACGTCAACGTTACCTTGTTTGATGGGTGGCTTGTCAGGAAGAGATGGAGGGAAGAAACAAAGAGGAGGATGAGGGGGTAAAGGGAGAGATGCAGAAGGCGACAAGCAAGGAGAGACCTACATTCAAAAAGTTCAGAGGCAGTGTGAACAGTCAACAGAAAAGGATGGAAAAAAGCAAGATGGCATCGGCTATCATCTGACGACGATTTAGCCTCTGGGGCCAACAGCCAATGTTTCTGGGCTTCCGGTGTAGCCAGTGGATATCCGGATAACGGATAATAGATATCCGGGCTAGAGACTTCCTTATTGTTTGTATCTGTTTCAGTCCGATTAGCATTTTCGGAACCCATCTGCTATTGTCTGACGATGATTTGAATGCAGATACATTTTTAAAAAGCTAATCTCTAGGGTTCCGAGACTGATGAAAAGCAAAATCGTCAGCAGACGATAGCTGATAGCTTTCAAGATTGCATTTCTGCCAATGTGTTCTGCCTCTTTTACTCTCCACACAGACTGTTTACGTGAATGCGACCAAAGTCCCCTCAAACGTGATTGGTCAATACTACTCAAACTAAAAACGGACTACAAACTGAAACCAGAACACTTCCGATACCAAAATCTTGTCCCTTGCCTGCAGATTCTGCATTCGTATGCAGATATCTGTTTATATAGATTAGTGTGAGTTGAGTTGTTTGCTGACTTGACAGTTTCCAGATTCCTGGTGAAGCTGGAGTGATGCTGCACAACGAGCACAATCAGCTTCAAGCAGCACTCTATTCAGCCACGTATAAACCTCCATACCTGCTATATACAGCCATAATGCCTAAAGGTACATTGGCTTCTTGAATCTCAACATAATTACAGCTGGTGCTGTTAAACATGTCTACTGTAACTAAATGTAAATTAAATTAATACAACAAGCTTAAGTGTCTAATCACCATAAACCTACACTGTCAGCTTTTCTAAGGCTACATCAAGGGAGTGTGTTCTACGGAAATATCCCTGACAAACAAAGAAGTTGGCTAATATGAAGGCAAATAATTAGAGAAAAGTAGCCAACACTACACAAACAAAGTTGCATGGAATATTTGGACAAACACCAACTGTAATTTGTATGTAGCCTTATCATGACTGGACAAGCACTGACCATCCAACTAACATAACTTAAAGGATAGGTTCAGACTTTTTAAAGTGAGTCTTAATACGATACTCAAATGTCATATTTGAGTTTGTTTGCTGCAAATTTGGGCGGCACGGTGGTGCAGTGGTTAGCACTGTCGCCTCACCCACCGGTCGGCTGGGGCCCTTCTGTGTGGAGTTTGCATGTTCTCTCCTGGTACTCCGGCTTCCTCCCACCATCCAAAGACATGCAGGTTAGGTTAATTAACGACTCTAAATTGCCCGTAGGTGTGAGTGTGAATGTTTGTCTGTCTCTATGTGTCAGCCCTGTGATTGACTGGCGACCAGTCCAGGGTGTACCCTGCCTCTCGCCCAATGTCAGCTGGGATCGGCTCCAGCCCTCCTGCGACCCTCTGAGGATAAGCGGTATAGATAATGGATGGATGGATGCTGCAAATGTTCCTCCTCTGAATACTGGCCATGAAGCTATACCTTTGCAGAGTTAGCCAAATCAAGTGGCTATCTTCATACTGACAATCATGGGTAGAAATATTGCTGGTGTTTTGTCCCAGCAACAAATCTAAATGTGACTGTCGTATCCCTCTATTGTATTTCATACTAAAAAGATTGTAACTAACTTCTTAATAAAAGTCAAATGTTACACCAAGACAGCTAACCAGTATGCCCAGAAATTGAAGGTGTGTGGAATATTATTGATGCTCCAAGCCTTGTGATTTTAAATGTAGTCGGCTATTGTAACTGTCACTGTCTGAGCAAATTAAATTAATGCAACACATTGGCTAGTCTGTCTCTTTCCAGCCTCCTACTGGGAATTACAGATTTTCTTCCTGCTACTCTCTTCTTTGTCACTTGATGGCATTAAACCAGATTGAAGGTAATCAAGACATGATGTATTTTTATCACACAAATTTAGCAAATTTAGAGCGCTTTCTGTACAAAGACAGAGAGGGCTTTAGGCGGATGGATGGAGCTAAAAGAAATAGAGGGAAGAGAGAGAAATGAGAGTCAGATTCAATTGGCTTTAAAGATGCTGCAGCAAAGTCCTTCATTGTTCAAAGATGGATCCATCCACCAAATCCTGTAACAATGAGACAATGGCTGCACACGTTCCAAGAAGCTGTACCTCTGAATATAACCAGGTTCAAAAACCGAAAAGTCCATTTAAATGAGCTGGAAACAGTTTGTACAATAACTTCTTTTTATACTTAACCATCCTCAATTCAGATTGGCCGAGTCATGTTCAATTCTGCTGGAAGATTTGTTGTCTTCTTTTTGGCATTTAACCATTGTTTTATATATGCAACACTGATTCATTTTAGGTATAGAAAAGTAACTCCTATTCTGCTTGACAGTCCTTTGTTGAACCCCACCTCTGCATCTGGGGGTTAATAATCTTTCAAAGTACCAAAAAAGGTCAAGGATGCAAGATCATCTTATTTTGTGCTTCCGCTATTCTGGGGTCCTCTTTAATGTAATTGCTTCTGTCATCAGGCCCCCTGAAGCCATAACAAAGAAGGCTGTTGCCCTGAAAAATGTGAGCAGTGCCTGAATGATTTAGTAAAGGAAGTGGAGAATATCAAGCTGCAGATTTCCCTGCTGCTCCCCCTCTGTGTCCTCCCCTCAACACTTCGCAGTACTTTGCTGTTTACAAGCCATTACTCTTTGGCATGAGAGGAAACGATTTTTCTTATGAAACTCTCTTCCTGCATCTCCCAGTTATATTAAGTTTCTAATAAAGAGCCTAGATTCATATGGAGCAGATATTTTATTTGTTGTTCATTCTCGTCTACTGGCCCTTTCTTTACCTGTTTGAAACATACTTTGGATTTGAGTCATTTAAAATGTCCACTTAAGATAATTTAGAGGTAGGAGGTAACGCGGGTTGTCCACTGATCACAAGGTTGGCGGTTCTTCCAGTCCACATGTCACATGTCCTCGGGCAGGACACTGAACCCCAAATTGCTCCTGATGATTTGCCTGCACCCTGTGTGGTACCTAGCTGCCATTGGTGTGTGAGTGTGTGCATGAATGGGTGAATGAAAACATTTTAAAGCACTTTGAATAAAAGTTCTATATAAATGTAGCCATTTACCATTTCACAATTTATTTACAGGCCACTGTCATACCTGTAGATGGGTTCACTTGTCTAAGGACTGAAGAAAACAAGACAAAGAGTCTACAGTCAGGCTAGTGGCTCTGTGCGGCTGTACTTGAGCTAAATGCTCATATCAGCATGCTTACATGCTCAGAATGATAATGCTAGCATGTTGATGTTTAGCAGGTATAATGTTTACCATCTTCACTGTGTTAGTTTATCATATTAAACTAAGTACACCTGAGGCTGATAGGAATGTCATGAGTTTTGCAGGTATTAGATCGTAACGCAAAGTATTGGACAAAATCACATTTTGACCAGATGATGGCACTAGAGAAAAAGTCAGGAGATCAAAGCTATTTCAATTCAGCCTGAGGGGAACCGTAAATGTGTGTACCAAATTTCACAGCAATCTATCCAATAGTTGTAAAGATATTTCAATAAAGAACTAAAAAGTCAACCTCATGGTGGCGCTACAGGAAAAGTCAGAGGATTATCAAAGTCATTAGAATACACTGTCAGGGGTTCATGAATGGTTGTACCAAACTGTGTGCCAATCCATCAAATAAATGTTGAGATATATCATAGCATAAGTGAAAGTTTTGACTTGCTGATGGCGCTAGAGGAAAAGTCAGAGACTCACCAATGTTGTTAGAATGTATCCTCTAGGGACCTTGAATATCTGTTGTAAGTTTCATGGCAATCCGTCCAATAGTTGTTGAGGTATTTCATTCTGAACCACAAATATCAACCACATGGTGGTGCTAGAGGAAAAGTTAGGAAATTCTGTACAGACATTCATGGTCCCCAGAGGATGAACCCCAAGGTCTTTGGAGATCTCCTATTTCAATCCATCTTCTAGTTGTCGAAAGTGGTGGACCAGCATATCGGCACTGCCATCCTAGAGCCATGCCGCTAGCATGGCTGAAAATGATAAATTGTTGTCTTTTACTTCTTCGGTTTCATGTTCACACTGGCTTATTACAAACACCAATACGTGTAAACATGAAGTCATGACCTGACAGGTAACTCATTCATTGGACATTTTTGGTGACTGTCAGCCTGGCATCATCAGTGCTACATGGACCCACAGGGGAAATCAAATTCTGGTCACTGACAGCAGGACATGCAGCTCGTTATTTCTCCAGGGTCACACAGTGCTCACAAATAGGTGATTATGAGCATTATTATTTGAAACTGCAACTGGATCTCATTTGTCATAAATTATGTCTTATACTGTAATATTATCACTTTTGTCTGGGTGGGTCATTAGAGCAACTGGCTGCACCTGAGAGGTGGGAGTCGCCAAGGGTATAAAAGGACTGCTCTACCAGGCCACTCTCTTCATCTTCATGGTCCCACAACCCATTTGTTCGCTTTAGGCTTACACCTTAATCAATACTCATGTACGTACTTTCACTTGTACACGTGTCTTTACTCAAGGTCTTCTTGTTAGCTTTTTCCAGAGCTTGCAATAATGAACTCATGCTTACTACTTATACTATTCGTGTGGGAGGTCACTTTCTTGACAGTTCCCAGGATCAGCTAAAGGATATAATAGTAGTACACAATGTTCTGTTTACATTGCATATTTAAAATACTGCATTGTTTACATCCATATTTACAGTTGATTAGCAGTCTTCTTCTTTCTTGAATTTGTTCGCGAATTGCTAAGCTTCTTTATGTGTTACCCCTTCCAAGTGGTGATCAGTGGAAAAGTGGGAAATCATTGGCAGGGGTACGTACCACCTTGCTTGTGTGTATACATGTGCATCCTCGTGCGTGTGATGCACTTGGAAAAACACTGTTCAATTTTGACTAGTGGTCAAAAACTCCACAGGGTGCCAGGGTTCCTTTAAATGCTAAAATCACATATCTGCTTTTTTTTCATACCACAAATGCAGCAGCATCTGCTTGAAACTGAGGACCACCTGTTGTTTGGTCCGCACCAGAGTTTAACAGCTTTCACACCAATGTAAACAAACCAAGCCAAATGGGCTTACATACCACATTTAAAATGCAGAAAACAGGTTAAATATTAATTAGTTCAATTAAATTGAACTAATAAGAGTTATTTTCTCCTCCATCTTAAGACACTTGAAGACCACAAAATCTCTGAGTTGCTGTGCTGCCCACATCATAAGACACTTTTTGTCCCACACTAGTGTCATGGTAACGTGAGGACACAGAACCTATGCAACTGACCTCAGACCAGGGGAGTATTCCAGAAAGCGGGTTTAGTGAAAACTCTGAGTTTGTTAACCCTGAGATGAGAGAAACTCTGGGTTTACCGTTCCAGAAAGAGAGGTAACTCAAACTCTGGGTAAGTTACCATAGTAACTGACTCTGTGAACCTAACCTGCTCGCTGGCAGGTTTTCTTTAACAAACCCTGAGTTTCTCCTTATCTCCTCCCTCCCGCTGAGCCTGAAACTGCTGTCAGACATGGGCTGTCCTTTCCTCGCTAACCTGGTCGATGTTGAAGCCGAATTTATTCGCATATCCTTACGTCAGGAGAGGATTTTGAGACCCCGATTAGATGTCCTATCATTCCCTGATGACTACCTAATTGAACGTTACCATTTTTCGTCACACTCTATCATTTATCTGAACAACATTCTTCTGCCTTAAATCTCTGATATTACACACCGCAGACATGCTCTCAGATCAGTGCAAATTCCTTGCGTTGCTCTTCCTTTATATTGGCGATGCAGAACATATCGGGAAAGCAACTGTTTGTAGAGCCGTAAGAAAAGTGTCCCTTGCACTTAAACGCCTACTGCACATTTTAGTGGTGTTCCCTGGGCACAAACCTCTAAGGACCATCAAAGAAGAATTCCACAGGATTGCAGGTGACTAATGTAGAAATCATTCAGTTGAAGTTATATCACGATATTTTATATTCTGTTCATAACATTCTGCTGCGACCTTAGACTGGGATCAGTAAGTAGTTTTTATGTTGTAGGTTTCCCTATGTGATAGGCTGCATCGATGGCACACATATTCCTATCACTGCTCCTTCAGTCAATGAAGCAGACTATGTAAATAGGAAGTCTTTCCACAGCATTAATGTGCACGTACATTGACTACTGTCTTATAATAAGAAAGACTATACATCACAATATACTGAAACCAATATCTCATTCTCTGCACTGTCCAGATCATATATGATGCAGCACACTTGATCACCAATGTTGAAGCCAAGTGGCCTGGCTCTGTGCATGACTCACGAATGTATCGTGAGTGTTCCCTGAGCAACAGATTTGCACATGGCAAGTAAAGCTTTGTACAAATATTCCCTTGTCTCCTTCTTTTAAACACCCTCTAAATGTATCCACTATATAGTTACAGGACAGTTTGATGGCCACCTGCTTGGTGACAGAGGGTACCCATGCCAGCCCTTTCTGTTGACCCCTTACCCTGACCCTGAGCTGGGCCCCCAACAGCTTTTCAATGTGGCCCACTGCAGGACTAGAGCCCGGGTTGAGATGACAATAGGCATCCTCAAAGCCCAGTTCCAGTGTCTACGTAAACCCAGGGTAACCCCAGAGAGGGCATGTGACATTATTGTGGCATGTGTTGTTCTCCATAATATTGCCACAATTAGAGGAGAGCAACACCCTGCCGTGCAAATGAACGACCCAGAGGAAGACCATCCCATCCACCCTGCAGATGTTCCGGATGGAAGAGCTGTCTGAGACATAATTTGCCGGAATCACTTCACAGATTAAGCTACCATCACCCCCAGCAGTGAAAAAGACAAATCATTCACATTTCATTTGGTCTTCTTTATTTCCTACAAATACAAAAGCAACAATTAGTATTTTTATATTGTTCCAACAACTAACTATTCACCTGTGACCATACACCCACCTCTAACCGGCGTTCTAGCAATTCAATTCAAGATCTATTTATTCTCTGTAATGAAGGTCCTCTTCATTACTAGTATTGGTAGCACAATGTGGGTAGTTCTGGGTAAAAGAAATAAATACACAACACACACCTGAAGGATTGAAGGCTTTTATTGAAATTGTTGCATGATGTGTGTTGCAGATAGTGTAGTTGCATCCGCAGCTGGACATGATTGAAGGCCGGCCCTGGGAAGACAAGCATACATTTAGTGTGGCTAGTTGGGTACCTTAGCATAATCTGCTTATGGGGTAGTACCTTGGTCAAATGTAGGGATTAAATTTACTGTTTATTGTTTACGTGTGCAGTGGTATAATGTGCATTATTTTCGGGTCACTCACCTCTGTTGTGTCTCCTCTTCAGGGTGTTCAGGTAAAAGAGTCCCCGGGGTATCTGAGCACCAATTTGAAGGTTCCGGGAGATACCACGTGGTAATTAGTGTAGGGGTGGGGAGGTACTTTAATCTGCTATTTCAGTTTTTGCGGTTGTATTGTAATGAGTAATATGCAGGAAGATAATATACACTATGACAGTAGTGTGGGGTACATGTGTTTTAATGTTTTGATTGTGTTTTTGTCTGGGGAGGGATGGGGGTCCCTATACTGTGATAGTGGTCGAGGTCGTAGCCAGCGGCAGGCTATATAAGGCTGCCACTTTCCATCAAGCGCGGCTGCTGTCAGGACCACATGCGTCCCGTGGTCCACAGTATTTTTTATGTGAAGATGTTCTTGTGATGTATTTATTGTGGGTGAAATAAACACCTGGTTGGTATGCACCTAACCTCGGCCTCAAGTCTCCTACTGTTTAAGTCCAGCCGCTACACGGCCATCCTAACATTCTCATCACTTCAATGTACATTTCAAACTCAATTCCACACAAGCATGTAAAAAAAATAAAATGGGGAGAGAACTATCAGTAGCTATCATACATAATATGAAGATGTATACCTCTGTAGGCCTTTCTGAATTCCTCTCTGTGGCAGCAGACAACATGTCTTCTTCATCATCATCCTGTGATGAAGAAGAACATCCTGTTTCAGTATACGTTAAACTACTATATTTGGCAAAATCTCTGGAGTATTGAGTACTTACAACTGCAAGGGGTTCTGTTGTGGCAGGAGGCTCAACAAGGCAGATAACACCATCAGCGACTGTTGGGAGAAATGAAAAACCCAAAAAAGGAATATACATTTACACACACACACACACACATATATACATATATATATATATATATATATAAAATACACACACACACACACACACACACACAGGCCTCTGCCTTCTTTCTGTTAGCTGAATAAAACTCAAATGTTCATCTAATAAGCAGGATATTAGGCGAGAGGCGAGATGTGTGTTAAAACTGCATTATGCTGGGGGTTAAAGCTACTGCAAGTTGAAATAACCACTGAATGATATTTACTTTGTTTAATATGTCAAATATGATTAAAACCAAATTGAGGTAAAATCATGAGCCTATAGGTCTAAGCAAAATATGCCTTACCTGTTTGAACTATGTTTTTACATTTAATTTTCAGCTGCTGCCAAGTGCCCATGAGATTGCACCTAAATGAAAATAGATTTTTAGTCATTAACATTCCACCACTTTTTCACCTGTAATATTGAAAGAAAGTGAGGTTAAATGTTAGATGAATAGACTACTGCATTCAATGTATGCATTGACTCAGGCAGCAATTCTGTCCCACGCCAATTGTCTCTCCTTTGCCGCTGCAGCTGTGTTACTTTTGTTTTCTGAAAATGTACTGATACTCGCCATAAGCACGTATCACAATATCTAACTTCAGTGGGGTGAAGTAGGACAACCTTTTTTTCTCGACGGATGCCATGGTGAATCGTAGTATTGGAGCTCCATTGATGATGGCTTTTTATAGTCGTCATGCACACTTAACTCAGAGTTGACTGAACTAACTCAGATCAGCTGTTCTGGAACCGAAAACTCAGAGTTTCCCATTTCAGGGTTCAGGGTTAGGCTCAGAGTTTGTTAAACCTGCTTTCTGGAATACCCCCCAGGTGCGATGATTACAAGATTATTCCACTTGGAAAAATCCAAGACTGGATTCAATTATCCCAATATTACAAAAAAATCACATTAGAGGTCAATGTGGGGAAGCCTGTGGTAGGTTTTCTTTTTCGTGGATGCATTCTTTCCCAGACATATGTGGTGTGTGTAGTTGAGAGAAGAAACGTGAATTAACTTTAAATCTACAGGGATTTCAATAACATCAAACATACAGAGAAAGCAACATAGTTAGCTAAAATAACTAAACGTATAGTATAATGTCCTCAGTCTGATAGTAAAAACAAACAGGTGGCAGGGAGTTGTTACTTGGCATTCAGAGTATCACTACAGGCTGCAACTGAACTCTTATATTTTTTTACTGTATTTACCTCAGTGTTGTGTGCAAAGTTGTTTTTCCTAGGATGGCGAAGTTAAGTCACGAATAGTTATTGAGCGCTATAGCTACATTAACCAAAAAGATGCACTGATAGATATATGGTTATATGATATATGGTTATATGATGCCAAAATGAGGTAGCGAACTAGATTTGACACTATTCGTTGGTAAGTAAGAATAGTTTTGTTAACAATGATATGATAGCTAGCCATCTATTTCCTTAGCTAGCTTGCTACTTGTACTACAAGTTGTAGGGTATGCATAGTTGTTCAATAAACCGACTTGAGCTACTGAAGCTAAGATGGTTTAGTTATCTTCTTTGGTGACTGCCTTTCCTAAGGTGATAAAGAAAAACACTACCATATTCGTTTTACTGGCGTCCATGAAATGTCAGACAGCACTGTGTGTTTATAATGCTGCTGCTACTTTGACAATGAAGCCTATGGGAAAAGATAACATTTTTAATCATCAGCAACTGCTCCTGCTCTGTCGCTTTACTACAACTCCTGCGAAACATGCCACACGTAATAATAATACACACTGTATATACTTAATAAATAAAGTGTGTAGAAGCAAATGTTGTCTTGCACTCATTAACTATGCATGACTTGACGTCGTCATCCTAGGAATTTTGCATGCTGTACTGAGACATAACATATATGAACACCATCTCATCTGCACCTGCTACACTCAGAGCTGCTGGACCTCCTGCTCTGTCCAACCTCTCTCTCTCACTCTCTCGCTCTCTCTCCACTGGTTGGGATGGTTTGTGTGTATGTTGTGTGTCTTTGATGAGTCTTATTAAGTCACTCCATCTCCTTTTCATTCCCCATGAAACCTGTTTCATGACTCCTATTACATTAATAATACAATAATATCATCGTGTGCCACTTCCCTCCCACCCTGCCTATGGTTTCCTGTGTGCTCTCATTGGATACTGCTCTTTCTTGTCTCAGACTCATGTCCAATGTGCCCCGACTACAAGCAAATCCAGTTTTTGGCTGCGAGAAAAACATTAGGCATGTTTGCAAAGTGTGGTAATGTCTGGGACAGCTCACAATGACGTGAACACACGTCTGAACTGCTTGAACTAGAGGCCCCGTCCTGATTAGCTCGACTCTGTGCCAAGAGTTTTAGTGTCAGATCAAATAAATTTGTCTGACAGGCAAATCGTGGCAAAATTCTTGTAATCTGCAATAGCCCATTTTACTTAGTCACCTAAAAAAGTGTTGGTGGGAGTCTGACTAAATCTGTGGCTGAAGAAAAATTAACTTATCTGCACTGATTGTGTCTACATTTTAGAATTAGCTTTATGGTTTTGTTAATAACCCTTAAGGTTTATGTTGGAATGGCATCTTCCGAGTAGCAAGGAATCTAAAACTAGCAACCTTGAATCATGTAGTGCACACACCCACATGCATGCTGGGACGTAAACACTTTTTCAAGAAAAAATCTTCAAAAATCTGTTATTTAACCTTTCATCACAATTTGCCTGAATGTTGATCTTTTCAAATGCTCATTGATCACTGTATTTAATCATGGTAATTGGAAAGTGGCACCGGCTGGGTCCTACAGACTACAGCTTCACTCAAAGTGGGCTAAATTGTGGCAGGTGGTCCAGCAGCCATTCATTTGGCACTGCATTTTGCATCATGCAAAATTGTTAGGTCTCTTGACCTTAAAATGAGAAATTATAGGTGTTGAATGATGCACCATCTGTCAGGATGCTGTTCTGTATGGTACACAGAAGGAATACAGTTGGCTTTTGGTATATTACATAGCTGCGACTACCTCAAGTCATCTTCTTGAAATGTTCAACACCATGAGAGATGATTTGGTTTTTCTTCATAAGCTAAAAAGTGTTTTGTATTGCATTGGGTAATAGAGAAAACATTGAAATCTGCACTCCATTTATTTTCTGAAACAAGGAACAAATCTTTATCAGGCACACGACATTTCCACAAGCATCACATTATTCACTGTATTTCAAAACAATGACAATAAGCAGCAGGTGCTAAAGGCCACTGGCTACTAAAATGGAGTAATTAACCACAGGTAAGAACAATTGAAATACAAAGCAAAGTAATAATAAACAACACTAACATCTGCGAGTCCACATGGGCAGTTTTATTTATATTAAATAAGTATTATTAAGTATTATTCGATCTTGTGGGTGGCTGAAAAAGTGAAGTGAGATTTCAATGTGCACATTGACCACGTCGATAGTTGCAATGGTAGAGCAATGACAAGAGGTGTGGAAGCTCTGAGAAAATGTAAGATTTGGATCTAAATTCAAAATGTGCCAATTTTTTTTCATTACATTTTCTTTATTCCTTTCTTGACCTTGATTTGTATAGATCTGGTGTGGGGGCTGAAACATCATAAATAAAAGTGAGTAAAAGTGATTGATAATGAATGTGTTTTTTGGTTCTATATATATCTCTCAAATCCTTTTTCCAAGGGTGAACATTGTGTACAGCATGAGACTGGTTACCCTTTGGTTTTGTTCATGTCTTTTTCAAACAGGCATCTTGACTCGCATTTTGAAATCTTTTTGTAGCATTTTATATACATTTTTCATCATAGCCTCTCTCTCCTAATCTTTGAATCAGATCAGTGCTTTGTTGTGCTTAAAATGATCAGAGCTATTGGAATATCTAATGATCAAAATATCACTGAAGTTGATTCTGGAGTAGTTGATGACGAGTATCAAATGTCAAACCAATAACTTGTAGAAGAGAGGAAACTGATTTCCAACAATGTCCCAAAAACTTACTTCTCCTATGTGTGTAAGATCCAGCTGTGAGCAAGCTAATTGGAAAGCCAAGAGTGTAGTTACAGGGCTTCTGCCAGGTCTTGAGTTGTGAATTGATGGCAGCCGGCCATCAATTCCACAGCTTGTTTCGTTTATTCTTGTTGTTTTGGTTTATTTTTCATTCAACACAAGTTCACAACCCCTGTGGTTTGGTAGTAATCCTCATACTTCCAGTCTGAATAATATAAAGATGGACAAAAATCAGCTGCCCACTGTGGTGGTACAATTTGTGGTGTGTGTCTAGAGTTCATCCAGGCATAAATGAATCCAAACACAACATATAATAGTGGTGACCCCCAAAGGTTCATAGAATAGCTGAGCCTGTCACTGTTACTGACTGCCTATGTCCTCAGTGTGAGTCAGATACAACATAGTGAGGAATACAAACCTGATTCACTGGTCACTATTCAGTATGGTAAATGTAATTTATTCTTTCCATGTCCAAACACTGCTGTGGGTATGTGATATCTTCAGGTTTCATCATGTTGGATCATCAGTTTTGTAAAGTTACAGAAATGGTTGGACAGAGCACACCCAATCACGACCCTAACCCCTTCCGAAGCTATTTGACGGTCCATCAAGAAGTTCATCTGCAGTATACTGGAGCCTTACCAGTTCTGACCTTCGAGAGAACAGAGCACTACAGGGTCCAAAATGCAGTGAGTTATCATATTAGTTGTGTCATACAATCCTATTTTCCTCCTGAAGTATTAACTATTCCACAAAAGACATGTAGAGTTGATGGTACAAATACGTTCAAAATCACTGGTGGATGACCCAGGGGCCATCTTGAAGAACTTGTCAGCAGTCCATGGATGACCAATGTAGGAGCCATTATGTCTGTGTATTTAGTTATGTTGATTTGTAGTCCATATTAAGATTAACACGGGTGGCAGTGTTGATCAGGGTGGTAGACATAGTATATAGACACAGGTGTACACAGCTTCTAATCAGGCATGGGGACGGGGAGAGCTCACGGTTTTTACCGCTACACGCTACCCGCTGCACGCTATGTCAGTCACTACAGAAAGACAAGATAATCAGCTCATATTCATGGTTCATTTGCAATGTAAAAGTACTTTGGCTGTATGTAAATCTTCATTAAATGGGAACCTCACCCGATGGTAAATATGGCCTGGACCTCTCCTCATTGAAGCGCGTTAAAGACAAGATCTCCCGCACCCAGCCGAGTGGCTAATTGCTGGTCAGGATAGTCGCTACAACCAATGCTTGATTGGGCCATTTCACTACTTCTGTTGCTTCTGGTACTGGCTAAATGGGCATCAATGTGCACTTAAAACAATCACCTTTTGGGATTTTGACCATCCCCTTTCAGCAACTTCTCAATGTGTTTGGTCTCTGACTGCAGACAGGTGTTCACACCAGTGGTGGGATCATTGAACAGGTGGTGCCAGAGCCAGTCAGCATCATCCTGTAGGTGACATCTGGTTGGGTTGGATGGCAGACAGAGCCAGGAGTGGGCCAGCTGGGCAATGACACCTTATCCCAATTAACCTTGTCCTATATCTGTCTCCCAGTGTGTGGAGAGGTGTGCTGAACCACAGGAGAAAAGGTTATGTTTAAGGGGATCATATTGATATGCTGTGCTTGAATTGGCTTCTGCTTTACAGATAGTTCGACCTGATACTGAGAAGGAAAGAAGGGTTGTTGCCATGTATCTGCAGAGTTAACTCCTGGGAAGAGTCAGATAAAACCACCATAGCATGTTGATCACATGCACACAGGCTATGCTACTCTTAATTCCAACACATGATTCATAAAACTGTCCCTTTGTTTTGTCCCTTACATTAGCCACCTTTTCACATACTTTGTGCTCCAATTCGGGAATCTACATAAATAATCCATATAATCTACAATAATGCTTTAAGAATGGTTTGCATGGCCAAAAGTATGTGGACACCTGAACATTATACTGATATGATTGTTGAACACATCATTATTGGCATCAAATAATAGGTTCACAAAGTTTCAAGTGTCTCTTAAAACAATAGTCAGGTGCCCATATATATATTGAAACATGTTTTCCTTGCTGTAATCATTCCTCCTGTTCATACTGGATATTGAGTGATGGAGGACAAAATTCACAGTCCTTGTTCTGTGCAAAGATATATTCAAAAGTTTACCTGAAGCTATTATGAGGTTTCAGCAGTGTGAGTTTCACAAATTAAGTGGTTATCCTCTACAGTTGTAGTCTTGCATTAATATGAAATTCCCTCTTTATGTTTCCCCAGACAGTGTTTCCTTGCTGAGCTGCAGTGGAGGGATAGTAATACAAAGAGGGAATTTTGTCCCTCATCAGCAAAATTTGAAGCATGTTAGGAAGGAATCCCTTAATGGCCAATAGGAGCAAGAGGAATTATTACAGCAAGCAAAACCTGTTTTTGTGTTCATATGGGCACCTGACTATTGTTTTAAGACAGACATTGTGGACCTTATGCTACTAAAACAGAATCTGCTCTTCTGGTTTTAGGCTTTCCACCAGATTTTGGAACCTGGCTGCAGGGATTTACTCCATTCAGCCATAAGAGCATTAGTGAGGTCCACCACTGATGTTGGATGATAAGGCCTGGCTAGCAGTCGGTGTTCCAGTTCATCCCAAAGGTGTTGGATGGAGTTGTGTCAAGTTCTTTCACGTCAAACTCATAAAAACTTTTAAATAACCTGGCTTTGTGCGTGGGGACAGTGTCTTGTTGAATTTGGTCATCCCAACTTTTCCTCTAGCATCACCAGCAGGTTGACATTTTGAAATATCTTGTCAACAGTTGGATGGATAACTATGAAATCTGGTACAGATATCCATAGTGCCCAGAGGAAAAATCCTAATGAATTTATGGTGATCTCCTATTTCCTTTAGCACATCAGCAGAGGAGGAATCCTAATGACTTTGATGATCCCTTGACTTTTTCTCCAGTGCCGCCAACTATTGGATGGCTTACGCCCTCAGAATGAATTGTAATCAGTTTGGTGATCCTCTGACTATTCATCTAGTTCCGTCATCACTTCAAAATTCCAATTCGTCCCGTTCGTACTTTTGTTTATGACCAAATACCTGCAAAACTAATGACATTCCCATCAGCCTTAGCTATACTTTGTGTTTATTGCAAGTTTGCAAATGTCAGCATTCTAACATGCTAAAGTAAGATGGTGAACATGGTATTAACATTATACCTGCTTAACATCAGCATGTTAGCATAGTCATTGTGAGCATTTTAGTATGCTGATGTCAGCATTTAGGTCAAAGCATAGCCTGACCAGTACTGTGAGGACTGTGACTTACCTACTGTGAGCAGTATTGTGAGCACTGTGACTTCTCACTTATATATATTTTTTTTTATTGTTTTACAAGAAGAAATGGGAGGCCAAGACATTCCATGCTAGAACAATGCATCATGCCATAAAAGTGTGTGTCTATCTTGACAAGAAATATACATTTCTTTCTTGGCAGCCAGTGTACATATTGACCCAGGTTTAAAATCCTGAGAAAGGCTATATAAAATACATAGCTGTTTTGTTCAGAAGATAAAAGACATTAATGGACCCCAGAGGATAAATCCTAATGACTTTAGTGATCCCTTGACTTTTCCTGTAGCACCACCATGAGGTTGACATTTGTGGATTTGAGTGAAATGTCTCGACAACTATTGGATGGATTGCAATAAAATCCGGGGCAGACAGTTACCTCCAGGATAAACTGTGACCACATTGATGATCCTGATCAGTCTTAGCTGTAGTTCATATTTAGTGCTGTTTGTAGATTGTATTTCTAAATGTTAGCATGACGACAGGCTAAACTAAGATGTGTGTGCATTTAGCTCAAAGCACCGCTGTGCCTGCATATACACACACACACATTCTTTTTCTTACAGAAAGAAGGCAGACATAATGCTACTTGATGCATTAGATTAATTTGAGAGTGATGAATTAGTAAATTCATCACTTCATTTACTAATTCATCACTCTCAAATTAATTGTTTACTGTGATGCCAGCACAACATTAAATTTAGATAGTTTTGGAAACACTTCACAAATGAAGAGGCTTTAAAAATGAATGTTATCACCTTTGTATTAAGATACTTGGGAATTATGATGACAGTATCAAGATTTTACTAAATACACAGGAGCAGTTATGCTGACTATCCTACCTTTGCTTTGCAGACCCCTGCCAAATAAACCAGTGCTTATGTCTGTGACAGCACTGTTAAAAAATAAATGGCACTCATTTGTTTTTCCCCACTGAATAACACCACCGCAGAGAATGTCCCTTTTAATGCCTATAACTATATTACTGCAGCAGTATTTTAGTATCCATATCAGAGAATGGGTATGAGTAATAGAAACATGACATCTCATTAGAAAGTTAGGGCTTTGTTCTAAGTGCCACTAGTCTGCTCTTTGTTTACTACCTGCTGACTCACTATAGAAATGAGTTTGGAGTTTCTTGCTCCCACATGCCTTCTATCATGTCTGGGGTACAAAGTATGTAAGGGTGGTGTTTACTGAATTAAACTTTTTTAAAGGGTAAATATAATATTTCTGATAAATGGAGCTGCTGCTAACAAATAAATTAGACTGGGAGGTGGAAGTTCTACAGTGTAAAGTTGCCATAAATTCAGCTATTATAGTTTGTAATACTGACATGCACTGCAGGGGAGGAAAAAAAGTTTTAATAAACTGGAAAAAAAAATCTTTATGGCCATGGTGGTGAAATGGGTGATGCCGTAAATAGAGCAACAAGTGCACCATGGGAGTTGTCTATTAATTAATACATTGTTGTAACTTTTCTTTCTTTCTTACTTTGGTTTGAAGCATATTTCTGTATTAGTGAAACATTGAGGATGGTGGTTGTTGACCTGGAACAATAGTAATCTAGAGGTTCACTTTTACCTTTCTTCCTGTTCTGTAGAACTGACTTTAATGTGGAGTCCTTTCACAGGCCCACATTTCATGGAGAACCATGAGCTCCTGTGCTGTCCTTTTCAGGAGCAGCAGCTTTCATACTGTACTGCTGTTGACAGCAGTTATTTAGCCAGGTATTAGGAAGGCAACTTAACCCACTGTGATCAATCACACACACACACACACACACACACACACACACACAGCCAAACAAACACACACATACATACACTTGCACATGTGCAGTCCTGCACTAATTGATGGCTGGTAATGCAGATGAATAATCAGTCCTGCTTTTGAGCAGTACTGACAGGTCAGTATTGACTGCCCAATCAATAATGATAGCTAAAAGCCAGAGAGAGAGGCAGAGAGCCAGGATTGACTTTGTTCTTTTTTCATTTTTTCCCATGTAGTTTTGTCTGTATATCTGTATCTCTATCTGATGCCTCTTTCGTCTTTTTTTCTGAGGATATCTCTTTGTCAGTCTCTGTATTCTTATTTTCTCTTGGAGTGAAAACAAGCTGAACAGTTCTAATTCTTTATTTTCAGCCTTCTGGAATGTGCTAGCAAACTGAATTGAGCCACTCATGCTGACACTGTTTTTGAGGATTCAGTTCTTATCTGTGATCTTTTAAGTGAAAAAGTCGAAGGTGCTCTTTGACAATATATGGTTGTTTTCTAATACACAGCCTGTTTCTATTCTCTCTCTATCAGCTTGGCTTAGACTGAAGCAACCTGCTTGCTTTCTTTGTTGCTTTTCCTTTATTCTCAATTTTCTCCATCTCAGTTTCTAACTTCTGTTTACAGTTATGGATAATCAGGAAATGTGTATGCATAGAAAACTCAACCGTAGACTTAACATATTTAAGCTAGGTACTGTACTAATGTAGGATGTCAGGTGTAGATGTTAGGTGAAGGTAATATGTGAGCTCTGGCACTGGGTCAATAAATGAACATCTCCCATAGTGGATGTGTCACTGACCTTGGATACAACACCTTCTCCTCCCACCTCTGCTACATCTACACTGGCCTCATATCACACACATTTGCTCCACAGCATCTCACATAATATTTCCTAACCTCAGTGACGATCATGCTACTACCTGCTGCTTCATGTGGCCCACTAACCCAGTTCCCCTTTCATGACATGTTCACTTCATCAGTGCAGGTTTCTGTGTGGTCACACCATGACCTCCATAACCCTTTTGCACTGGAATATTCAATTTTAACTGCTTCTTTCTCACTTCTCTAAATGTCTCATTTTGAGTGTGAAACTCCCATTGCATATTCACAAGCTATCTTGTCAGTAAACCAAATCCAGAGAACAAACATTGAGTAACCATGGACGTCATCAAATGATAATATGACTTTGGAAGTTTCACTGAAACTAAATAAGAGGCTGCACACATTTTGGTGTGATTGGTGTGTGTAACAAAAAGACTATAGCCTATAGGGGGAAAAAACACACTGACAGCAACAATTCAAGGAGTACTCCACAGATTAGGCATCGCACTCCTATAACATTGTTGGACTCACCATGGACAGCTAAATCATCATCAATCATAATCAAAATCAATGCAGCAGAACCAGAGATATTGTCTTTTTATTCCATGCATTCTTCATCCTTGCCAAAACTGAGCGCCTACATTACCCATAATGCAACTTGACAGCTTTAGTCGAAGATTCGAGTGTGTTATATTAGTAGCTGCTAAGCCCGGAGCTGCTAGCCTCAAGAAGATGAGGAGTGGGCTACAGAGGTCTGGTAAGCTTACTTCTTTCTAACTCCACACCTCCAGATTTTTTTTGTTTTCAATCTTGTAGAGGTTACATCACTTGGGGGCATTTATCAGACTTCACACAGCTCCCTCTGGAGCCTCAAAAGGCCTTATACAACTTCTTCCACATATACTCCCCAACACCTGGAAGCACACTTTGGTGTGTAAACCTGTGGGGTTCCCCTTTAAAAACCCTGAAAACCTATTTTCTCAATCAGCTTCTTGCTGTGAGTGATGTGGTCCTACATGAACACAAACATGTTCTGCCAAAGATAGAACAGTTTTGGTTATTTTAGTTGAGAAACTTCTGTTTATGCTGTTGTTGTCCGTGCTCTTCTTACTAGTTGGAAATGGAGGGTCTGAGTTGGAAAAAGGTGATGTCACTTACTTCTGAGAACCAATCAGGATTTAGCAACATTTGAATTGTAGTTGTAATTCAGTTACAGTTGTTGCCAGACCACTGTCAATCAAATGTAATCTAACCACACCCAGTCCTGATGAAGCAGATTACGTTTTTGAGCATTAAACTCTGAATAAGTATTACCAAAAAAACTTTTTTCTTGCAAACTTTAACTTTGATGTTCCTTATTAAGTCATACTCACTGTTACGGAGAAAAAACAAGTTTACAGGTAAGTTTACAAGTATAGACGGATGGAATTTGTACATAGTGTCACAGCCTGACCTGGTACTCCAGGTTTTGCTATGTGTCTTTTGGGAGCTGCTCTCTGCCTTGTGCCCACCTGCAAACAATCACCTGCACAATCAAGCCAGTCAAGATTCCTACTTTAGCCTCAGTCTCCGTCAAGCCTTTACCAGATTGTCTTGTGTTCATGCCAAGCTCTCAAGCCATTTGCTCAAGCCCTGTTTTTCTGTTACCTTATAGTGACTTTTGCTCTGTTTTCTAGACGATGAGGATTTGGCCTAGCCCTTGCCTGAACCTCTGTCTCACTGCCTGACCTTTTTCTGCTTCTGCCTTGTCCATTGTTTGCTTGACTTTTTGTCATTGGAACTCTCTAAAGAGACTTCTGTGTTGTCTGCTTTTGAGTCCTCTCCATGGTGCCTGACATATAGTGTTCCATAAACTGGGGCACCCTGGTGGCCTATGGGGTTAAGTCGCTGACCAGGAACCGCAACTTCCCCATCTCTCTCCCCCCACTCATTTTCTGTCATGTCTCTACTCTAAAAAAAAAAAAAAGAGCAGAACATTTTAGAGAAAAGTAACCCTAACAAATAAACAAACAAAAACAAAAAAAACCCCACAATACTGGTTATTTAACCTTGTTTTTTTTTGAGTTGCAGGTGATATTGTCATAATTGTCATTGTCATTTACTTCTTAAAATACAACAGAATCAATCACTATATAAGTAAATTAAAGGTAGTACAGGGAAACTTAATGCCTTCTTCAATGTACAGTAGGTCATATGACTGCAAGCTCCATCATTCTCTGAAAAAAGATTACACATTACATTATATCCATATCATAAAAGCTCACAGGCCTCCTAAATAGGCGATTAAAGAATGTAGTGCAGTACTGTACTATAAAAAGCATTGTCCTCAGGAGTATAGAGTACAGCACACTAATGTAGTACATAGAGATTCTCTCTTTCATGTCGTTCAGACAGATGGTATTGTTTTCAGGGACCGTATTAAATTAGCTGTATTATGTTCAGCTGTAAATGTAGTTATTCTGCCACCAGTCTACCGCGGATATTAAGAAGTATTTCAAGATCAGTAGTTCAATCAGGAGAGACTTCAGTATGAGTGAACAAATGTTCATCGACACATGCTTAATAAAGATGAGAAATGTGAAGAGTCTTTGGCGATTAGACCCCATCGTGACTTCATCATATTTTAAGGGGGGTAGAGAAGCCGTGAGTAGTATAGGAGCACATGAACAGCTGTTCCTGGTTATATTTCAAACTAAAAAAAGACAGACAACAACACATTAGTATTGTTCCTTCAATGAGAAATCTAGATTGGGCTGTTATCCACAGACACAGTTTTCATTGGAACTACTTCCTACCAAAGAAATGCTCCCTATTAAAATTGTTCATGTTCTGTGGATTATCCAGAGTAACACTGATTCTGGAGGGAAATGTTGGTGCTGAGGTTTTTAGCCAAACTAGCAGCATGACTCTAGGAATGGTAATCTCGGTCTGACAGTGGGTTGGTCTACCACTTTAGCTCTAAAACTACTAAATGAATGGACATTCAAGATCCACAGAGGATGAATCATACTCAGTTAGATTAAATCTGGGGATGACTTGACAGCAAAGGATGATCTATCTAAATGGCCACATACCACTAGGGAGAAGCAAGAACATTTCCACTTTTATTTTATTTTACTCATTCATTTTTTGTTAATTTGGGTGAAGCAACCCTTTAAATGAATTTGGATAATCACTGTGAATTCCCAAAAGACAATAATACACCCCAAATATATAGGCCTACAGTATACCCAGACGATTTATGTTTTAAATTTGGCGTTGAATTTATGGGTCACGAAACACTGAAATTCCTGTCCATTTTAAAAACAGACATATCTTTGAACTGAGGCAATTGTACTATTTACAGTAACTTTTTAAATTGTGTTTTCATTATTAGGCCTACTATATGTACCTTTTTTTTTACTTAAGTGATTAGATAAGTTCCATGCTTATAATAATGCCACTACTGCACATATTATTACATCTAAGCAGCAAAACTGAAAACCCCTTGTAATAATCTACTTGACACACAAAAAACAATTCTCCAGAGGAAACGAGGCTTTTGCTGAAAATAAAAATGTAGTGACAACTTTGATGGTGCTGGACTCACAGCCTCTTTGTTCTAATTACTTCACTGTATAAACTTGGAATCTGTGTTTACCCGTTTGCTGTGCAGAAAAGCATTTTTAGATTAATAAGGCTGCCGTAAGATCAAAATGCCACATCAGAAGATTAAAATAATTAATAATGTTACCGCTGCTGCGTCACATGCGTAAATTGTGTACACTACATTCAATTTGGAGACACATGTATCAATCCTGCTGCTGTGTGATGGCCACAGCTATTTAATAAAGTCAAAGATATGGAGCATACATGTGTTTGGTCAGCGTAAGATGGTGGTATCTTCTCATTTCTCTATTTTGTGCCTCATCGTTTCCTCTCTCCTCCGTCCTCCTGCCTGTGACCCTGAAATTGATCTCAGTGCGCCATCTTGAATGATGAGTCCTTTTGTATTTATAAATTGTATTAGTTATTTAAGATGATCAAATGTGCGATTGAACTTTCTTATATTCCAGCGCAAAAAGGTTATGGAGGTCTTGCTGTAACTACACATAAACCTGCAGTGATGAAGTTAACATGTCATGAAAGGGGAACTGGGTTAGTGGGCCACATGAAGAGGAAGGTGAGATGTTGTGATGCAAACGTGTGTGATGTGATGTCAGTGTAGATGTAGTAGATGAGGTGGGAGGAGAAGGTGTTGTAAGGTCAGTGACACATCTCAGAGTAACCAATTGCCTCAGTTTCCATTTTTCATGTGACGTGACACCCCATCCCCCATTATTGGAATATTTAACTCTGGACCAACATGTTGGACTAGCAAAACCAAAGTCCAATATCTCCTTCAACAGTTCTCCCACACTCTGGGCTTATGCACCCAAATAGCTCTTTCTCATCGATTAGATTTCTTGATCATTTATTGATCTGGGAGTACTCACCTGCCAACAGTGCTCAAAAAGTGGACTGATTATTTGTCTGCATTACCAGTCATCAATTAGTACAGTGCTGCATATGGGCCGAACAGTATTAGTGAGTTTTTGCATGGTCCACTCACTATGTGTGTGTGTGTTTGTTTGTGTGTGTCTAATCAATCACAGTAAGTTGCAGTCTCTCTGGGCCTCTCTAATACATGGCTTAATAACTGCTGTCAACAGCACTACATATTGAAAGCTGCTGCTTTTGGAGGAGAGAGAGAACATGAGGCTGTGATTTCCCAAGCCTGTGAAACGATTGGATATTGAATTTAGATCTTAAAACAAGAGAGAAAATTAGAAGTCAATCTGCACATCTTTGGGTCATTCCAGCATTTATTTAGTCTGAAATCTTTCTAGAAAACATTTAGAATTTTATTATTCTTGCAACTACATTGAATGAGGGGCATGTTTACCCATAGGGCCATCTCCATGTGCTCCACTGAAACTAGCCTATATTATTGTAAACTTTATTTAGTTTGACATGTACAAGCAATAGTTAGCAATCCACATATTAAATACATTTCTATTTAATTAATTATTTGACCAGGTTTTGGTCACAGGTATTTAATGTGTTTTGTTTTATGTTGTACTAGTATGAAAGTGTGACATCTGAAGACTTTTACATAGCAAACAACAAGTAAGACTCATTTGAAGTTTTAAAAAAAGGGTGACACTGCAGTTAATTATTCCTCTTTCAAAATATTTTCTTATCAATACTTTTTCATGAAAGACCTTACTTTGCTGCAGTGATGTATAAGTGTACTCCAGGGTGTGGCAGTACACAGTGACATCACTGTTGGGTGTGGTCTCAGGTGCAACAGAATTGCAACTTCACCAGAAGAGGGAAGTAAAGCAGTGATTTTTTAAGTTGAAATAAAGCAAGGTTGAAATATTGCCTGAAAGATTTGAACATTCAATATTGATTGTTACATTGGTATTTCAATCTTAAGCCACTTTTAACAGCTTTATTTATTTTATTAGTTTTATTTTTTATGTGCTTGTCACAGTACTCTGACTCCAGCAGAATAACTAATTTCTAGCCACTAGAGCCACATATGCTCACACCAATGATGTCCACCAATTTGCAAATTCCCAGCAAGTTAATTGTTAGGCTGGTGTGGTTATACGTGAAGAATATAAAAAGTAAAATAGTGGAAGGAAGACATAGGATTTTGGTCTTGGAGATTTAGCTGGTTGGCAAAGATTTTGAGTTTTTGTTCTTTTGAGGATTTAGCTGCTATGAGCGGGGCGGAGGTATGTCTATGCCAATGTGATGAATGGTTAACTATGCTAATGCTTGGTGAGAGCTTATGTGTTATCTATGTTATTGTACTCTTTGCATTTGGTTGATTTTATTGATAGCTACAACGTGTGTTTTCTACAGGGCCTGGGAGGTGACATGGAGAAAAAGGAACAAATTTGTGCTCTCAATTAAATATCGCCTATTGTTTTTGGCATGTTTTTGGCTCTGTCTCTTGCTTTCTCACTGCCCAAACAATGCCATGAAGTCACCTTAATGAAAAAATATGCGCTCAGCCAACTAAAGCCCCACAAATTGTGGCTTGTGTCTCGGAGCTAGCTTTTGTCTAGGCAGCCTAGTTAACGATACAGCTACTGTGTATTTTCTCATTTCATTGGCTTTGTGGCTTTGTTTGGGAGAGCAAGGGACAGAGCTTGAAAGTGGGTGTCTCAAGCCAAAAGAAATAGGCAATTAATTTGAGAGCACAAATTAAGTAATTCATGCACACAAATTATTAAATCAAATGCACAAATTGGTTGTTTTGGGGGTGTTTTCTCCATGGCACCTCCCGGGCTCCATAAGATACAGACTACATGTTAATTCCAGATGTAAACAGGGTCTAACTCTCGGTTAGCTTGTAAGTCAGTGTAAACACTAAACAAGCAAGAACTGAAAGGCAACATTTTGTCTTTTTCTTCTTCAGTCTAAATCAAGGCAACCAGTGTAAGCCTTGGCCACAACAGAAAGTGGAACAGCAAAGTTCATCCATGCGTCCTTATGTAATAGGTTGTGCTAGAAGCTTGATAATGTGCTATTCATAGGGCTAGTTGTGAACTACTGTAGCTAGTGAGCTAACCGCTAACACATTTGCCGCTAGGAACATGCTAGCACCAGTCAGTCACAAAAGCTCTCCAAGGTAGCTTGCTGGTAGCTAGATTAATAGTGAACTTCAGGTGTTGGCAAGCTAACCAACACACTTGCCAGCCTAGTCAGTCGGTAGCTGCTAGCTAGCTAGCTTAGTGTAACCGGTAAGTTCATATTGTTTATTCAAGAGATGTATTTGTACAATCCACTGCTGTCTTAGAACTGTCTACAAACCATGCCTCTTATGTGGAGCAGTTTATACCGCAATACAACTAATAGTTTCCTCTGTTTTTGGACTCTCCAGCTCTCCATTCCCTCAAGGGTCAGCACTATCAAGACGGTCAACAGGGCGCAGCACTGATACAAAAGATTCACACAGATTTAATTGATTTTGTTGAGATATTTAGCTTCTTTTAAGTGCTGGCATGGCCCAGCCCAAAGAAATATAAAAGTAAGTAAAATGTACTTAAATGTACGTAAATTCAAACAAAACAAAAAAAAGTTCACATCTATTACAGGTGAAATGTCTGGTTTTTGACACTGCTTCCTAAGCAAAGCACCATGCTGTTACATTAACTTTCATCTCTGTTTGTTTGAATAGCAGATCAAAGCGTGATTGATTCCCATTATCAATCGGAATTAGTAATGAAAACGTATACAACCAGCGAGGCAAAGCAGCAGGGAGCACTTTGAGCAGCTATTTACAGGAGAGACTGTGCAGAAAACAAAGTCTGACTAATCAATACGGAAATTTGCATTTCCATTAAATGAGACTAATATCTACAGGATGATGTTCCATCTTGGAAACGCGGCACGAGTCTAAGATGACAGTCTCATTCTTTTTTGATGTTTTCAGCCAAAGACTGCAGTGAGGAATTCAGTTTTGTCCTCAGGGATAACAGCTCATTGAAAGAAATCATAGTGCTTTTATCAAACACTCTGACCTGCCAGACATAAGCGTTTTTCATGGTGTCATTTTAAGATAAAATTCCTAGCAACATGACGCCCACTGTGAGAATTATTGCTGGAAAGGAGAATTTTGTCAGTGATGATCTTCCCTACATCATCACTTTGACCTTTGACTATCATGATAATATATGTATAAATGCTCACAAAACATGAAACTATCTTTACTTTAACCACAAATTTGCAGCGACTGCAAAAAAACTGAGGACATTTTAGCTTTTTAGGTCACTTCACCTTCTGTCTTACTAATCAATCAGTGCACTTATGGTGCTGAGCATGTTCACTGTGTGTGAACTCCGGGTTTGGCAGTGGTTGTAGCAGCTCTCATGTGGCCAGGATGGAGGCCTCATGCTGGCAGAGACATATGGTTAGACCACCTAGCCAAATCCTGTAGCTCCACAGTCACAAGTGGGAGATGTCAAGTGCTGCCATCTTGCACAGAGGACAAGCTTACATATCTCTTCTGCTAGTATTATTATTATTATTATGGCATTTATTTGATAGTGACAGTAGAGAGAGACAGGAAAGGCAGTGGAGAGAGAGGGGATGACATGCAGCAAAGGGCCCAGGGTAAGATCTAACACAGGCCGCTATGTCACTCACTGTGTTCTCCTGCTCCAGACTGATTGATTGAATATATTTCATAAAAAATACAGAATAACTCTGCTGTAACCGTGATGACTCCAATTTTGCCCGAGAGTTCCAGGGAGCTCCGCACGAGATTCGGCACTGACCATGCGCTGCCCTCCCACTCCAGAGCAACTATTCCCCTGAACCACCAGGTGAAACTTTACTTTTTCCTGTGATTGGGGGTTAATGCTGTAGACTAATAAGAGTTATTAAGACGTGTTAGGTCAGAAGTAGGGTCTCCCATCAATATAGAGACAATATTGAATGGCTTGAGGTATTTGCATTTGCTTCCCAACAATCTCTCAGCTGATGAACGGTGCATTAAGTTTATTTCCCGGGTTAATGTTAAAGTTTTCATCCACTTGGTGGTCTCCTGTGTTCACACAAGTTAATCCATTTTGCCAAGATATCATCCACTGCTTGATCTGGTATACATTGGTCCTCATTCATTCTATCGCTGAATTCATAGCTTATTCAGAGTTGCATTTATTCATTCATTTGTATGTCCTTAGTTATTAGTTGTGTGTGTTTATGTGTCAAGGACTTACAACCTCCAGACTGAGACTGAAATAATTAATTGGCTATCATTTTCCCTTTTCTAAGGGTGGCCCAGAGGTGAATTTAATGCAAGTTCAATTCTGTTACTCAGTATAAATAATGATCATTTCTGATGAAGTTGAGTGTAATCACTCTACTTCATCTTTTGTACCAATTAATGAGTTTACAATGCATATTTTGGGTGCCCCTTGAGGCTTATTAATTATTGCTATGTATTTTTGGTGCTGCTTTTAGTAACTTATGGCATTTATGCCACACTGCACAGCAGTAGTTACAATCATTGAGGATTAAAACACAATAAACCCTAAAAGGCTTATTTCCATCGGGGAAATAGGCTCTCTAATATCAGTCAAGTTACAGAGAAACCATCTTTTCAAGGCCAAGGACTTTGAAGATGTGATACATTTGTGTGTATGTGTGTGTGTAAGATAAAGAGACAGAGAGATTTGATGAACAGATCCTTTATTCGAATTTAATCACATTGCAGAGAGTTTTCATAATGATTACTGATTATCACTGTGGCAAACTTATGAAAGCTGATTTGACTTTATTAGACTGGTGTAGCATTGTATAGCCGACCTGCAGCATAAGTAAAATAGGTGACTAATAGGTGAATGAGTGCAACACTGATTTATTTACAGCTTTATATAGCCATGGTGTATTGTAGCACTAATAATAGCTATTAAGTAGTACTGATGACGATGAGCCAACAGTAGAAACTGTGGAGCTGTAATATGGTATGATAATAAATAAATAAACAAAAGCAAAGAGATAAAATAATGACTTGCGTCATTACAGGCCTGTGACATTTTTAAGCCTCTTTTATTAATGCTGCTCCTGGTGTGATACATCATGCAACAGTGAAATTTTAAAGAAGGACTTACATAACCACAAGTCAGCTTTTCTAGGCATGCAGAACCCACCAAACTACTTCAACTTTTGAATAAGTCGGCCTCTGCCACAGAAAAGTGAGGTAATAGAGTGAAAAACAGGCAACACAGGCTCGCTTCACATCCCCCTCTGTGATAAAATAATGAGGTCAGCAGAGGCTGATCTAAAGTGCAGGCCATCATGAAAGAGGAAAAACAATACCCGCTAAAGCCCCCCAATGCCCAGAGCCAGAACAGATCAAATGTCTGGCACAGAGATTACACACGCTGCAGTCATATCTATTAATGAGGTTGACTGAATAATTGAACAGAAAAAATATTAAAGATAAAAAAAATGATAAAATATGAAGGCGACATCTGGATGCTGTTTTAAGGGGACCTTCTGTTCTCTCCCAGAATTACCATGTCACTTTGTCTCCCCAATAATGATGAATTTTTGAATGCCGCTGTTGTCTGCAGTGTCTCGGGGACTTGAGGTTGGACCGAACCAGCGGCTGACAAAAACACAGGGCTCATTTCCTCTTCTGCTTCTCTTTTTTTTCTGAATTTCTTCCTCTCCTCTTGTGTTTGGTCTCATTTTGCTGTCTGTTTCCTGCTTTGTTCTTTGCTTATTTCTTGCTCCCTTTTAACTCTTGTGGTCTGCCTCTGATTTACTCTTTTTCTATACTTCTCCCTACTTTCTGCCTCTTTCATCATTGGGCTTTAATTGGGGTACTTCCTTCTCTTTACTTCTTTTTGCTGCAAGTGCGCTTCAATTCCCAGGCTGAGCTCGTATTGAGTTGGAACACTGACGGTAGCTGTTAAAATAAGAAAAATGCTCATATACAGCTCACAATTGGGAGGGCTAGATTGGAGTAGACAATGTGAATTATACAAAAAAAGAGGAAAGGAATTTGAGCATAAATGCTAATGATGGTGCTATGTATAGCCTTCTAGTTCCTTTTTAAACATTTACACAAAAACTATTTATTACAGTACAAGTGCCGATCTCAGTTATTCATAATGTTCCACTGATGAATGATAATGTTCCACTGATGAGCCGAGGCACATACTCTCACACCTTATCAACCACACAGACTGTCTAAAGGCCTTTTGTTACTGATTTCAGTTTTCCTGCTCAATTTAAGTGATTACTGGCATATTCTGCATGACAATGGTATAATTTCCCATTCACGCTTAATTTGCTGCACTGGAAATTCAACTGATTGGGTTTTGATTGTTTGTGTGAACACGCAGCGCTTCCATTTTTCAGAGGTGGAAATTGATGCTGTCATTTTTGCAACATGGTTATAGTACAAATAGGTCTGATGGAGTATTCATGCCCAGCTTTTTATGAGAAAATGTGCGGTTTTTCACATGCAAAGCATAAAATAACCTGTATTATTTAATGTAATTGGAGTCATTGATTGGAAAGGGATGCTTTTACTGAGACATGACTGCTCTTCACACATCATGACAAGTTTGCGTGGAGTTGGGTAAAACTCATCATGGTAGTATAGTTGTAATGTGATTTTTTCAACTTTATTAGGTCATGTTTCTATGGTTTTATGATGCCTTTTTTAACTATACACAGGAGTTTCACAACTGTTGCCCAAAAGCAGCATGTTCATAAAACATCTGCAAATTTTCTGTTACTCCAAGCCAGTGTAGCATGTACTAAAGTTCACTTTGAATTTTTTAGCAATGTTGTTACATTGCCTGATTTTCTTAAAGCTGCACTAATCAATATTTTTATAGAAACAATGGATCAAGTGAATATGTGTAATGTGAAAGGTGTTGTTTGTAGTGATGAACCCACAGAGACTTATCACCGCAGTCTGCAGTTCCCCTCAGCCCCCAAATTCCTCTCTCATCATTATCATTTCCAGTCACAGCAGACAGCTGTTTTCAGTTTAAAAGCTATGAAAAATACACTCTACACTACCTGCCCAGCACCAAACACTGGACAAAGTTAGTGGTCAGTAGCTGTATGTTCACTAGCTGGTCAACATAGTGGAACATTTAGCAGCTAAAGGGCCAGATAATTGTGGGTGGAGTTGGAGGAGACCAAAAACAGAGCTAAACGGAGCGTAAATATTGGCCTTAACTTTGTCAGGTGGCCGAAAAGATGACTCCAAATAAATGTTGCTTTGTTTCAGCTGGAATGCTTTCACAAGAACTTAAAAAAAGTTTTTTTGAGTTCAAAATCATGTCATTGAAACCTCTCTTCAAACACCCTCTTATTTGTAATCTTTAAACCTTTTAGCTGTAATCTCTGCTGTCCAAGAAACAGCTAGGCCGTTCAGCCCTCCCTGTCCACTCTCTTAGCCAGCTTGACTGGGCTTGTGAAAAATTGTGGCTCTTGGGATGGCAATGTCAGTGGACGGATCGATCCACCACTTTGTACCAAATTTCATGACAATCCATCCAATAGTTGTTGAAAAACTTGGCAGTCTGGACCAGACATTCATGGTCCCCAGAGGATGAATCCTACTGGCTTTAGTGATCCCCTGACGTTTCCTCTAGCACCACCAGCAGGTTGACATGGGTGGTTTTAAGTGAAATGTCTCAACAACTGTTGGCTGGATTGCCATGAAATATGGTACAGATTAATTTCCCCCTCAGGATGGATTGTAACAATTTGCACCCTCAGGACAAATTTTTAATTTGCCCAATACTTTGGTTTATGACTAGATACTTGCTAATAAAATCACATTCCCATCAGCCTCAGCTGCACCTTGTGTTTAGTGCTAAAATGTTAGCATGCTTACTCACTAAACTAATATAGTGAACTATGGTAAAAACAAATGCTTATTAGCAAATGTTATCATGCTCACACACTAAACTTAGTGGTGAACTTGGGTAAAAATGGCCGATTAGCAAATGTTAGCATGCTCATATGCTAAAAATAAGATGTTAAACTTTGGTAAAAATTATGTCAAATTGATTTTAAAGGATAAGCGGTATAGACAATGGATGGATGGATGGATGGATGGATGATTTTAAATTAGGTTTTTCATACTTCTGGAGCAAAACCCAGAAATGTTGTTTTCACTTTGGCTCTCTACTTGAGAGTTATAAACTGTGCTGGACAGCTCCTATGTGTGACTGAATGAATAGTTAGTGAGTGAACTGGTAAAATAAAAACATTTTCCTCTGTACAGACACACACTGACAGTTTTGGGAAAAAGACTTGATGACCTATCTCTATACCAGGCACACAGAGATGAAATATACATTGAGGGCTGGACAGCAAACAAACATATTTCCCAAAATGTCAGTGTTTTGAATACAGAAAAGATTAATGCTTCACCACCTAACGACTCCTGCTGTTGTATGTGACAAAGTGCATGCCGTGAAGAGCTCATTACATGTAATTCTATTGTTACATACCATAAATGCTTACAATACATTTGATTAATTGCTATTACCTTCCTGCACAGTGTGATAGCATCCTTTTATGGATATAATGAATCCATGGCAAATGTCTAAAATGAGCTGTAAGAAATGAACATCACACACACAGTGGGCAGAACATTGCACCAGCAGTATTTAACACTTGCTTCACACACTCTCAAACACACGAACACACACAGACGCAGTGGGAAGTACCCCATCTGTGGGCCACCATATAGCGCTTGTAACACTTCAAATATCTCTTGTAAACACACACATTCAGTGTGAACTTCATCTTCTGCATAGTAGATCACACTTGTATCTCATGCACACGCTCACTCCACTCACAACAAATAGCATGGGCATTGGATGTATTACATTATTACAGTTGATAGTGCACCAGTAGAGGACAGGCTCATGGGAAGTGGCTGGTTACATTATTACTGTAATTATTATGTAATTACAAAGGTCAGATGGCATTGTTATATTTCATTGTCATTTCCTGCATAAAATTATAATACATATGCTACAATGTCCTAATAGATGTGTTTGTAGTGTATCTCAGTCCATCCTCACCAGAACTTTGTGCTGATTAATACACCAGAAAGTTTTCATTGAAATATCTCCACATTAAGCATCCTAAGCGCGCAGATATTCAGGGAATTCAAGCCCCGGCAAACAGCAACAACATGATTTACAACTGTTTCTTTCTCCAAAACTATTTACTTTCAATTTGTTCAGAGGCTGGGGGTTTGTTTACATCTTGGGAAACACACTCTGTACTTTGAAGGGAGCTTTAATGTTGGTATAAAAAAATACGTTTCGGCATCTTTAGCGTTCTTGATTACATTGCCTCGGCTCGGTTCTGTAATGCATGCAAAATGCTGTTTATGGAAAACCGCATGAGGAACGACTTCCCGGAGCGTGTTTGAAAGCGGGCTATTAACTCTGAAGCTAGTATACCCAAACAGCTGGTGAAAAAATACAGCTGAACTCAGCTTCTAACCGGATGTTTTACTTGCTACAGCCATAAACGGGCCGATGGCCTTTAAAAGAAAGACAAAAATGTCAAATGTGTGGTGTAAAATGGCTGTTAAATAATAATACCACTGTCAGTTTAAAAGCTTGGATTCCTAGACCAGTTGAGGAATATATTTCAGAATATGGAATTGATTTTACTAAACTATGTTTTAGCATGTCCTTGGATGGCAAAGGTTTGTTCAATCATAACTGGAAATGTACAGAAGAATCCAATATTTGCAGAACTGTAAACAAACTTTTTTCCAGACCGAAAGTAAAAATCAACCACTAAACCTTGCAAAAAATAAATACACCAGTTCAATAAATCAACATGTAAACTAAGCCAGTGACAGTGTTAAAACTCTGTGTGTGAGTAAGTTTTTTATGGGTTCCCTGTATCCAGAGTAAAGCTACAAGACAATTAGATTTAAATACTAATGTAAGACAGTAAATACCTGATTTTCAGTTATTCAATTAGCATGATCATACAAACTGTTACACCTAAAATATGACACCAGGAGGTCTGAAAATCTTTTTAGTTTTGCTAACTCACAATAAATAACAAGATTTACTAATTAATAAACATTTAAATTTGCTCTCCATTTAATGAATAAATATAATACTTTATTTTCACATTTTGATGTTACGGGATTATGGAGTTTTGGAAAAATACCATTAGTAAACTATTAATATGAACTCAGCACATTGCTGCTGCAGTGATGAGTGGTTTCTTAAACTGTTGACCATACCTTTGCAATGTGGTAAAAAAATATCCTTGGTTCTGAGCAATGATATACTGTATATCTCCATCTTGATTTGTGGGTGTCAATTTGTTATAGTTCATGCAAATCATCAGTCATCATCAGGACTGATTCCACTACAGTCCAAGTAGCACATGTGAGTACAAGACATTAAAAAAGGTAATAATAATGAAACAAACAAAGCTTAGAATTCTGACCTTGAGATTCAAATACCAATGTAACGAATGATTATGACATTGTTTTCAGGCCAGCCTTAGGCCTTGCAATCTTGAGCACACAAACAGAAGCCTCCGCACTCCACGTAATTGTGGCTGTCATGCTGACCCTGTGCATGCCTCTCAAAATGTAACGGTCTGCAGCTCCTTGTTGATGACTGGCTTTGCCATTGGTCTGTGGGACCCGCAAGCCACTCACTGTCTTCTCCACAAACACACAGGCAACCAGATAGCCAAGGTCTATGTATGAAGATGATAAGAATGAGGAAGAAAGTAGAAACAACAAATGTGTTGTACTATGGTAACATGCAGCCATTGTGAAGGTTTTAACAAGGAGACATCATATGCTGCTTTTCCTGCTTTTGTTGACTTTGGGAGTGGCTTTACCAAGTACATATTGTAGATTTGTCCACAGTGGCAAGTGACAAGAGCGTGACATGAGTATATACATTAATTGTTGAGGACAGTGCGCACACAGCCACAGAGACTCATGGCTTGGAGCGGTAATGATGATGCTACTCATAAGTCCTTTGGTGGTCAGGTAATTTTGACCATTGACACATACAGTACAGATGACCCTCAGTGGAAATTACTGGTGGTCTTTGAGGCACACTCTAGGGAGCCTTTTGAAAACATTATCGGAATCCTGCTCAAGGTGCTGTGTAAGACAGTGGGACTTCTTGCCTGAGTGCCAGCAAAGTGGCTTTTGATCTGCCTTGGTCAATTCAAAATCAGGATAACATTCAGTGAAAATGAGTAAAGAGAAAATTATGAGCCTTTTGTGCAAGTAATTACACATAATTAGACTTAATGTCTTACGATATAAGGTTTGCTTGATGTATTAGGTCAAACGTTTTTTCTCATTTGTATATTTGTATCCATTTTGCTCTAATTATGGCAACTCACTCATATGCATCACTGCATTCCCTAAACAAAAGAAATACGGAGGGAATTGGGAGGCTTTGCATGGCTCTAAGCAACTTATTGTCCTTTTTACAATTGCCAAGTAGACTACTGTAAACCCAATCACAATAGCAGGGACACACATGGAAATCTGATTGTGAAACTGGATGATGATCATACAAAGTTGAGCTACAGCTTACTTCTCTCAGCTAACATGCTTTTGGAGTGTCTAGCCTATAATGTCTACATGTAAATTTCAAGTCACAATAATAACTTGATACACAAAATAGCAGATAAATATTTGAATTTGATATAAAAATGACATTTGAGTCACTAAGTTTGATCAGTTTAATTATAAATGCAAACCCAAGGTATTAATAAATAATGTCTCACAGCATTAGCTTGATTGGTGTAGTTTGCTTGGTAGCACTGAAATGAAACAAAACTTAACAGTTCCATGCTCTAGCTATTTCACTAGAGCTGACTGATCCCCAAAAGTGATAAATCCTACCATCATAGCTTGAGCAATGTTATCTAATTCACAATCTAACTAGACACAGATAAAGACAGTCATGCCTTTTGAAAGCAAAAAAGCAAAGGGTTCGTATAACTTTCAAAAGGAATAGCTGAATGGTACATCCCTACACCTGACCTAAACCTTTACCCAGCCTTTGTTGTCATTTCTTCAACAATGGCTGTTCCACTGATATTTAAAGCTTCCATAATCAATATGTTTACATTAAAGGTGTTGCTTGTAGTGACGAACTCAAACCAATTATCACCCAACTTTGCAGCTCCCCTCAGCTTTAAGGCTCTTATAGCTCATTGTTTTGGTTCGGCTTTCATCATCCTCACTCCCAGCAGCAGCAGACAACTGTTTTCAATGGAAAAAGCTCAGTTAAACCCGCTGTGCACGACCTGCTCAGCACCAAACAGCAGACAGACACAGTTAGCAACTAGCTGGTGAACATAGTGGAGCATTTAGCAGCTTAAGAGCCAGATATTTCCCTCAGGAGATGGTGAAGACCTTAACAGATTTAACAGGAGAGGGAATATTGGACTTACATTCATCAGGTGGACACAAACACAACTCGTGTCTGCTGGATGTTTAGATAGGAAACTATTAGCTAACATAACATTCATCATAACATTTTATGTGGTAATAATATGTCAGATGTTATGTTTTCAGCTTGTTTCGCTGCCCCCAAGTGGCCAAAAAGATCAATTAATGCTGCTTTACATTGGTAGCTATCTGAAATTGCTGGTCACAGCTGGAGGCTCTCTGACTGCCAGCCAGCTGGGATCCAGTTTCCAGCTATTATTCAGGTACTGGGAGTTTCCCCCTCCTCCATTTGCCTGACAAGGCGTGTCTAGATTCCACACTAAACACACCCATTTCAGCCCATATGAACGCTACACACGGTACTACATCAGACATAGACAATGAACCCACAAGGAACAAAGGAACAGGACCAGTATATAAAGGGGAGGAGATAATGAGGGAAGCAGACACAGGTGGGTAATGAGACACAGGTGATTCCAATAAAACACAGGTGATCCTAATCACACAAGCGAGAAACAAACACAGACCAGCACACAAGAGACAGACTCAGGAAACTTCAAAATAACACAGGAAACAAGAGCAACAACACACAGTCCACACAAGAGTCCTTGGGATCATGACAATGGTAACCTGCTAACAATAAAATGGTTATATCATTAGGCAATCACCTGATAATAATGAGGTAATATAGGTTGATGTTTTCACAATATTTTAGGCTACTATTAGCGTAATACCTTTTAAAATCACATGAAAATTCTTGGAAGTCAAAATTGGTAATTACTGTATTATAATACTGAAATTCATCCTCCCTTATGGTCCAAACATTCCCTTTTGTTTCAAGGTAATACTGTACAAATGATATGTTAAATGCTGTGACTTGTATGGAGGACTGAAACTGCCATAATTAAAAATAAATGAAGAAATGAATAAATGACTCAATAAATAAATGAATGCCATTAAATGCACCAAAAATAATATTAAAAATAAATGTAGGCATTAATTAATTGATAAAATGTGACATAAATTGATATTTCTGTATTTATTTATGTATTATTTTCCCTTCACATATAGACCCCCCTATTTATTTACTTTCCCACTTAATTTATAATGCATTTATGTATTTATTTATGTATTGTTTTCCTTTTGCATTTTCTTTTTACATTTCTTTGTCTTTACATTTCTGTGTGCACTTGCTTCATTTCGCTGCTTCAGTATTCAAATGAGGAGGGTGTGTCATGGGGTCAACCTTTGCTATTGGTTGATCGACATCAGAGTGCATAGATCGACTATACATGCCTTGCTCCCACACCGGTGTCCTGGGCATGGGCCATGGTCACTACAGAAATCATGGCTTGATGGAGTTAATGACGTATTTATCAATCAAATTACACTGTAGTGGCTTCGTCCACTGCACCCATGGTCTTTTGTAGAAAGTGACAATGGCACAGTTCCTTTCCACTAAAGAATTCTGTAAACCTCAGGGCTTCTTTGTCCTGGTTTGCCTCATGTGTTGACGCAATATATAGTTTAGCTGCCTTGGCTGGAACAGATTCTGTAACCCAAGCTTAACGACACATTATTTTAAGTGAGTACAGAGATCAGTGGAAGAAATTGAAAATCAATACATTAAGGATAAACAAATTACAAGAAAACTCAACATAAAGTGTCTTTGTAAAGTGTTGAGCCACCATAACAGGTTTTTTTTGTCTGTGGACACATTTCTCTTATTTTTTCTAAATAATATCTGTTATGTTGACACTTGTTCATGTGCTTTACCATCTTTGGGGTGTTCTGGGACCTCATCAAAGGGAATGGGTTGTTGTGGACCCTCAACTGTAGAAGGACCAGCTAAAAAGGACAAACATCACAAATAAGCTTATGCTAGTCTGTTACCTGTAGCATCAGACTATATTTGTCAAATAATCTATATGTATCTGTCCCTAATGAAACATAAGGTGAACTTGATGTTGATGGAGAATATTAAATCATCAGCACACAGCATAACATGTTCAGATATATCAACAGTTGAGAGTTATTGCATGCAACTGTCAAAGTACAAACCCTGTTCTGAACGTGTCTCCAGACTGTCTGTTAAATCTACCACTGGATGCCGAGAGGTGGAGGCACTTGTCTCACTGGTAGTAGGGACAGCTGCATCCCACTGCATCTCACTTTCATTCTCTCTTTCACCCTGTGACTGCCTTAAGAATTGATTTGAAAGTTAATTTTCATGCAATTATTTAAATATTCTTTAAAAATAATTTAAATCATACCCGTGTCTGATCATAGTTTTAGAGAATAGTATATGTTATAAAAAGTTAATGGTATGTTAAGACAAACCAGTTGAAAATAAATTTATCTTAGTACTAAGATTCAATATTAAATAGGCTATAACACTACTAACCCAGTGGTCCTCAAACTTATTTTCTTAAAATAGGAAATAATTTGAGCTCTCTTCAAAGTCCTGTTGCTTGTGGAGTGGAATGTTATAGTCTATAGAATATTACTCTTGCGCTGCATTTACCAAATTAAATAGCCTGAATAGCCCTGAATAGATCATAATTAAAGCTGGGGTAGGCAGAATCTGTGCAACCTAGGCAAAACCTTCCTCCTCTCTCTCTGCTGCCTCGTATCACTCCGCTAAGCCCCTCCCACCAAACCCACAACTTCGACCGGCAGCAGAAGAAGTCGGTTCCCCAGTGAAACTATATCCCTCGTAGGGCTCACTCTCCACAGCGTGAGCCTCACTGAGACCCCGGTCCCTCCTGCCGTGACTTGTTTTCTCAAAGACGCCCCCCCAGCGCTTCGCGGCCGCAGAGCGCCCCAGGCTTCAGAGGCAGCTGCAACGCCGTCCAGCAGTGGGAAGAGAGGCTAGTACACCACACACACACCACTGTCCCCCGTCAAAAGTTATTCCCCACTGTTTGTCATCATGCCTCTTTGCCACTCGTCGTTATGAGCGCCATGGCATCGAACATAATGAGCCTGAAGCTCCGTGTGGAGCCGGGACGTGTTGTTTTGTACTATACACCGCTGTAGGCAAAGGAGGTGTTGGAAATTTATCACAAGTTTCAGGATTTTCGGCAGGATTTTCCTCCACTGAATCAGGTTTTCACCGTCTGAAGGGACGTGTACACACATCTGCTGTTGTATGTTAGCCAATACGAACACACCGTCTCTCTGAAATAACCTGTGATAGGCTAAAGTCTACCGTCATGGGATAGATTTTCTGAAGCCTGAAAACAGAGCCAAGAGGGGGGGCTGAAGTAGAGGTCTGCTCTCAGACCACTTGAATTACAATATGCTGCACAGTTAATATGGCATTTTTGCCCAATGACACCAAAAGAAAACTGCCTACCCCACCTTTAATAAATGTTGAGAAAATAAAAGCAATTAGCTGATAAAGAAACATCATCATAATGACTATTTTCAAATTTGGAGCAGTACCTTGCACAGGCCTCATTGTGTTGTCTTATCTGTGAAAAAGGAAATTCCTCTCCGCAAAGCAGACATGGAGTCTGGGGTCCAAGGTGAGTACTAAATGGTCTATCATTCCTTTCCTAGATGTACAAAGAACACAAATTTGCACAATTACATAACACCTTCTAAAACCATGTCACCATGCTTCTTTAAAAAAGTATAGGGGAAGCATTGGAAAGAAAAAGGATTTTGCCATTAAACTTGGAGTAAAGGGCAAAAACAGCAACATGGCTGGTCCACAGGATTTAGTATTTTGTTTATATCATATATCTCGAAAAGTTTCCATTAAGCACACGTTTCCGTGTTGTTAACAGCTTACGAAAGCAAAGTGCAGGTTTAACACAATTGTGAACATTGTAAAAAATTTAATCAGATTCATTATTTAGTGCTCTAGACTCAAAAAAAGTTAATGCAACTGCATAAATTGAAAGGTCATGCATTACCTGTTCTACGCTCACACTGCATTGAAGGGGGCGGATGTAAATAGTTGCATTGTGAATGAAAGACTTTTTCAGATATGTGACTGTGTAGCCCTCATTTGGGCAACTGACGACTCCGTGTGTTTCCAGAGATCCTCATTAACTCAAATCCCCCTGCAGCTCTCAACTTAGGAGAAGATGAAAAAATGAAGTCTGTGAAGTCCTGTGGGCGATGTATGTCACCTGAGAAATAATGTTAAAAAAAAAAAGAAAACAAGTTCTCAAAAAAAAAATTTTCATAATCGCTATAACACTACAAACAGAAAAAAAGAAGTTTTTCTTAGTTTTTAATTTCTCTTCCCTGAGAGTTTCCAACTGTACAGGCATAGTTTATGGTTCGGTGTACATGTTTGCTTGTATGTACTGATACATGCAGTTATGGATGAAAGAATTCCAGCTTTCAGCAGCAGAACTTAATGTGAACATATTGTACTGACCTCATGTTTATTTGTACTTGGGCTAACATATTAATAAATCATTTAATCTTAAACCAAAGCCAAACAAAACACTTAAAAACTGAAATACTACATCCCAATTTGAAAATCTCAGACAAAACTCTGGACCAACATGCTATTTATTTTGAGTGTGGAAATGTGGTGAAGCTTCCTGTTAGTGCACGTATACATGAAAACACACACTAGAAACTTAAAATGCCACAATCAAATGACATACCTCGATAGCACAAGCGCCTCTCACCCAACCCTGCCCTTTGGAGACACTCCTTTTCAACCCTTGTCGGTACAAAATTTGTGTCTTTACGGGCAAGGCAACAAAATGTGTGTGTGTGTAAGTTACACTGGTGTTGCTACGGGCACGCCTTGACCTGGTGCTGGGGTAGGAGGAAAATAGTCTTGACACTTCAGCTAGAAAGAAGGTAATAATATATTAAACAATTGCTAGCATCACCAAAACCCATGCTTTATTTGAATTCTTAAACAGGCAGCTTTCATTTAGGTTACATAAGATATTACAGTTTATGTAAGCTGTATATAAGCTTACCATCAACAGAGTGTCGGTCCACTGTTTCTGAAATTCCTTGTCTTGCTGCTGCTGTTAATATTGACATGAATATTGTTATTATCATTATTATTATTATTATTATTATTATTATATTGCAAATGGCGCACAGCTGGGGTCTGTTCCGGAAATCCGGATTAACTAACCCTGAACTCTGAGTTGGAAAATCAATTTTGACAAATCCATGACTTCTACAATGCCACGGACCTGGCATTGGCCAAATCAACTCCTTTCCCCCTCTGGGTTGTTCCAGATAGTGTGACCAGTAGCTACTATATGCACTTGTAACATTTTTTCAGAGCATATTGATTACTCTATTTAGTCAATTGTTACCTTAAACCCACCTTTGAATAATGCTCGTAATTTGGTTAATCTTTGGGTTAGCTACACTAACTTATGCCAACGGAAATAAAAACCAACAAAGCTTAACATTAGCTAACTTACACATGCTCCTCCTTTGGCCTGTCTCCACTCCTTGTTGGTCTGAACTAGAAGCTCTGTATGAAGAAAGTACGTCAAAAAAAAGTCGTGAACGGGCGCAACAAACAATATCATATTTCACACTTACAGCGCTCCTCCAGAGTATTAGCCGCCTCTCTCAACAGCTCTGACACTGGCCGACGACACCATTACAGTGCCCTACCACTCCATTTCAAAAGTAGCCTGGACACCGGTGTGGGAGCAAGGCATGTATAGTCGATCTATGCACTCTGATGTAGATCAGCCAATAGCAAAGGTTGCCCCCGTGACACCCCCCCCCCTCATTTGAATACTGAAGCAGCGAAATGAAGCAAGTACACACAGAAATGTAAAAAGACACATACATAATAAATACATAAATACATTTATAAATTAAGTGGGAAAGTAAATAAATAGGGGGATTTATATGCAAAGGGAGATATTCTTGATGTTTTGCATTTTAGACACACTTCCTCAAAATAAAGTCCAGACCTGGGGCTGGAGCACAGCAACACCCCACAACCCTGGATTCCAAATAAAAATAAGTATTAATAAGATCATATTGTATGTGGCCCAATAGAAATGTTATTGTAGATATGTGACTGTCCATCAAAATTAAGCCAACCAAGAAAGCTAGCCATATACAACAAACTTGTGGAATTTGTAGAATCTTTCTCAGTGGGTTTGTGTTTGCATCTGTTTGGGTTAGTTATTAAGGGAGCTGAATAGCCAACTGATACACACACAATATTGCCAAAGTATCAGGTAATAATGATATTAAAACAATAATAATATTAATAATAATAATAATAATAATAATAATAATAATAAGAAAAATAATTATAAGAATAATAAAAATAAGAAATAAAAAATTTTTACAATTCATAAAATCAGGAAAATAGTAAAAAACTTAAATACACGTGTTCAGTATTCAGTGATGTTTTATTATGTGTCCCTGAGTTTGTGACATGCAGTCACATATTGTGCAGCTAAGTCTGCTGCAGGTCCTTCTCCTAATATAATCTGTTGCTTTTCACTGTCATTCTGTCATTATGATGAGTGAAGTTTGGGATTAACAAATTAAATTTCTTAAAGTATTCTACTCTGATATGACTGTATCTGTCACATTTTAAGAGGAATACAGAGCAGCTGAAAGTTAACGGTTTTCCCTCCTTTTGCACTTACTAGGTCGGGTAACAAGCATCTCCATATAGATTAAACTCTATTTAATTTTGGTTTTCATTAATAAACTTGGATTTACTAAACGGATATTCATTTCTGCAACAGAGCTCTGCTTAATTTTAAATCTGGATTTACTCATTTTAAACCTAGTTTTGCTAAACTGATAAGAACTAATCATAGGTTGAATGAATCCTTTTTGGTGCAACCCAGCCTATATCTCTTAATACTGAATCAGTACAGAATGACCTGGAGACATCCTGCAATTCTAAACAATTGGGGACATTTTAGTTCAGTGTGAATGGGACATGTCTGCAAATTGTAAAGTAAAAAATGTCAGAGCAAATTAAATCCCATTTTAATCAGTAGGTCAGTAATTTGGGCTTTTTTGTGGATGTCTTCTTTTTGTCTTTTTGATAGGGCAACTGTGCACTGGGAGTGCATGTCATAAAACCCAGAGGTTAGGGAATAATACATTATTTTTAATGAATAAATTCTCTGTGCAAATAGGACTTAAGGCAAGCTCTGCCAGAAATGTCCATGCAGAAGTTTGTGGACTCAAATGTTAAATCATTGGACTACAGTGTTTAATCTCCATTTAAAGGCAGAAAAACTGTGGAGCAGTGGTCTGACACATGCAGATCCTCTGTGACAGCACTCTGACAAGGTGACATTTTGGCAGAGCGCTGCCTTCACAGCAACTGTGTGACTTTTACAGTCAGCTGTGAGGACTCATCACTCTGTGGATGGGTAATGATGGCCCTGCCAATTATGTTAATTGGAAAAAGAAAAAAAGAAGTAAGGCAGTGGGAATAAATGAGGAGTGAAAGGAATTAAGTCTTTGTCTTTGTTGGACTGAAGCAATTATCACCACTCCATAACGGGTGTGTTTGGGGATACAGGCATGTACTGCAGAGGTAAGCTCTGTTGCAGATATTATGTAGGTTGTGAAGAGGACTGTACAAGCTAACAGTGGTATGGAGGTGTCCTCATAAGTACTGTATGTGTGTGCATGTGCTCTCCTATGAACCACAGTCATTATGTTTCCATTAAATAGTCGCAAACTGCACATTGATCATCCCTATAAATGTATCAGTGTAATATTAACTTTCAACTGTTGTTCCTTGTGAATGTGAATCAGTGCGTTTCCATCAACTACCAAGATTGCATTATCTCACACACATGATGGCATTTCATTGCAGCTTCAAGACAGGGGCAGTTTTTTTAAATTATTATTCTTATTTTTGTAAAAAAAATAAATAAAATAAATAAATAAATAAAATAAACAAAGAATAAAACCTTTTAATTGCCTAAATTTGATGTCAGGACTAACAACCTGCAGTATTTTATTGTTTAAATATAAGGATTTTTTTAATTCTCCAAGTGTGCCTTGACTGGCAGTGGACTGTTTTTTACTTTAAATATTTCCTCCCTCCCTTTATAAATCAGGAAAACAAGGGTTCTCTACAACTGACAATTATATAAATGAAATAACTACATTTGTTAGATAATGGAAGAACTGATGATGGAAACTGCAAATGGCATACAGTTTGACATTGTATTTTTTTTATAATGTAATCATGTGTAAATAATGTTTACACTGAAATTAATAATAATTATCATAACACTAATAAGCAGGAGTGCATGACCTGTGTTATTGTTCTGTTGTGAAATCCTGATGGAACAGAGAGGGAATAACAGCATGACGCAACAGTTGTACTTTCCCCGTTTAGACAGTGTAATTCGATTACAGTTTGGTGAAATTGGTGAAAAGGAACTGCAAACACTTTTTGAGTGTTAATTAGGGAGTCCATTGAGTAGATTGTTAATTAAAATTTGATTAAAGATTCAATAAGAGACACAGATTTAGACTACATTAAGAATTCATGGGGGTTGCCATGGTAATCTGTTAACTTCCACCAGAGGGAAATAACCAGATGCAAATGAGCTTCATATGGGGAGTTTATTTCTTTCTCTTCCTCTATCCAGTAGGGTTTGTGATGAGATGAGTTGAGATAATAAGTCCCACAGCAGAGAAACATTGCACCTCAGAGCTCCTAATAATCCATAAAATACAACCAATATCCCATAAACCATGCCAGTAAACTATAGACCTACAGTGGAAAGAATGGGAAGTTTACCCAGTTATCAGAGCCAACAAATAACCAAAGTAAAGTTGAGTAGCATCCAGAAGATTGATCATGGTTAAAAGATTTGTGGCTCTCATATTGGAGATTAACAGGGATGAATTTCTGTTAGCACTGGAGAAATGAAGATTCTAAGTGGTTTTATGTACTTTTGAACCACACAAATTAAATCAAGTGTAGAACAATATTTATATCACTTGTGAGTTAATTAGCTAGCTGATACTCATCAGTAAATATATTAGTTTTCTCATCTACCCCCATTACTTCATTCTGAACAGACAACTGTCCCGTGCAGAGGATAAGATCAATGTAAACCTGCCCAAATGTAGTTTGATTAAACCTTCTGTGATAACCTAAAAGTACAACAGTAATACATTTTGAAAACTACATGTAAGATATGAGATAGATGAGAGAGAATTATGTGATTAACCCTTTTAGTCCCATTTAGTTTTTACAATTGATTACATAGTATATGTAGAATAAACCTTAAAAGATCAACTTAAACAATACATTTATTGGATATCTGATGGTGTCAAATGTCATAGTTCATTACAAACCAGCAATCCAACTAATCAGTAAAATTAGATCTTTGGTTGTTTTTTTTATTTAATTTTATTTAATCTTTAATAGCAAATCGTACCTGGTAGAGCAGCCATCAAGTGGAGCAAAAATCATAACAGCTGTTGATGAATGATAGGAGATTACACAGATATGAAGGGAGTTTACCCAGTATGGCTTTGTAAATAAAATCATGCCAATGCTGCTGTCTCCATAGGCTAAATGATGACCAGGAAACCAGATCATAAAGTACACAGTGAGTGAGTTGGATATAAAAAGTAGAGAACTGTGATACACAGAGTCTAGGCAGCAAATAGTGTAGAGGAGGCAGTAAATAATGTCCCCATAGTCTAGAACACCTAAGAACCTAGCCTGTATAAGTGTTTTCCTAACTGCTAAATTAAGGCGGCCCTATTTCGATAATAAAAACCCAGCCTAACCTTCAGTTTCTTCACTAAGTTCTCAGTATGCACTCTAAAATTTAGCCTGTCATCCACCCAAATACCCAAGTACTTGAGAATAAGCACCAACCAACTCAAGATACGTGAGTATTTTAAACTTCTTCAAGATTTCAATTATATTTTCTGTAAGTTTCATCTCCCTTTATTATGGTCTAAATGTTATTTCTTTATACTGCCAAGTATGCAATTCTGTTTGTTTTTTTAAATTAATTTAGACATTTTGAAATAAGATAAGATCATTTATTGTCATGTCAACATTGCTGATAGGAATTTGCCTCAGTGCAGCTCTTAAAAACAAACAAAAAACACACATAAATAAATAAAGTATATAAACAAGAACAGCAAAAACAGTTATCACATTTATACATTCAGCCTAAAGTGTTTTGTGCTGCTACATTCATTTTAAGGTGCTTTGTGCTGCTGCTACCTACCTACTTTTAAAATGCTTGTTGGCTTAATACTTACTCTACCACTACAAGTGCGTGCGCATTAGAATTCAAGTATCGAACAGCCTCAGGATATGTACTGTTCCTGAGGCAAGATGTCAAGTACTTAAGACTCTGGAATCTCCTTTCCGAGGGGAGGGGTTTGAAGAGGGATCTAGCAGGGTGAGAGGGGTCGGCGATCACCTTCTGCCCCTTGCGCCTGAAACATGTGGCATATATGGAGGAGACAGAGGGAAGGTCACAGCAAATGATCTTAGATGCTGGGCATGCCACTCTTTCTAACTGTCCCCTCTCAAGGGCGGTTGTGTTGCCATACCACACTGTGACTGAGAAGGCGAGGACATTCTCCACAGTAGCCCTGTTAAAGTATAGCATCGCCTCCCCAAATTTTAACATATTTACTCATAAAATGTCAGAATCAGCCTTTAAATACCCAACATGTGTAATATGTTTGTAATTGTTTAATATAAATTCATCTCCATGTCATGTTAACATCCAAATTCCCAGCAATTACACAGGACATGACCTGGGTGTCCTCATAGTAGATACGGCCCTGGCTGTAGCTCAAGGTTACATCTTCTTCTGCTTCCATATAACCCAGGGATTTTGAAGGTCTGACACTGTGCCCCTCCTTCCCAGACAGAATGGACACAACCACAGTTCCCATAATGTTGGAGCTGTAAACAGGAAGTATCATGTTGCAATGGAGTCACTTAGTTAGCTTTTTAGTGTTTTTGTTTTGTTTGTTTTTTGTTTTTTTAGCTTATACTAAACTTACATTTTGGTAAATTGGCACCATTAAAAGTATGCCATATACAGACAGCTGTTTCCCTCTCTCCTGGCAGCTACTGGTTTCCATTACTTTCACTACAGTGTGAAAATCAATGCAGAAACCTAAAGCTTGTTTGGGGTGGCTTAATCAATCACAATGAAAATAATGTCTGCTTCTATTGTTAATGTTCCATTGTTGTTTGGTGTACGTGCTGATTGATTTAAAATCTTAAAAACAAATATAAAAATGTCTGCATGTTGGTTACACAGTATTTTTCTACATTATATACTGTACAAACACCAGTGGCTCCCTTTAGAAGTCTAAAACCCATTAAAATTGTTGATAGTAATGTAAAATAGGCCTCTGTGTGAGTAAATGTGAGGAAATCTGCAAAAAACACTACTATGCTCATTAATTAAAACACAACTCTTTAAGGCGTGATGATAGATATGGAAAATCCCCTGCAGACAAGCAACAGTGACTTTTTCCACTCATCAGGTAATTAAGGTATTTATTAAACTGATTTATGAAACTAATACCAAAATAATTTCTTATCTTACTTTCTAATATGGCAAATCTTACTTTATAATATGAAAAGGATATTACACACAGCCACACAGAGCACACACACAGTATGCAATATCTACACATGGTGGATTATGATGATAACCTAACCTAATTTCAGAGCATTAATTGTGGCAGCATTTTGTATGTATTGTCTCTTGACAATACATGGTGATTGAAGGGGCACATTAGGGAAATGAGATAAAATCAGATTGTCTGTCACATACAGGGTCAACAGTGACTTTCAGTGGCAGAATAAATTGTAGTTATGAAGCACTGCTAGTATGGGAGGATTCAATAAATTGTAGTGTTATGAAACACTGCTAGTAAGGGAGGATTCTGAGGAGCTGGTCACACTGTTTGGCCTCCATCCTCGATAAGAGACTAGAAAGAAAGGGGTGTTCAGAAAAGGAAGCAATTGTCAACAACCTGGCACTGCTGCTTATGACTGAGTCAGTTCAATTCATTTCAATTTTATTTATATAGCGCTAAATCATAACAGAAGTTATCTCATGGCACTTTTCATATAAGGCAGGTCTAGATGGTACTCTTTATAATATTATTTACAGAGACCCAACAATTCAACATAGTCACCATAGATACAGATCTCACAATAGCTGTGTACTTCACACCACAGCACTTGACAATTACCCACTACACAACTCTGGCTGTGATAGTTTGTGTTTGAAATGTCCAACAAGCATCATTTCACCAGCCTTGACTCCAAACCCAGACTCCAAATCCAGTTAGTCTAAAAAAACAAACAAACATGCTGTAGTTTCAGAAAAGAAAAATTCCATTTTATAGTTGGTGCTCCACAACCTCAGTTTAACTGATTCCTGCCAGTGTCATCTCTGTGTTTGTGTTTCCTGTAGCTTGCATCAGCTAGATACACAGCAACTGAGTTATCTGGATTATCTCAGGGTTTGCTAAGTAACTTGAGGGATTTTCAGCTTTTAATAAGTAAAGTTATCTAGAAAGCACTGTAAATCTCCTAGGACCAGACCTCAAGTCACTCTATAGTTTGAAAAACCTTTCAGGACAGGTAAATCCGGAAGTTTGAATGTATCCAAACATCACCTGTGATGTCTTCTACAAGACTGGAAACACTAAAATCATGTTTTCATTTTTGCTATTCTTGCTCATCTCACTCCCTAGTTTCTTCATTACACATAGCAGAACCGACTTTATTATTAAATTCTGTTGTAATGTATACTAAATTAAAACCAGCCCCCGTTTAAGAATGCGGTTTTGAGGGGAATGCCTTCTTACATTGATGAGATTACACACTTGAGTATTGATACGTGGTACTGGGCTCTATGGATGGCAATGTCGGTCTGCCAGCCAGTTGGTCCACCACTTTGGTCTAGACTGAGGTATTTCAAACAGTATTGGATGACTTACCATGAAAATTTGTACAGACATCCATGTTCTGTTTTGTAGTTGGTGGTCCGGGCTGTGTAATCTCTGCTTTTGTTTTCTTCAAGCTTGTTTCAAGAAGCAAAAGATTTCAGGAGTAATCTGGATTATGTGGGACTTTGCTAAGTAATTTTAGGGTATTCCAGGTAAAAAATATCTGTGGTACTAAAATATAAATAAAATTTTGGCAAGGAAAAAACTGGCATGGCCATTTTCAAAGGGGTACCTTGACCTCACACAGATATCTGAATGAAAAATGGGGTTCTCCCCTTTACAGACACACTAATTTTATGCTAATCCCAAGCAGTTTTTTGCATGCAGTATAAATGTGTTATTTTCAACTATTTTAAAAATATTTCTGCATACTGGGGGGTCCCTAAACAGTATTGAAATTGCATGAATTTGGTATGACTGGAAAGCTGATCCTCTTGATTCAATGAGCCCAATTGTATTCATGTATGATGATGTTAGTCCCCATTGTAGCCATTTCATTGTAGTGAGACCATTATTTGAAACTTGACCTCACTGTATAAAATGACCTATTGTGACCTCATGAAACTGTACCACAACCTAGAGACCTATCTATTCAGAGGATGGTATATTGACAATAAGGGGGTTTCTGAGCAATTTCCAGAACAGAAGTGCTCTCCATCCAACTGCCAAAAAATGCAGTTCTTACAGAAAACTCCAAACGTCAAAGGTTTTTGATATCAAATCACAGCATGATTTTTTTTTTATGGTGTTCCTCAAGTTCTTGGTGTCTTAATGTGGTATTTTGAAGGGATTTTTGACCATTTTTATCAATTCTCGAGTGGTCAAAAGTGTTGCTGCAACAACTTATGAGACATAATTGAGCATGGTAATGGCCATCACATACTTCCATCATAATGTTCTAAGCCCTTATACACTCACACAAAATCTGAATAGGTGCCTAACCAAAACAGTGTTTATTACACATTTATGACTAAGCTTGACACACAGTGCTGAGCTGCATCCCAAATTAATCTTCAGGTTCCCAGCTTTCAGATAATGTATACCACTTCTTTATGGCATATACCTGCTATCTCACCTGCCCCTATCTCCTGCCCCCCCTCCTACAAAAATACAAAAATGGGTCTATGATGGGGGGCTGTGGAGTGGAAGAGGTTAAAGTGGGCCTGGCCGCAAAGCAGATGGTCTGGAATTATTCAGAAATCAGGAGTATAAAAGCATTTAAAGATTGCATGACTAAAGGAGATCTATGTTTTCAATACAGTTTTTCCACACCTTTTTTTAACAGGTGGAAATATGTTAGGTTAAAAAGGCATAAGGCTGCACCCTAGAATGTGTTAATTCCTCCCCTGCATGTAAACACATTCACACATGCACTGACACAGCACATGCTCATACAGACATTTGCAGGTTACATATGGTATGTATGCACAGACATACATGCATCAGCACACCCTGTCTGTCTGTTATTACATATGGAGTACCTGTGTTTTCTGTCGCACGCAATACAGGCAAGATACGGCTTATTTGCATATGTGAATAATTTAGCATAATAACACATCTCTGGAATCTTTCATCATGCCTCAGGTGGCATCTGTGTGTCTCTGTCTGTCTCATATGTGCTCTAATAATAACATGAAGCAGCATTCGAAAAGTGGGAGCAGACAGAGGCTTTAGACTCGGGATGTAAAGAACCACACTTAAGGGTAAAGTCACACCCAACGGTATCAACGGAAAATATATGTTTGACAGTGTCACAGTTTGACGGAATTTCTTTACTGAAACATGCCTTTGACTTAAGTTAAGAGGGTTGAACATCGGTTGCATTCATAAATTGGCCCTCTGAGCACCAGTGTGTTCTGGCATCAAATCTAAACCTTATATTATTTCTGAGCAGTGCCTGAAACTCCCGTGAATGCTCTTATTTGGAGCATTCATAAGACAACCCACACTAGTTATCGCTTATTTGATGTAATAGGTCTGTGTGTATGTCAAATTCTGTATTATGTACATATGAGGAAATGTAATACATTGTTAAAGGATGTCAGGAACATAGAAATACCTGTAGATAGTTATATAGCATTCAAAAATGTATAATTATGACCTTAGATACAGCGGCTTTAAAGTTGTAATCCTTAAGATTTTAGTATTGGTCGATTTAGCAACACCTCTGGTTACCATGGTAACAGCAAGCAATACTACAGCAAACACTTGTTGAGCAGCTACTTTGTCAGCAATATAATAGAAAAGATTCAAGATTCAAGAACTTTGTCACATGCACATGTAGGATGTGGCATGAAATGGAAAATGGCAATGCCCACAGCATTAGCGCAGAACACAGAACAAAAAGCAACCACAACAATACAAAATACATTACAATATTTACAATGATATTAATATATAAATGTATAATTTTAATATATAAAAATATGAAAATTAGAAAAGAAATATATGTCGTGCCTATGTGTACTTATATGTGTGTGCATGAGATGATGAGTTTGTGGAACTTAATGGCGGGGCCCTGGTGAGATCACTGTTCACAAGCCTGATGGCCTGAGGAAAGAAACTCTGTCTCAGTCTTTCAGTTTTGGCTGTGTGACTGCGGAGGTGCTTGCCTGACCGCAACAGCTGGAACAGTCTGTTGTTGGGGTGGTGAGGATCCTTCATGATCCTTCAGGCTCTGGTTCTGCACCTCTTGGTGTTCAGCCGAACACACTACTCTCTGCAGAGCCCTCCTGTCCTGATTGGAGCTGTTGCCAAACCAGGCAGTGATGTTTCCTGTCAGGGTGCTCTCTACAGCTCCAGAGTAGAATGACTGAAGGACCTTCAGAGAGACTCTGAATTTCCTCCGGTGCCTCAGGTGGTAAAGGTGCTGCCTTGCCTTTCTCACCAGAGTGTCTGTTTGTGCTGTCCATGTCAGATCCACTGTGATGTGGCTGCTCACCTTCAAATGCTGATGTCACCCCCACATTAGTCCCATTAATCCTCAGTGGCGTGTACATCCTCCATTGTTGTGCTCTCCTAAAAACCTCAATCAGCTCCTTGGTTTTGGCGACATTCATGAGTAGGCTATTATCCTGGCAGCAGAGTGACAGGTCAGCCACTGCCTCCAGGTAGACCTTCACTGTTATCTAAAACTTAGTATGTGGATGGATTAAGAAGCCTCTTAATGCAAAACATTCCTGAGCATGATCAGAATCTGAGCCACAGGAAAAGCCTTGCGTTGCATGCCACTCTTTAGGCATTTATTGTGATCGCTGACGTCATTGGACAGTTTTTATGCACAGGTCAGCTCTGTTAAATGTGCCTGCTGGCTAATTGACTGGTTGTAAAATGTGCAATGAAACCAGTATGCTGTTTTTACACATGAATATCGGTTTATCAGCTAGTAATTATGTTTCTTCCTGTCCCTGCAAATGGATGAATGCCATTGTTGCTTATCCAGCTCAATATTAATTTCATGTTGGCATTGATGTTAATCTTTTCAGTGCCTTTACAGTGTTACAGATAGTATAGATAGACTGTGATTTTAATCATCGGAGACTGCACCTTGGTGAACTCTGACACGCTTTCAGTGTTGGACAGTAGCTTACTAAAAAAATTACCCTATTTCAGTGTATCATCTGTAGACATGCCAACAACCACTAGAGGGCAAACAGGCTAAACATGGGTGAATAAATGAAAAAATATATGAATGAGTAACTGGACCAATGAAGCAGTTAGCATTTAAATTTTTTTTGCTTTTATTGCAAATATTACAAACACCCAACCATCACCTTAACCAAGTGTTATAGTTGCCTACCCTTAACCATAGTTTATTTGCCATAACCACAATCTTTCACTACCCTTATGAATGGTGAGAAAAAATCTTTAACACTGAAAAATTCACTTTCTGATTCCCTTACTGATGTATGTACTGAAGTGCCTTTGAACGGTGATGTGTTCACTTACTGATGTATATACTGAAATGCCTTTAAATGGTGACATGCTCACTTACTGATGTATGTACTGAAGTGTCTTTGAAAAATGATGCAATCCCTAAATCCTTTGAATGGCATTTGAATTATTGTACATACTGAAGAGCATCTGAAGTGTGATGTGATCACATAGGTTAGGAAAAATGTGAACAAACTTTGTATTAAATGAATTATGTGATTGTCAATATTTTTGTCTCAAAAGTTTGGTATCCATTTGCCATACAGTATCTATGGGCATCTATGTGAATTTCTCTGTTTACATACACCAGCTTGTTAAAGTGCCAGCCACTCAGAATTGCCTCTCCCACCAGGAGGCTCTTTGGCATTGTTCAGACTGCCAGCCCAAATCCATTTTTGGCATATCCAGATTGTATCCAGATTGATTTGAGAAAGTCTGGATAGCAAAAAAAAAACAAACATAAAATGCGTATTTTGCAAATCGGATCCAAGCCACATTTGAAATGCGATTCCGATCACATTTCTACAGATGTGTCTCAGTCCGGACACTCTGGCTACTCAAATCGGATTTCAAAATGTCTTCTGCTTCACTCGCAATGCGACACATGACGACGTCAAATCCAGAGTGAAGGAAGTGCATAAGAGAGGCTGTATACTATCCATTGCACCAGACAAACTCAGCGACGGAGGAGTTCTGCACCACAACTTGACAGTGCGATTGTTTGGAGGGCGAGATGGTGGATCTCCATTTCCCATGCTTCTGCATTGTAAAGCTACATCACCACGGTACGTAGGTTGGTGATGTCTGGACACACAAATCCGATCTGGTCACTTGCAAATAACAATGTGGACAGTCTTACAGTCTTACAGATCTGATTTGAGAAACAAATCTGATTTGCCTGCAGTCTGAAGAGCCTTAGAGGCATGATATGAGAAGCAGAGCAGGGAATGTGAGAACATGACTAAGGAGTTGTGTCTCTTTAAGCTCTGATGGAAGACCAAATCCATTATACTTACTTTAACATCAGTTTGGGTTGATGCACTCCAGATGTGTCTACACTCAAGAGTAACACAAACATTAAACATTAAACATGGTCATATTTTCGCTGTCCATTCAGCACCAAAACTATAGGCTTTAATCCCACACACATAGTGAAAAGTGTGCTCTCACACATATTTTAAAAGTACATTTTCTCTTTAATTGAAATCATGTGTTCTCATTAGAGGATGGCATTTCCTGAGAGCAGCCAGAACAGCACCTCTGGTATTGTAATTGGCAAGTGGCAGCTGAGTTGTGCCTGATTTCATTTGACAGCTGACAGTAAATCACTCGCTAAACTGGAAACACTGATTTGCCAATTTTTTACTAAATATGACTAAGTGTTGGTCCTCAAGAATGATGACAGGTCGGTTGAGAGCAGAGACCGCACTCCTGGTCTTCTGTTTCCATGGAGGTATAAAACACCATCTTTTACACCTTTTCCATTTCACTGTCAGTACCAAAACACCCTGCAATTTTACTTCTATGATTATAATTTCTTTGTCTGTTACAGTGTGTATTTTCTGGAAGGTAAAATGTCTAGTCTATGTTCAGCCCTGTCTCTGTGTTGTTGCTCTATGGTGGTAGCATGTCCATCATTATGAGGACCAGGGTCCCTGACATAGAAACACCATCTGTTACGTGAAGGGGAATTATGTTAATCACTGACTTCTACACGACAGGAGTCTGGAAGAGGAGAGAGAGGTTGAGATGAGATGGGGGGAGAAAGAAAGGAGAGTGTCCAACGAAAGTGACAGTAGGGAGAGACACGGTGAATGGAAGAGAAGGAGAGATAAAGAGACTGAGAATGGGGCAAGGCACAATGTGAGCAGAAAATTGGAAAGGAGATGATTAGTGAAATGAGGGAATGAAGTAGGAGTATCCAGCCTCCCTGTTAACTTGACAACATCATAGTCATTCAAATAATTCAGAATATATTTTACCATCTGAAAAGCAGACGAGACGGTCTCAGTGAGCTACATATAGAAGGTAATGAGGTAAATAAAAAGTATTTGTTGTCTTGCTAAAGCACTCTTGGACCATACTGTATAATCTTCCTGCCACTCTTAGCAAACACACAGCTCAATACCTCATATGGGAGAAGAAGCTGATGTGAAATGGTGCTCGTGCAGACGCATCAGTGGAGTTTTAGTTGATATGGAGGAAAGTTTATAATGATGGAGATGTGATATGAGTTTTTTCATTATTTGTTTAGGTCATAACGTACGGAGCCCCGGAGTGGCAATATAGAGAGAAAAATATATATATCGAGACCACGTTTTACTACATCGAGCGCTTGAAATGCTATTGCGTGTGCACAAGATACAATTCATTCCCACGTTTTGATTAATTTGTTACCGCGTTTTGATTATTATTGTATCTTGTGCGCACGAATTAACCAAAACGTGGTAACGAATTAATCAAAACACAGTAACAAATTAATTAGAATGTGGGAATGAATTGTATCTTGTGCGCACGCAATAGCATTTCGAGCGCTCGATGTAGTAAAACGTAGTAAAAAAAAAAATTCTCTCTATGGCCACTCCAGGGCTCCTTAATAACGTAATACAATAACAAGTTAAGATATGTTTACATTTCACAAAATGCAAGTCCAACTCAAGTCCCATGTCTCCATAATGGTTTAGACTCAGACATTTGATTGAAGGGCAGAGCACAATACTGTCCTCCATTCTATGAAAAGTGAAAAAGAAAAAAAACAGCTACCTTAAAGGTGCCCTGTGGAGTTTTCTTGCAAACAAAAGTTCTGTTTACATTCAGTGTTAATCACTAAAACACATTTTGCGTATTCTTGAGGTCTAACAAACATGTTGAATTCATTTCCTTCCTCACAGAACGTTTGCATAGCCTATTTTTTAAGGATTTTAAATCCTGTATTGGTTACATTCATGTTTACTAGCTTGCAGTCTTCTTCTTCCCTGCCCTGCCTGTGCAATGTGCATCCTCGTGTGCATGCCCAAGATAAACAAAATGGGGACCAACACATAGAAAAACAGCTCCATAGGAGCATCTGCAGTGACCCAGGCATTGGCACCAGGGCCACCACTAGAGGAGACTGTCAGGTGCCACATAGGAATGGCCTACCATGTGCAATAAGGGAGTGCCCTACATATCCCACTTTTAAAACCCATCTCAAACAATGGCTGGTCTACTAAAAATAGTAGACCTCAAGTGCATAGTTATAATTAGCACTGCTACTTAACATTGTTCACTTCTCTAAACTGAAAGCTGCTGTTGTCAGTCTCAGTATGGACAACAGACTGAAACACAACACTAACCTGTCTCACGACCTAGAGAATACCACCTGCCATAGGCAGAGGAAAAAAACGTAAGTTTCTATTCACACTAAATGATAAGATCCCATAGTACTATTTTAACAAATTTAATGAGCTTACAGCCAACATATCTGACATTACAGCAATAGAAACAGAGGTATTAGCTCATGGTTGGCACCAACAGTACAGCTACAATAGTTCCCCTTTCATGATTGAGACTGATATTGGCACATGTTTTCCCTAAATATGAAACCTCCAGGTAGGCAGGTCCTAGGTGGGCTGCTGTAGTAGATACCAGAGTCATGTGGGAAGCATAATTATGGCTCCCCACAGGTGCTACTGAAACCCCATTTGAAACATGTTTAAAACATGTTTAACTTCCAATGCTGAACATTCAGAGTGCCAACACAATCCACAACTCCCAGCCCTGCAGGAAAACATGCCACACCACAATCCTTTGTATTGAAAATAATGCAAGAAGGAAGGCAGGGATAAATAGACAGCCTAGTTCCCTGTGGATAGCCAGCCTTTGAGTGAGACAGAAGGAGAAAGAAGAGAAGAGTGTGAGGAGAGGGGAGAACGCAGGAGATAGAGGTAGAGAAGACGAGAAAGATATTTGTGAAAAGGGAAAAACAAATGGCGGGCATTAAATTGACAGGTTTGCTGCATGTTGGGGAGCCAGAGAAGATGGATAGAGCTACTGGAGGATAAAATGGCATTTAGGCATCTAAGGGTGAGATGCAGTAGGGGTAGAGGTCTCATTTTTATTGCATGAAAGGACGATGAAAAAAGCGGAAAAAATAAGGTATTGCATGATGGTTAAGAAGAGACCGCATGGCACCATGCACTATGAAACAGGCATGCATAATCCAGGACAGTAAAGGCTTCCATATATACTTATTCCTTTATTTCCCAAGAAACCCTTCTCCTTTAGCGAGACTTTCCCTTGAAGAAAATTCAATGCATACTTAAAGTGAGGAGACATCTTCCTTCATTAATAGCCTGGTGTTCAGCTTTACTATGTTTTTCATGTTATTTTAATCTGCAAAATGAATGATGAAATAAAGATTTTAAGAGGGAATGGAAGTATGATTGAGCAATGTCAGACCAGAAACTGTTTTCTTTTTAATATTTTGTTGAGGTTGAGGTGTCATTATCTCAGTTAATATAAAGGCTTACAGGGTGGAGTTGTTAGCCACTACCCACCCATCTGTATGCCTGTATTGGACCTGCTACACAATCCAGACAGCAAACTGTCAGGGTCACTGTGACATGAAAATCTCCCTCTATTAAAGTGCCAATGATCGATATTTTTATAATAACAATGTGTCAAATGACAATGTGAAAACAATGTTACAATGTGAAAGGAGTCTCTCGTAGTGATGAACCTACAGAGAATTATCACCTAGCTTCATAGTGAGTTTCAGCTCATTGTTTAGCTGCCCGACCCACAACTTTACTGTTTTGGCTCACTCTCACTGCTCTCATAGCATCGTTTTTGGTTGCAGCAGTCAGCTGTTTTCAGTGAAAAAGCTCACTTACTAAAGCCCTAAACGCACTGGCTAGAATTACCTGGGGACCTCATGTGATTTAGAAATATTATTGGGTATTGTCGGGTAAGGCTAAGGGGCTAGTTTACCCGACTAACACCAATGTTATCCAAAGGCAATACACACAGATGATGGCTAGCTGTTTAAATGTAATGTATCTAAACAGCTAGCCATAGGCTTATTAGCTAGAATGTTCGATGTCCAAAGCAAGCACTGCAACCTCTGTGTGAGTTATCCTTCTTTAGTTGTTTCCATTATACAAAGGAAACACTATCCTCCCTGGTTGAGCGATTTTCTCTTTTGCCCTCTTTGCTGTCTCAGATAGATCATTTTGTGAATGACTCATTGAAAACATGGGAATATGCCACGAGTGTATGTAGCTGAGTGTGCCCCTGATGCTGTTGATTTCACTGTGTGCAACTACGGAAATGTGCTTGCAATTTTAGCTTCAACATTGAATCATAGGACTATAATATGAAAAACTTGCTCCTTGTGTCAAGCCCACTGAGAATCAACATTCTAGTAGACAGCTATTTGGAGGTTTCTGCCATTTCAGCTCATTAGTGTGCCAGTCAGTAGGTTAGAGTCAGAAGGGTTGAGTCAGAATGGTGTAACCAATCCCCTGATATAAAACAGTGGGCAGCTCCCAGCACACCATGCATAAAATGGTGGAGGGCCAGAGTAAATATATAGCTTCTTCATGCTCAACTTTCTTCACCAGCCAAAGACTCTTTTTCATTTCAGACATTTTTCTCAGGACACTAGTAAATATTGGACTACTATATGTCAGGTGGCCAGAAATATGACTCCAGTGGCCAATCGAGCATCAATTCAGCATCAATTGAAATGATCTAGAAGTTTTTGTTTATGGTAGCTTGTCAGTCATAACTCTCATTTCTAACATTAAGAGACCAAAAGACAAAAGTGCCAAAACTGCATTTTCAGGCTGCATTCAGACCAAATCAGGCACTGCAGCAGAAACGCCTTTCCTCCTATTCATTTGAACAGGGGTACTATGTTTAGGGACCGCAGGGGGTGCGGGAAAAAAAAAGTTATAACAGAATCAACTTTTGGAGAAACGCAACCGACATCATGCTGTGGTGGCCAATCATGCCGTCGATCAGACCAGAACGTGCCCAGGTGAAGAACTTTGTAGCATTGTAGCATTAGCCGTTTACCGTAGCATTCCACTGTTTACCGAGCAACTATAAAGATGGAAGAGAGACTGATTGATTGGTGCCGTGATGACTGTACATCAGCTGTTCAATCCTGCCACGAGGGAGCACAAAGATGTTAATTGCTGTGCGGTCGCTTGGTCTTGTACTGCTCTTCAAGCTGGGATTGCTGGGTAGTATGTGACACTCCCACACCGCCACACAACCCTGCGCTAATCATCTCAACGCCTGATTTGGTCTGAATGCAGCCTTAAGGTTTGAATGTCAGGATGAATGAAATTTCACATCAGAAAATACTCTCTGCTTTGGGTGGCTCTGAAGATATAAAGGTAAAAGTCACAGTGTATCAGAATGCTATAGACTGAATTCCTGTATGACCCTGAGTCATGCTGTATTGGCTCAAATGAAGGTGTAAGACACTTTTTAGCTCATGTTTATTCTCCATTCTGTTGCTGCCAAGCTGTTCCATAGGCTCATTGCAAGATTATAGTACATATGTATCTACTTGTGTTCTTACACTTGCTGCAAAAACTGCTGAACTGCACAACGATGAAATGTGAGACAAACATCACATCTACAGGTATTTGCACTACTTTACGTCAGTATTACATTTGGCTCACAAAAAAATGCAGAGTAGACAAGAAATATGGAACAAATGGAAAGAGGGAAAGATACAGGAAAAAGGACAGAGAGAAACTGTGTCCAAGAAAGGGGGGTGGGGGAGAGAAAGAGACAAAGACAGACAGAGAGCAGAAGGATGGCAACTCGCTGTGTTTCAAGGTTGGTTTAATTCGCCGGCTGTGTTCACAACCAGATGGACCGATACAGCATCCAGACTGTGTGTGTGTGTGTGTGTGTGCATGTGCTTTTAATGCACCTGGCTGCATGTTTGCTTGCATGTGGGCTTGCTTGCTTATGTGCGTTAAATAATTTCTCTCTCTCTCTCTTCCAAAGGCCACACTGCTGGAGCATTTCTCTTTGAAATGGAGACAAGCAATTTGCTCTCTTGTAAACTGTACAAAACAACAGTTTTTTCTACTAGCAGGGAAAATGTCATATCCTTGAGAAGTCAACTTTGTCTGGTGGCTTTTAATAAAACGACTTAAAGCAGAAGAAGTCTGCAAAGTCAAATGGAATATACTGACATGCATGTAACCACCTGTATGGTGTGTCTTTAAGGTTATGACATTTTGCCTTCAAAATGTCACATCTAACACTGGTGTAGAGTGAGGAGAGTAAGAGAGGATGAGACTGTGCATAAAAAGGCTTTGCCCATTGGTGTCCTGGCCCATGTGACCTTCAGGTGTCAGATTCAACTAGAGAAAGCAGAGATGAAATGTTCTTTCTTTAGAAAAAATGTCAATGATGTCAGATGTCAGAAGAACTTTGTTCTTGGTTCTTTATCTACCATAGCCTGCACTGATGAAGTTCTTTGTATACCAATTTACACAGATGTATTATACTCTAAGCTTTGTTGGCTAGTGCTTCAGTCAAAATTAATTACCTTTTTGAAGTAGACTGGCCCGACAGTATTCTGAATAAAAAAGGTTAAGGCTGCTGATCAATTAGAGAGCAAGAGAGGCAGAATCCCATTGAAATAAAGTGAAGAGGAATGACAGGTGCAGTGATGCAAACACACCATGGGACTATACAGGACACAGGGCTGCCAACCTTTCAATTTAGTTTGGAGTGCGTTTCGTTATTGGTGACGTCCGTGCATTTTATGAGTAGGCCGTCTGTGACATTACCCACTGCGGGGGTCAGGGACATCGCTCCTCAACCCCCAGGAATTTTGTTTAAAAAGTTCAGCAGCCAAATTCACATTTTAAAGCATTTATTGTTATATTCGGTTAGTATTATATTACTACACTATGCACCGTAACATTTATAGATAAAAAGCCAAGGCAATAATCATGGTCAATGATGAATTATGGTTGATAGGCATACTTGCCAACCTCCAGACATCGGGAGACCAAACCAAACCCAATCAGGGTATCTGGGGATCTTCCCCCAGACAATTGTTAATTTCAGAGACTGTTTTCTTGCATTCTAGTGAATTTATGGAGTAATTTTGTTGCCAAAATGTGGAGTCGGGAGGACAGGGGGAAGGGGGGATTGAAAAACTCTCAGGACTCTCAGGAGAATCTGGAGGGTTAAATATATGAGCGGATATGATTGCATTTTGTTTACATAAATTGTTAAGGGATGCTGTTGGTGATTTGATTTTCAAATTTGTAATACTCACCTCAAGGGTGTAACATTGATTTGAAACGTGTGTGTGGGCTGTCTTACTCTCTGCATGTTTAACTACTGAACATTACATACTGTGGTATTTCATTGAAGAATAGGACTGGTAGATCTGTGGCACATTATTTATGGCACTATCAACAGATAATGTTCCATTTACAACTTAAATCACAACATATAAGAAATGTATCAAAATATAAAATATATTTTTTTAAGAAGTCACAGACTCAATAGTTGTATCAAGGTCACTGCAAATGAATGTGTTAGATTTTGTTTATGTTCAAGTCCAGTGTCCAGTACTCTTTATTATGAGGAGTACATTATGATTATACCTTCCCACTGTAACTCAGAATACTTTAATTACCTTGTATAGCCACCATCTCACTGTCTTAAATTTAATGGCTTATATAGGAACATAATCGTTCTTAGCTTCATGTGCCTATACTACACTTTTACATTTTAAGATGGTAAAAGACATCATTTAATCAATGACACACAGATCAATTCATCAAACTTGCTGTTTTTGGCAACGCTTCATTTTTATAATTTTCTATCAACAGTAACATTACAACTCTGGTCACAAACTGTCTGCGACTCACAGCGCGAGACTGATAACTACCCCGGCGTACACTGATGTCACATCAGCTGGGCGGAGTTGATTCGCGCCACGATGTTATCAGTTATAATTTGTTTTTCATTGCGTGAGAAAATGGACGTGTGGCGTGACAGCATGTGAAAAGTTTCAATTGCACAAGTCTCGCGGTCAGTGCATGAGAGTTGCCAGCCCTGACGACAGAGTTTTAAGTGTTTAAATTATTTTGCAAAAGTGAGATGAGATTGATATAAATGTCATTCTGGTGCATTAAGTATGGAGCTAGAGTCAGGTCACTAATTACTCACTAATTAACATGTATATCATTTCTTCAATCTGTACACAAGCAGAAACAGCCGAGTGCAGTGACTCCCCGGAGTCTGAGGTTTGGTACCATTTTGTCTGTACAGAGATCTATGGAGAGCCAAAGTCATGACGTCACGTCCAGGCTAGCCTCCGTTCCACTAGCTTGTGTAACTCAGTGCAATCTGTCATTCAGCATTTCTTTCATATGTCTTTCTGGAAAAACAAAACAAAAAAAAAGCATGTTCCTGGGGTTTACTTTCCATATTCTTCCATATATTAAGACAAACCGGCATCCACTACAGCACTTGCTATTAGAAAGTGACCACAACTTGTGCTCATTATCTGTATCGGAGAACCACAAATTGCTGTTTTATTTCTGTTTGTGTACAGATTTAACAAACAAGACACAACATGTTAATTAGTGAGCTTTAAGATGTGTTGGTAGGTGTATGATTCACAATGATGAGAGCCAGGCTAGCTGTTTATCCCTCTTTACCGGCTTTTATACTAAGCTAGGCTGATCATGTCCTAACTCTAGCCCTGTTTACACACGTAGACATGGGATTGATGTCAACCTTCTCATTTCACTCTAGAAAAGAGAATACATTTACCCTGTTGAAGAATAATTCTTTGAAGCTGCTGTACTGACAGTACATGTACTATAGACAGTGTAGCACCCTTTCCACACTGCCACATTTTTCAGTTGTTCATTTCAAGCATGTCTCATTGTTCAAATACTTTCAATTCAGTCAGTGTTGCCTACACTGAGTGTAACGGCTTGTGCTTCCTTTGCCCAGAACTCTGACCTGAAGCATCCTTTTACCAAGCCTACTTTTGTCAAGTAATGTGCAGAGGACTGCAGCATCTTTGAATGTCAAAGAAAACAACGTTTATTAAGTGATATTTAGATGTGGAAAATGCCTAAGCAGAGGCTGAAGCTCTTAAATAACACTTGAGATTACCTAAAACACTGAGTTTTAGGTACCTTTTCAGTGTATCTCAATGACTTTGTCTACCCTTAGTAACTTTGAATTAGAATTGACTTACCTCAAGCTCCTGCTGCCCCACAGGCACATCTAAACAGTCTCCAGAGACATCAAGAATCAGACTTGCAGAAATTAGGTTTTGTGCCCCTCCTAGGCTACCAGTGTCAACGTTACATCAGCCTCTGGCAAATTCTCTCTCATCCTTTATGTTATTGGAAACTATTGACTTGTTGCTTTCATGTTAGATCACATTTGTGGGAGATCGGCACTTTCAGTGCCAAGATCAACCGTGTGCTTCCAGTAGATCATGGCTCTAGTTCTCTATGTTAACAATTTAGCATATACTGTAATTGAGAGACAGCAGACTGCCAGCACTGTATCAATAGGAAAATGATATGCAGCTAAATCTTTTGAAGATTTTGGACCACAAATGGTGCATGTTGATGGTCTAGTATTTTTGTGGTAAACATTATGGACTAAAACCCTGTTGCATTTCATTGACACTGTAACTACAGTTAAATATTCAAAATCCATCGCCCCCTGCAGGCTTGAAAGGTGGCTGTAAAAGCTTTGTTTGCTCCTTTACATAGAACAGCAGGAGTAGTCAGCTTGGATTCATGGCTTTTACAATGGAGTCCAGCAGTGACAGGTTTTCACAGTGAACAAAAAGTAAAGTATCACTACACTAATCCAGGTATGCTCCCGTTGTAATTATCAAGCTGTTAAAGTATGATTCCAATTATTCTCCACCTGTGCCTTACTATAATTTCATACCATAAATATTCAGGACTTAACTAGCATTAGTTACAAAGTATAAGGACCAAAAAAGCAATTTAAACACATCTTTGCAACATAGTCTCTTTCACTGCTATGAGAAATATTTTAAATAGCCAGAAGTGAACAATAATACATTGAGCAGGAAGTCGCCACTGCTTTGACCTTGGTGGGGTCTATCTGGATACTGCTTGTGGAGACAATGAATACCAGAAAGGACATAGATGAGTGAAGTCTCTGGGGAACCACCCACACATACTGTTGATCTGGAAAAGATCAGGATGTTGTCTAGGTAGACAAAAACAAAGTTAGTCAGCATCTCCTGGAGAAGGGCCTGGAAGACAGGAGCATTAGTCAGAACAAAAGACATCTCCAGATACTTATAATGGTTGCTATGAGTATTGAAAGCAGTCTTCCAATCTTTCCCCTCCCTAATGCAAACCATATGAGAAGTATTTCTGAGCTTGGAGAAAATGGCCACACCTTGTAAGAGTTCAAAGGAAAAGGAAATGAGAGGGAGGGGGTACCTGTTCTTTACCGTGTTGTCATTAAGGCTCCGGTAGTCAATGCAGGGATGAAGGGTCTTGTCTTTTTTCTCTATGGAGAAGAACCCCACCCCAACTGGGGATGGGGAGGGATGGATGATGCCAGATGCCAGTGGGTCACTAATGTATTTCTCCATAGCCTGAGTCTCAGGGATGAACATGGAATACAGGTGGAGCCTTGACCGGGAGGAGGTTCGTGGCGCAGTCATACAGACGATGTGGAGGAAGACAGGTGGCTCTCGCCTTGTTGAACACTTCCTTTAAGTCCAAATTTTCTGCTGGAACCACAAAATATCTGGAATTCGTGACATGGTTTCTGGGAGAAGGCAGCAAGGCAGATCTGAGACATACAACATGACAGTGGTTACTTCAGCCTAAGACGCTGCCTGTAGACCAGTCAATATGTGGGTTGTGCCAACTGAGCCAAGGATAGCTGAGGAGAGTCAGTCAGGTGGAATGTGAGTGTCTTGTGATGGTTAAACAGTGGAGCGTTGAGTGAGAAACGGGTGCGGCAGCGGGAGTGTGGGAGGAGGAACACTGGGCGGTGGAGCAGAAGTTTTGAGTGGTGGAACTGGAGCAGCGGCCTGGGGCTGGGAGGAAAGTTGCTGAATGAGTTTGATTTCAGAATTTGTCCATGGCGGAGGGTGATCAGCAGCAGCTTGTGCCGCCGGAAAGCGTTGGCCAGGCAAGCAAACAGGCAGGGTAAAAGGCTAGAACGCTAAGACAGGGACGCACGATAAACAGTCTGGTGGGGAATGAGTGCAAGTGGGCCGGTATATTCTATATACTGCAGGGGTAATGAGGGGATGGGGAACAGATGTGGTAGTCACGTGATGTGGGAGATGGTACAAAGAACGGGGTTACTGCAGGGCAGGGGGGAATGGCAGGCTCTGGAATGAGAGCAGAGTTCCAGTAGTGGCAAGGTAAGGAACAGCAGGAATGTTATGAATTATCAGATATTGTGAATAATTACTGTGAAATAGTTAACTATTTCTGTTACTTTACAACAGACTTACTGGTAACTGACTTGTATGAATGTACAAGTTAGTTATCAGTTATTCCAGTGGTTTAATATATGAACCCTCATGTGTTGTAATGTTAATGGTAAATTGTGAAACGTGTTATAAGGACAATTATTGGAAACAAGAGACAAAACCGGTTTAAATGAAGAGAAAAGAAAGAGATAAATCCTGTTTAATAAAGACAGAGAACAGCCTACTGAACGAACAGAATACATCATGAGTTCACAGGTAACTCATGCTTGAGTCCTGTAAAATATAGGAATCTACTTCTTTAACACTTCAAGCCTGCATAGGATACTGTATATTTGTCATGTCGATACCACTAGGAGGCTGATGTAAAAGGTTTTTCTCAGTTGATGTTTTGTGTTTTTATCCAATATGCACTGAACACAGCCTGAAGCGCTGTGGGGTGATGTAACTCAAACTAGTTAGAATTCTATATCTAGGACCACCATAGTCACACTTACAGTCAGATGAGAAATTGAATGTAAACTGGTCTCAATGCAGACAGAGTGTTATTAATTTGAAAGGACATGTTTTTGGAGTTAGCTGTGTGTTGGTATATTGGACAGCAGCGCTTCAAGTCAACTAAAGCTATAAAGCTCCACCGTGTAGTAAGTGAGGAAATTCTGAACAAAATCAATCATCATTGATGGCAGCTATGGTAGGAAAATAAGGACCCAGGAATGAAAATAACCATAATCATAATCATCCTATAAAGAACAGGTTTCTGACAAGGACAGCTGAGGAGGAAATTGGAGGACATGAAATAAAAAATAGTAGTGAAGGAGGGGTAAGACGACGAGAAGAAAAGAATGGAATATAAAACAAACAAAACAGTCTGCAGCACTTCCATGAAATATATATATATACAAAACCAAAAGAGACATAAAGCAGAATACAAATAAATGGATTTAAAAAAAAAAAAACTGGTAGAAAAACTACTGAATATGTGGAAATCGAATGTGGAGCTGAAGTTACTTTGTGAAAGCCTGGAGGAAAGAAAATGTCAAAGTCAACAAGTCACATCCATCAGTCTTCCTCCTGTGTGTGTGTGTGTATTGGTACGAGTATACTGTAGGTGATAGAGTTCTGTGTTTATGGGTTTTTATGAGCATGCGACAATGACCCATTTAAAACAGACTATGTTCTGACAAGGACAGAATCAGTGCTGTTATTTAGAAAAATGAAACTGTTGGCTGTTACCTAGTAAACTGTCTGTATGCTCTCCCAAAGATAGTTAGCTAGAGAGAGAACCACCAACAAGATCAATTTAGATGATATCTGATGGGAGGCTCTCAACAAATCGCTATGACCCGTAAGGCGAGTGTCGAGCTAGCATGACCGCTAGCAGGATAATCAGTTTAATACCGGCTGACCACTATTGGCTGTGCAAGCTGTAATTAGAGTTTTATCTTATAGATCACACTCACTACCTGTGGGTTTGCCAATGTTGTTTTTAATGAAAAAAGGTTACTATGGACACCTTTCAGTGGGAATTAATTACTGAAAATGATGTGTGTTGTCTATCATTACAATGGAACTGAGGTGTTCTATTTTCATTATCTGATATTGTGAACAGAGTTGGAGTCTTTTGCTGGGTAACGAACCCACATTAAATAATGAAAACTGAATATTTTGTGATTATACAACTGTAATACAGAAATTGGAAAGTAATTTGTGTTGAAGAGATCCCTAAATGTGGTTTATAGAATCTTGATTAAGTAGATTTGATTTTGAACTTGATTTGCATGAATATTCATTCACGGGTATGATGTCATATTACAGGTCTTCAGTTTGTTTTTCTCATAATTATCGTTTTTTTCATTTGAAACTTTTTGTGTTGTCATATCACAGTTTGTCGAAACTAAATAGAAGTGAAAGAACAAAGAAATGAGGCAGATGGATTAACAAACTTTACTGCATTTTTCTCTTTAATTTGTGGAGTTTACTCATTTTCCACTCATTTTCTTCAGTAGACAGGCCAGCACGAAAAGTACCCCAGTGAGACCTTCAGCTGTCTACGCCTGTTACGTGACCCTAGCCTTGCAGCCTAGAGGTCCATCGAGTCTCCCATTAAATCGGCTTTATTTGTCAGGCGTGACTTATCACCAGTTTCTCATTATTACCACAAGCAGACAACTACAAGGTAGCCACCATTGGATACATTTCTACTTTTGAATGTAATGATTAGAATAATGTAAAGTAATTTCAAGTTGCACAGTAAATGGGTGTGGTTTTCTAGATACAAAGGAATTTTCAGGAAAAAAAAAATATTTGTAAGGGATGTACTTAATTGATTGCTCTATTTTTCGTATGGGTACATATCACATACATATATGCCTAATATGCTGAATGGAGCAACGATCCCCTAAAAAACTACTAAGGGTTCCATTTGACCCCCTCTTGTATGTTTCCAATGTGATCTCAGCTTCCATCTCCAACTTTTCATTTATGTGTGTGTGTGTGAATGTTTTCCCCTGCTCTTGCTAATAATGGCCTCCCTCCATACTGTGCCTGTGAATGAGTGTGCATGGTTGTGTGTGTCCCTTTGGTTATATAAAGGCATGTGTGTTCATTCCTCCTCTCGTCTCTGTAAGGATGTGTGCATCTTCCTCCGTTGCTGTCTGTAGATATTCATTCCTCTGCATGTGTGAATGTGATTGTGTACATTCCTCTATTATTCTGTGTGTGTGTGTGTGTGTGTGTTTGTTTACACTCCGTCTCCCCAGTCGAGCCAGCAGCTAACAATCTAGGTTAAAGATCCCTGGCTCAGTGGATCGATCCGTCCCTCAGCCTCTATCGGCCTGCCTTTAATACTTAATGAGAAAAGGTGTTTGATGAATGTGAGCCGCCCTGCTCCCTGTGCGATCTATTAACACTGCTTTACATTCATCTATAGGGTTTTGGGACACACATGCCTTCACTGGCTCTTTGCATATGTGGGAGATTATGTAAGTTTGACTGGCAATGAAGGCCTTTTTGTGGTTGACGTTCTCATTTTCTAGGGCTGCACGGAAGGAAAATATTTTCTTCAACATTTTAGTCTAGCTATTGGTTCTTTGGCATTTTAAATGAATATGTATTATATATATACACAACAACACAGAATGTGCCTATGAGGGTGTTATGGGTCTACATAATGTCAAAAAATCTTAAGTCATTCAGAAAATAAAGGTTATATACTGTATTAAGTTTGGTCCATTTTTGTTGCACTAAAATAGTTCTTCTCTACTGGAATTCTACGTATTAGCTTATACTTTTTGTAGCTTACATGTTACTGAAATGTATGAAGACATTCTTCAAATGATACAGGTCTGTCACTAGAGGATGAATTCTTGTGTGTTGGAGGTGATTGAACTTTGTAAGAGCAAGGTGAGTTTCAGCTGAGCTGTGTCACCGCACTGAAGCCTTAAAACCTGGAAGAAGTGCATTATATAAAAACACCACTTTAACTCTGAAACAATCCACTAGTTCTCCATTTGGTCAGTTTTTCTTTTTATCCTTTTTTTCTCACTTTTCACACCTGCTACTGATGTCGACAGTGAAGATCCCAGTTGTAAAAATCAAACATGTTTAAAACAGGCTAAATGGGAACAACTGGAGTAGCAAGAAAAAGTGCCCTGAGATAACTTTGTTATGATATGGCGCTATATAAATAAAACTGAATTGAATTGAATTGAAAATAATAAGAACTCTCAAACACATTAATTTGTCTCTGTCAACAGCAACTGACCTAGACTGGAATGAAACCTGGTCTGATCAGTTGAGAAAAATATCGCTCCCTCTTAGATGATTTAATATGAACCTAGACATTACACGAATTGTCCATTATCGTATATAATTTCATCCCATATTCAATCATATTTATTAATTTGGTTGTTCACAAATTATGGTGTATTAAAGTAATTAAAGTAAAAAAAAGTTCTTAATGGGAAATACCCCAGAACATTATGTCTAACACTCTAAAAGTAAACATGGGCAGTGGAGTAGTAAGTAACTTTTTTTCCAGTTCCCAGGGAAGATGAATTAAATGCTGTTGAATAAGTATTGTTTACCTCAGTTTCCAAATTACTGTCATCCAATTTAATTTGGTATTTTGATGAATTTCACACAGAATTTGGGTTGGATCTGTGGTTGTGTATCAATGTAGCTGTAGCTCTGACTATTGTATTTGTTTTCTGATACGCATTGTATCGTAATGAAGCATTTAATGTGGTTCAGTAATGGTCATTTAAAAATGGTTCTTCTTGGGTGAAGGCCTATCCCCGTTTGTCCCACACTCCAAGTCCCAGATGCTTCCCATACAAAAGCTTATGGAAGCGGCTATGTGCTGCTCTTTATCAGAGGTGGGGAACTTAACCAGAAGTACATTTGCCAATCCAACCAGTTAGTCTTCATCCTTCAAATCTTTTCTCTTGTAACACCAGAACATACTGCTGAAAACATTTCTGATAAAGCATAAATCACATCTTTGTGAGTTTTCGAGTGTGGCGTCTTCATCACCTCATTCTGGTGCGCCAAGCCATTATGGGCTCACTGCCCAATTAGGCTAGAGGGCAGAAAACACTGCAACTACGGTTGGTGAGAACTGCAGTAGTAGTACTCTCTCCCACATAAGTGGATGAGACAGTCCCAAACCGGGCTAATATACATTAAAAAGTTCAAGATTGTTGACTAGTTTGGTTGACAATACACACAAAAAGTGATTTTCTCAAAAGGTTGTTTGACAAAGCATGACAGGTGTGCCGACTAAAAATGTTCACCACTATTAGAGATAGGGTTGCACTTCATGTTTACTTTAAGGTTACATTGCAACTCCCACCCCATTATATAAAGTCAAAAACATTCAACTATCAAGCGAATTTTAATCAAACTTTAAATGTCGCAAAACAGAAATGTGAATTATTTTCTTCCATCAACTGGTTTGGAGTGAATAAACTAGGCTCGTTGCAAAGCGTAGTTTTGTCAGAAGTTGGCAGTATAGGCCATGATTTACGCATGGCTGTAATCTGCCAGAAAACAGAGTAGAAAAAGTAGAGGTTGCAACAAAACAAGTCACCTTGGCCATCTAACCCATCTATGGGGGAAAAATGGAGAGAGCTCCTCAGGAATTTGTTTCTGTTGGCCAAGTTTTAATTGTTTTTTCATGTCAGCTAGTATTGGCCATGTTTCATGTGAACATGCGAGACGAAGACAAATTAATGTGAAACGGTTCAGCGGAAACAGCTGATCAGTCATGTTAAATGTTCAGTACGTCAGAACTTATTCGGCAAAGCCATTTTCACATGCCATTTAGTGCATCAACTCTGTTCCGACAAAGGCAAAAACCACCTCAAGTGAGCAAAAACACTTTTTTGCGTAATTGAGGAAGTTTCCATACAGCTTTTCTAATGTGATACTACAAAATGAACATAAAAATAAGTTCATGGAAACATGTCTATTGACACTCTTGTAAGGGAAGAAGAAGCAGACATTGGAGAAGACCAATGAGAAGGGCAATGGCCAAACCTCTAGAAATGAAGCATGGAAGAATCCCAGAAGGACACAGTCATACCCTGGTTAAACTTAGGCCTAGTCCACACGTACACAGGTTGTTTTTAAAACGTAGCTTTTTCTATACGTTTTGGCCTTTCCACACGCAAACTGCATTTTAGGTCACTGAAAACGGACCTTTTGGAAAAAGATGTTCAGAAACTCCGTTTTCAGTGTTGACGTGTAGACAGGGAATTAGTGTTCAAAATAACGGGCTCCAAAGCACTCAGAGCAAAACAGCCTATCTGGTTAAATAACAGGTGAAATTTTTCGTAGTGTTGTTATCACATTTTAAATTCAATTTTATGATGATGTGTGTATGATGATATGATTGTGTCTTTTGTTGTTATTATCACTGAATTGCAGTGCTGGGTATAACTATAGCAAAGCTCACAGGGAAATACTCTTAGATCTAACACTTGACAATTCAGTGTTCTCACTGAAGATGTTTTGCATGTGCTCTATATTTGAACAGTTTTCCAATTAATAATTGGTGTGGTCACAGTCACAGAAAATTATCACTAACGCTGCAGTTTCCTCTCAGCTCCACAGAGCCTTTTAGCCTTTGTTAGATCATTCTGTTGGTGATAAACTTTACTGTTTTCACTCCCACTGCTCTCATGAAACTTTTTCCAGCAGCAGCAGCAGACAGATGATGTCAGTGAAAAAGCTCTGATAAACCCTCTGTCCACTACCTGCCCAGCACAAAACAGTAGACAGACACAGTTAGAGACTAGCTGGTGAACATAGTGGAGCATTTAGCAGCTGAAGAGCCAGATATTTTTCTGAAAAGTTGATGGAGACCAAAACAGAGCTAAGTAGCAGAGTGATATCTGCTGGATGTGTAAATAGGCAATTGTTTGCTAACACCACTAACTTTATAAGGTGATAATATGTCATGTATGTAAATTCAGCTGCCGCCAAGTTGCCAAAAATAAATTAATTAATACTGCTTTAAAGATTGAAAATAAGTCAACGCTAACTAACTACACTAAAGCATGAAATGGAACATGGCCATTTTTTCAATAGTTGACCAAAACCTCAATCTTTCCCAAACCTTGCTTTGGTAGCCTACAGATAACTAATTTTATTACACAGCTTTGTGGAATAATCGATTCTGATTGGTCAATTACAGCATCCTACAGCCTGTTGTTTCTGTATAGCAGACTGCTGTTGTGAGCTGTGGACACAGTTCTGATCATAGACTCTGGAGGACCACGTCCAGTCGTATCAATCCGCAGAAAGAAGTCCGATAAATTTCAAAAAACGTCAGCTCATTGACACTCTGTGGCAAAATACATCCATCAGAAAACACCATGGAAGATTTTAATATTTAATATTAATTTTACTATATTTGGAGAGCACGAAACTTTTGATTCATGGTTAACGGCTGAACTGTCGCCAGTAAAGAAAAGAAAAAGAGAAGAAGAAAACAGCACAGAAAAAGAAAGAGAGGTTAAGACACAGAGAGCTGGACGGCCGACAAAATTGAAGAAGACAGACATGAAGTAAACACTAAGGAACACGATATGGGCTATGGCAGTGTTTAAAGACTGGTTAATCCAAAAGAAAACAGACTTTGACAGTTACAGAGCAGAAAACCTCAATCAGGTGCTGCAGTCATTTCATGCATCAGTTCATAATTCCAATGGTAAAACGTACTCGTTTGCCACACAGCTTATCCTCCTATGGATGCAGTTCCAAAGTAAATCAATATTTTGTGTCAAATTGTTGATGTCTTTAGTAAGTAGCTGTGTAATAAGCAGGATAATGTACAGCGAGCGGGTCATTGTTGTGGAAATAACCCCCTTCAGGGTGATTATTCCTTACAGAGCTGCAGTTATCTTCTCTTCAATATACTGTATGTCATTAGCATGACCAGCACCCTAGTCTTTAGAGTGCATTAACCAGACAAGTCTTGCTGAGGCTACAGCTAATGGGACATGGGAAGCGTGATATTAACCCATGTCTCTGGTTGCAGCCTTTCATTTTTCATGCACCAACCATCCACCCCAACATCCTTCCTTAAATTTCATTTCAAATTGGGAAACACTTTGCCAGTGAACACAATGGGGATTTCGTTTCCTCCATAAAACATATTTGGCTAAACTCATGCAGTAGATAAACACTATGTACACAAATGTACATCTATTTTAATCGGTAGTAGAGGTATTATGGAAGTCCTTCTTTGTTATTAGCATTTATCATGTTCATCAGTACATCATATAGTTTTGAAGGCAGTATATGTTTTTGATATTTCCATATCCATCTTTCACATTTGACTTCTGTGAGGATTCATCCTGACCTGGTCCTTGGCCATCTCAGTTTGTCATTCTGCTGCTCTCTCTATTTCAGCAGACAACAGAATGAATCCCCTCAATGGAGTCCACTCTTCAGCAGATGTCCAGGCTGTCACACTTAATTTTATCATAATTGGTACTTCCACCTCAGGGGGGGAGAGTGAGAGACATAAAGGGGGTGAGGGCAGAGAAAGAGACAGACATACCGGGGGAATGGGGAGGGTTAGACAGGAGAGGACAAGGAGGGGGTGGGAAGGATGGATGAGCAGAGAAACAAGTGAGAGAGTGAGAGGGAGCGGGGAGGGCTTCAGCCAACATTTTAACAGGGTTGGCCTGCCGTTTAGATGGTCAGGTCTCGGAGCAGATGGTTTAAAGACTCACTGTGGGTCTCACATTAGCGAGCAGGATGCGGCACACTGAGGCTGGACACGCTGCAAACTTTCCCCTGCCAGAACTTTCTGCCATGAGATATGAGATACTGGGTTAAATCGATGGATACAGCAGTGACCATCGCTTCTACAGGAGTGATGGTTAGTGTCAAAATGTCTCTTCTGCAGTGATTACCTTTAAGCTCCAGCTTTGGTCTGCAGGTGTTTAAGATCATTTTGACTAGGGGTAAAGGATGATGGAGGAGAGATCCAATTACACTGATATAAACCACCAAACCACACCAAATGCTGTGTGAATCAATACAGCTGTCAAAAACCCATCTTCCCAAGTATCTGTTTGTTCTCCTGGACCTTTAGAATGCATGCGTTCGTGCCACTACCCTCTCTTGCTAGCTAGCTAAGGCTGTCTTCAGACAGACCTTAGCACTGCGTGAAATAAAGGCAGCCTCCTTATTAATTTCAATGAGACCACTGTGTTGAAACATTGGGGGTGCCCACATAGACGATGGCAGAAAAAAACACAGGGGTCATTCTGCAAAACATTGAATTTGGCTCTACTTTTGGTGCAACGGAACACAACTTCATACTCCATCATGCTTTGCTGAGTGTACTGTGTGTGTACTGTTAACCTCATGACCGGCTCCATAAATGCACTTCTTTTCACTTTTTAAAACCACTGTTTTTCCTCTGAATGCCAATTAACTTGCCCAGTCACTACTGCCACGGTCACACGGTTGTCATTTTCATATTGACTGGTTGCCGAACGTCAAGAAGGCGGGTCTTGTGTAATATGAGCCTGTCAGAAACATACGCAGAGAGAAGGAAGAAAAAAAAACACAAACACAAGAAAGATGGCATGCTGCACAATATAGTGAGTACCTATTGCTAATAGCTGAGCCTGTAATGAATAAATCATAACCCTGTCTGGGTTAATATGTTAACCTAAATGAACTGAAACCAACATCAAGCTGTGAGCCGTCAGAGCAAAGTTGGCAACGTGCAAGAGGGTGCCAGGCCCAGCTAGAGGAAAGCAACACCGCAGGAGATGAGTCAAACTCACCGGGGTTCAGTGTAAATTAATTCATTTATTCCCCTAGACGTAAGAACAAACCACCATTTTTGTACCAGATCGTGGACCTTGTGTCTAGAAATGTATCAAATTGTCTAAGAGGGCTACACCCCTACTTTTGACAGACGGGAGAGAAAAGAATCTTGTAAATGTGCTCAGCTTGATTTCACATGAGTGGAGTCTACACTTTAGAGGCCTTAAGCAAAGGGAGACAGTCAGTGAGGTAAGGAGAGAGAGAGAGAGAGAGAGAGAGAGAGAGAGAGAGAGAGAGAGAGAGAGAGAGAGAGAGAGAGAGAGAGAGAGAGAGAGAGAGAGAGAGAGAGAGAGAGGAAACAGTAGGCAGCATGAGAAGTGGTCCGGTTCCACAGCAGATGGTTATAAAGCCTCTCGGGATGTCACATTATCAACGAGAACTGCAGTGGCTTTCAAATCAAAATGCAACTACTCACTCCAGAGTCTGCTTCACTGCTGGTTTTTATCACAGCAGCAGCTAATTATCTGAATCAAAGGCTTATATTTTATAACCCTACGAAACCTGAATCCTGAATTACAAATGAGAATTTCAAACATTGGTCAAAGTACTGCATGCTGTGCAGAGTGGAAAGTTGGAAAGAAGTGTCTTTTTTTTCTTTCTACAGCTTCTGTAGGAGTATAGATCACAATATTAGAGGCTTTAATTCAATATTTCTGTCTAAAATCAAGGAATAAAGTAAACATTTATAGATTTGTCTCTAACAGTTAAGCTGCACGGCTCAGTAGAATTTCTGTTTGATCAAAAGGAGATGTTTGTGTAAAGAGGCAGCTTTTGTATTTTGTATTTTTATTGTGCTTGTTTGCTACATAACAGGGATCAAATGTAGAAATTAGTCCTAGATACCTGTACCTCTGTAAAAGCAGAATAAAAGCCAGGAAAACCAAGCTAGTCACTAACAATGTGCAATACAGCAGCAGTGGTAAAAAAACCAATGTAAGCAAGGCAATCAATATCAAGATTACTCCTAATCCACACTGTACACACTGTAACGCCATCTCCCCCAAGTTTCTGTAGCACATTTATTAGGCTTATCCTTTTCAGTTTTTATCTGGGCTTTTTCCCCTAAGGAGCAGATTGGTTTAAAGAGTAACCAAACACTAAATCCACTTTTTATGAGTTAGTAAATTACGTGTGCGGTCACTTTATTACACTATTGATCTGAGGGTGTGTCAGGCTTCCAATATTTGTGAAGGGGGCATGTTGAAGCTAAAACGGGGTATAGAGTTGCTTTTTAAAGTTATGATACTTCAGATTTCTGTCACCAAAATCACCACAGTTACTGGTAGTGAGTTTACTACTACAGGTCCCAGAACTCTGTTCAAAGAAGTGCAGCTGGGTTATATGTTTACAGTGCAGTCAAACAAACTGTGGCTGCTTCACAATAAAAGCCACCCCGTGGTTCACAAGTTAAATGCTATTTATGTGAACCAGCAGCAGTAGGAAATGTCCGGTTTGCATTAGCAGTAACTCAATACAACTCTGATATGACTTTAGAGAGCTGTCCATTAAGAGGAAGGTTTCTATCAACTAGTTATGCTAAAGTATGTGTATGCATTGTTTTAAGTTAATCTGCCGTGCATGTGTAGGTAATTTGAATCCAGTGTGGGAATGGAGGACTCTGCCACTTCCAATGACAACTACTATATAGAGAGGAAATGTCTTAATGGAAATATATTGAATGGCTATTGCAGAAAAAATGCCAACCATAAATAGTTAAAAATGGAATTTGAAATAGTGAGTGCTGCCCCCATGCTCCTGCTCTGCACCCGCTGCTGCTATTACTGTTGTTGCTCTTATTATTAGTATTACTATTATAATATTGCTCTTAGTATTATTTCTGTTAATATTAACATCAATACCATTACCACTACTATTACTTTACATCTCTATGTGGAACTGTATTGTGCTGCTGTATGTTCTCTTTCCTCCTGCTCTCTCTCTCCCGCTCCCCCCCTCCCCCTTCAACCCAACCGGTCGAGGCAGATGACCGCCCACCTAGAGCCTGGTTCTGCTCGAGGTTTCTACCTGTTAAAAGGTAGTTTTTCCTTGCCACTGTCGCATAGTGCTGCTCATGGTGGGAATTGTTGGGTCTGTTGGGTGCCCTGAGATAACTTTGTTATGATATGGCGCTATATAAATAAAATTGAATTGAATTGAATTGAACATTTTCTGGATTATCACTGATTTTCACCTACATTACCACTAGGTTACCACTCATGCAATAATTTGCACATTGATAATTGTATCACTGTTTATGTTTTTTTATCTGATTCTCCCCCATTTTGTATCCAAAATAATCATAAAGGAAGAATGTAATTATCCATACAAATATAAAGTCGTCTTAATGCAGATACAAAGATTACACAAGGAGATAAAGAAGATAGATTTTGGACAGGGATCACTTTGGCCAGTGGCAATAGCTGTTATCTTGGAATGTGTGGAGAAGGGTTTTTGCCAGAGATGTCAGATTATGAAGCAGATTATGATTATGAGGTGCTTTGTGGTGCAGCAGTGACAGGTTATTGTGGTAGACTGAAACTTAAACCAAGGTGAAAAATGAAGCCCAGTGACAGTTCAATCAGCACTTCATTCATAAATGTTCAGCAACATCAATGAGAGTCTCCATACAGTAAAGTCACTGGAGTGCCCAAAAAATAAATACATGAATCAATAGTCATAAATTACTCTCTCAGCACACAAAAAATATGTAGTTAAGTGCCCTTCAACCTAAAAAACTGCTTTGTTACTCTGATCAAGATGTCCAGTGTTATTTACAAGGTGGTTTCACAATGGAATTTACTTGCCTATTTCAATGCAATATTTACTGAACAACACCTTCAAAAAGCATCTGAAATGGTATATTCACATCTTACCGACTGATTTTTCACAATTATTGCCTCTCAGTGAAAGCAACAAAGCATCATGGTTAACAACCCAGCTGGTGCGCTTTGTACCAAAGGAAAACAAGAGGAACACAGAGTCCAGCTTTCTGTGGACACACTGCTGCTGAAGAGACAGCGTACAAAAATAGATGAATGGAAACTTCAGAGCAAATCCAAACAGCAGACTTTCCACCATGCCCAACCACCACCAGAAATTCATGGCTAAACAAAGAGAATGTTATGTGTCTCTGTTGTAGCTACAGTCTAGGTTTTACAGTGTCCGTCATCAAATCTACTTTTGTTGAGGTCTTAGCTAATATTATGCTCATTTGTGTGTATGCCCTTATACATCATACACTCAGTGTGTGCACACGGTTGCTCGTCATCATGAAAGTGCTCTTTCTACCCCCAAAAAGCAACGTCTTCAGTAGCACTTCAAATGTCCACCTTGCATTATTTGTGCAAATTTGACTGCTGAAGTGTTTCTGTATTTATTTGTCCCAAACAGCTAACGTTTATGCAGTAGCAACTGTATAAACGTTAGCTGTAGGATAGCTAACGACGTTCGCACTGACTGTTTGTGCTGTGTTTGTGTGTGTGACAGCTGTCTCTGATTTCAAAACTTATTTTCCTCTAGACCTCTCTCCTTTTTTCTCATCTCCAAACCTTCATGAATTGGAGTCATAAAGCCCCGGGATAAGCACGTCATTTTTTCTCAAGTTGAGACATTTTCAACTCAAGCAGACGTGCCTTTGCTCCAAGGTGCCCAAGGCAGATTGACGCCTGGTTGTGTCTCTCCATGGACATTGTATGCAGTCACGCTGCCTCTAAAATTCACTTTGCATTCAGTCTGGACACAACTTAGCACTGCTTCTCTCACTCTGTTCCCAAATTATATTATTTAAAGTATCCTGTTAACTGCACTATCTGATTATTTTTAGTTTTTTAGACACTATCTCAAAACAAGATGACAGATAACTCCGACATGTCACCTTTTAAAGTTGTTTAGACTAATTTGAACAAATTATTCAACCCTGCTGAGTATGTAATATTAAAGGTTTTCTGAAGATCTGAAGAATTTTTATAAATAACATTGAGTGTGTGAGTTTAGTTGAATGACATAATCAAATTGATAATGATACATAAAGATGTGTAACGTAATCTTTCTGAGTGTCAGGATTTTCTTGTAATACAGGCCTGTCATAATTATTAAATTTAATATTGCTGAATTTGAATCATTTACTAGTATGTAAGGCTACCAAATAGTTGCAAATCACAGTTAAGCTTTTGGGAACTCTGTAATGATACTGAATTTGCTTCAGCTGTGAAACAGATATAAATCCTACCAATGCCAGTGAGTTGCAAACATGGCAAAGAAAACTTTCTCAAAAGCTAAGAGGACGTCCCTTGGAAGTGAACTGAGAGGTTGTCAGGCTACCAAAAAGGCAATGGTTACAAGAAAATAGGGCAAGGCCTATGATAAGCATAACACCATTCCAACAGTCAAGCATGGAGGTGGGTCCGTCCTATTGTGTGGGTGTTTGGCTGCTGCAGGAACTGGTAAACTTGACTGTGTGACTGGCATCATGGATTCTTTGAAATACCAGCCCATTTGGAGGAAGAATGTGATGCCGTCAGTGTGTAAATTGAAGCTTGGTAATCATTGGACTTTCCAGGAAGACCATGATCCCAAGCATTTGTCCAAGTCAAGCAAAGCTTGTTTCAGGAATATTTCTTGGAGTGTCCTTGAGTGGCTATCTCAATGCCTGGATTCGTATCCCATTGAAAATATTTTGAAATCCAGTTGTTAGACCACTTGCATGGTAGTTCTGCTGCCACCGGTGTGTGCAAGTGTAAATGGGTAAATGACACATTGTACAGCACTTTGGGTAAAACGCAATCCATTTACCATCAGCCCAGACCCAGTATCTGCAAATTCACCAGTTGGCTGCTTGATTGATTGACAGATTATGAATTGCTTTAATGGTTCATTGAATAATTGAGCTGGTTACTTGAACGTTAGACAGTGGGTTTGTTAGTAAGCTGACTGATAGATGAGTTGATTGAGTCTGGGTTCAAAGTGCTCAGGCAAAGTTTGTTATTGAATGTGTTGGTAAGAACTGCTGCCATTCCACAGGTATTATATTCTAACAGGATATTTCCTTTGTGAAAACTATAGTGTCCCAGCTGCAGTGCAATGACTGCTGTTTTTAATTAAAAAGGGAATTATCACACCTTTCAGAATGTCACTGCATGACATGTCTTCAACCCATTTTCCACACATTACTGTCAAAATCTCACAATAGTAATTTCAGTTCTATTTGCCTCCCTCAACTGACAATTTATTGCCTTTGTCTTAGACCACCCCCATCCATCAGCCTTTCATGTGCTAATGTGGTATTTGATCTTCCTTGTCACACAGTAGTGATTCCTGCCGTGTCTATGAGACCTAACCATGGGTGTTACAATCCTTACAAAAAAGTTATGCTCACTCTGGAATTATGAGTGCAAGTCATTTTTTCCCAAATTGGGTTTTCTCACATTTGTAGTGGGGTGGAAAGAGTTCCACAACAGTATTCAGATCACATGACATTCATTTGGCTAAACCTTGAAACACTTCATTTTTGCTTGACAGCAGTATGTGCAGGGTGAAATGTTATGTCAGGGTTAGCATTTTAGGGAGCACAAAAGTGAAATGTTAGTTAACCCCTGGATGAGAGCCTGTCTTTTTCTTCACTGAAACAGAATGTGTTATGAAAATTCCCTGAATGAGTTGAATGAGAGGTTTTGGATTCAAATTGGCATTTGTGAGCATGGACTCCAATATCAGATAGTAGAGATCAGAGAACAAAGGCTCGTCAGTCATACTGTCTCACAGCTTGAAGCTGCTTTATGATAATAAATGGACACAGACCTGAACAATATTTGTCCGTGGGTTTTAATATGCCATTACAGTGCTATGAATTCTTAACTAGAAAATTCACCATTACACACAGAGGCAGCCTGGATACCATCAGAGTCACTTAACAAAGTTTCCTGTTCATTATCTTCAAAGCTGTCTATTAGTGCGACATCACAGATTAGAGGATGACACACCTGCTCTCCACTCTCTGGTTTCTGCTTTACACAGTAGTGAGTGTTAAATTAAAATTGACCTTTTTCAGCAACACATCCTATTAATGGAACAAAGTCCTCGCCACATTGTCAGACATGGTTCATCATGATGTTTTAACACACATTTTGAGGAAATGCAGATTGTAGTCACTGGATGAAAAACAGTGTTAATCTGCTTGACTTCAGAATGTTATCCTTCATAACATACTGTGGTGGCGGGGCGTGGTTTAGCGCTCAGCTGCAGAGGAGAGAGGTGGGGGAGTGGCTCAGGGAGTCAGGGCAGCACACAGGTGCTGGGGAGAGGGGGTATGGAGCTGGAGAGTGGAGAAGGACACACGGCAGAGCTGCCAGGCACCCAGAGAAGAGAAGGAAATGACGGCTTCCCCGCACGGAAACGAAGGGAAGAAGGACAGTTGGGTTGTATGTGTGTGTTGCAAGTGAGCTCAGTGGAGCAAAATAAAGGGCCAGACAAGGCCATAAACAGTAAAGTTGTGTGTGCGCTTCTGTCAGCGGAACCCGCGAGCAAGGAACCTTGCTACAGTGGCGCCCAACGTGGGGCTGACAGAATACCAGCATGACGGAACAGCCGACTCTCCAGCCGATCGCAGCCCTGGCGCAAATGTTGGGGGAAATGGCGGCCATGCACCGCGAACAGACGGCGGTGAGCCGGATTCAGGTGGAGGCGCTCCAGTCCCAATTGGAAACACAGACCAAGGTACTGGAGCAACTGGTGTTACGATCGGGACTTGCGGCGGGGCCCGCCGCTGCGTCTCTCTCCGGCCTGGCGGTGCCGAAAATGGCGGCCGGAGACGATACACAGTCATTTGTAGAGATGTTCGAAGCGACGGCAGTGGCGTGCGGATGGCCGGCGGCAGAATGGGCGGTGCGCCTGCTTCCCCTACTCTCGGGGGAAACCCAGACAGCGGCACTCAGCCTACCGGCGGCCTCCAGGGGAAGTTACCCCGACATCAAGCGGGCCATCCTGGATAGGATGGGCTGCTCCCCTGAGGACCACCGTCGCCGGTTCCGCTGCACCAAGCTGGGTCCAGCGGACCGGCCCTTCACCTACGCGCAGCAGCTGCGGGACGCAGCCAGTCGATGGCTGGAACCGGGGGGCTCCGAGGGCGAGCAGCGAATGTTAGAGGCTGTGGTGGTGGAACAGTTCGTGGAGGGGCTCCCAGTGGGAACCTCAGAATGGGTGAGGTGTCACCGGCCCAAGGATCTGGGGGCCGCGGTCACCCTTGCCGAGGACCACCTCACCGTGCATCCGAGGGCCCGACCCACGGAAGGACGAGCCGTGACAACCAGGTGCCCAGTCCCAGCCCCCCGTACCAGAACATTCGGTGCTGCGCCACCCGCACCCCCACACACTAATGCTCTCTCTGTTCCCTTCCCTCCCCAGGTTCCAGCCACTAGGGGCGCTGACTCCACCCCACCGAGGGCTCCTCAAACGCCAAGGCAGGAGTGCTGGAAGTGTGGGCGGCCCGGCCACTTCCGCAACGAGTGTCCATTAATGGAAATCGGCCAGGTGGTCCGAGTCGCCGGCCCTCCAGCCCCCTCCCCCGGTCCTAGAGGGACATACAGCGTTCCGGTAAGAATCCAGGGGGGTATACACCAGGCTATGGTGGATTCGGGTTGTGAACAGTCCCTTATTCACCAGAACCTGGTTCGACCAGGGGTTTTGGTGGAAGCATCATGGGTGAAAATTAAATGTGTGCATGGGGATATTCACGAGTACCCAGTGGTACCGGTACAAATCAAATATCAAGGCAAAACGCATAGTATAATGGCCGCGGTTAGCTCCTGACTTACGCACCCTATGATTCTGGGCACAGATTGGACAGGGTTTAGCAAACTAGTAGGGGTGCGGGCACGACGGACAGGGAGATGTGGTTTGTGTGCCGTGCTCAGTGGTGACGCGAGGTCGTCCGACACTGCTGACAGGGAGAGGGAGCTTGGGGGGCCTCCTCAGGAGGCCCCACGAGTTCCTGAAATAGCCTCCATGGAAGATTTTCCACTGGAGCAGTCTCGGGATGACACTCTACGCTCAGCCTTGGACCAAGTGATAAGAATTGATGGTCAGATGGTGCGCCCTGACGCGGCACTGACATACCCCCATTTTGCATTGATTAGGGATAGATTATACAGAGTGAGTCGTGACACTCAGACGGATGAAGTAAACACCCAGTTGTTGGTGCCGAAAAGCCGTCGGGGAAACTGTTTTCCAGACGGCTCACTATAACCCGATGGCCGGTCACTTGGGGTGCGAAAAGACACTGAACTGGATAATGGCCCGGTTCTATTGGCATCTGGGGAGACGTACGCCGCTGGTGTGCGTCTTGTCCAGAATGTCAGCTGGTTAATCAGCCGGCCATCCCAAGAGCGCCATTGCGGCCCCTACCATTGATAGAGGTCCCTTTTGAGCGGATTGGGATGGACCTCATCGGGCCATTTTCTCGGAGCACCAGGGGACATCGCTTTGTATTAGTCCTAGTGGACTATGCAATGCGATATCCCGAAGCAGTGCCTCTACGCTCTATTTCAGCTAGGAGCGTAGCTCAGGCACTGTTTCAAGTAGTCTCCCGAGTTGGGATCCCGAAAGAGATTCTAACGGACCAGGGCACTTCATTTATGTCACGGACACTGCGGGAACTTTACGAATTACTGGGAGTAAAGTCGATTCGGACAAGTGTGTACCACCCCCAAACTGATGGGCTTGTCGAGCGACTGAACAAAACCTTAAAATCCATGATTCTTAAGTTCATACACGATGATAGCAGAAATTGGGACAAATGGCTTGATCCTCTGTTGTTTGCGGTGCGGGAGGTCCCCCAGGCCTCCACGGGGTTTTCCCCCTTTGAGCTGCTGTTTGGCGGGAAACCTAGAGGGGTGCTGGACCTAGTTAAGGAAAACTGGGAGGAAGGTCCCAGCCCCAGCATAAATGAAAATCAATACGTACTGGACCTGCGAGCAAAACTCCACACGCTAGGACAGCTATCACGAGAGAATTTGCTGCAGGCCCAGGAACGGCAACAACGCCTGTACAACAGAGGGACCAAACTGAGATAATTTACACCGGGAGACAAGGTGCTTGTATTACTCCCTTCTGCTAGCTCTAATCTACTCGCCAAGTGGCAAGGTCCTTTTGTGGTCACACGACGAGTGGGTGAGGTGGACTACGAGGTGGTGCGCTCGGACAGGGGGGTGGTCCGCCCAAATTTACCACCTGAACCTCCTCAAATTATGGAAGGAAGCTGAGTCTGCTGCTCTGGCGACGGTGGTTGGGGAGAGGGAGGAGCTGGGGCCGGAGGTTCCGACCTCCAGGATCCCCGGCTCCCTGCCCTGCGATGACCTCCTCTCCCCGTCCCAGAGGGCAGACGTAGATCGATTACAACGGCGACTTGCCGACGTGTTCTCCCCTCTGCCTGGCCGCACCACCCTCATAGAACACCACATAGAGACTCACCCGGGCTTGACAGTACGTTCACGGCCCTATCGGTTGCCTGAACACAAACGCAAAATTGTGCAGGCGGAATTAAAGGCCATGCTGGAGATGGGAGTAATAGAGGAGTCCCACAGTGTGTAGCCCCATCGTTCTGGTGGTGAAGAAAGATGGGTCTATACGGTTCTGTGTGGATTATCGCAAGGTGAATGATGTGTCACGATTTGATGCGTACCCCATGCCCCGGGTCGACGAACTCCTGGACCGTCTGGGCACGGCTCAATTTTTCACGACACTGGATTTGACCAAGGGCTACTGGCAGATTCCCCTGTCTCCAGAGACCAGGGTGAAAACAGCATTCTCCACTCCGTACGGGTTGTACCAGTTTGTTACACTTCCATTCGGCTTGTTCGGAGCCCCAGCTACTTTCCAGCGTCTCATGGACCGATGATGTCTTGTTCCTCTTCAGTGATCGTCTCCTTGGCTTTGCAGGCTAACTGTTATTTAGAACGATCATTTCTACAGCAGATATACCAGTCTCCATCAATCAACACAAAAGCAATCCAAAGTGCACTGACTAAAGCTGCCTTAAAAAGCTTACAGAGGAAAGACCACAAAAAACTGTCGGTGTGACAGTCACAGCATCTACATCTACATGGACCTGAATACAGGTATCTACAGACTCTATGAAAGGACCTGTCTGTCCCGAGTATTACAAGAAATATTACAAAAACTAGCAGAACCAGGTACACATTGCAGTCATGGTCTTGTTTGCAAGTGCACGCAAAGTCCCTGTCAAGTAAAATATTGTAGGTAAACATGAAAATTATTGCAGCGAAGGTGCTGAGCCGCTTAGAAGCAAGTTCTGTCAGTATCCTGTCCATCTTTGATGTTCAAAGAACGTCGGGTGGAGCTGGAAGCAATATTTTTGAAAGGGAGCGGGGAGGTGTTCTTTGGGGGCGTTTCTTTAAGGCGGGTTTACACCAAAGATTCACAACGAGACGAGTTGAAACTTGAAAGTTCTGCAACATTCTGCTAATGAAGCTCATCTCTAGTCACATGGCTGTTTTGCTTCCTGGGAAACTCATGATGATAATAGTCCAGCTGTCCAGTTAAAATCAGATCTGTTATTTGGAATTAAACACATAATAATAATAATAATAATAATAATAATTTGTTTATACAATATAAACAAATAATATATAATATAAATAACACATAATATATATAATAATATATATATTATAATAATAATAATAAACACAGAATAATAATCAACAGTAATATTCAGGGAAGACAATTAGCCTACATGTTATTAGATGGGACCTGGATAATGGATGGGGGGGGCTGACCAAAAACAGCTTGAGAACCAGTGTTAGACCCTCTGAACATATACCAACAGGAAACCATTTACTTCCTTTTTAAAGAAATTTGTGTGTTGAAGCACAGTACATGTATCACAGTAAATCTGCTTTTCTAACTGTGCAGCCAGTGACAGAAAAAGTTGTGTGAGTCAGTTGAAGTTTATTTGTGCAGTAATTAGACCTGAACACAGCACAGTCAGGAGAGAGTTGTAGGTAGGTTGGTTGATATAGAAAATATAAAAATGAAAGTTTTATTTCTACAGAGAGAACTTGAGTATTAAAAGTAAAGAGAATGGATGGATGGATCCTGTGTGTTAAACTGGACATGTTAATGTATCTGTTGATCCCACTCATATTCTGGGATTTTGGTGGTCTGATATGTTTTGGACGTTAAACTTTGAATCCATAAAGTAACGAGTAAATGCAGCCATCAGACACATGTAAAGTCTCACAGAAAGAACTCAGAAACTACTGAACACATAACTACTGCAGATGCAGAAGAAACACACAGAAAAGGTGTCAGTGTGGCTGGATGAAGGTTGGAGCAGTAAAAACTGATGCAGCAGCGACCTCTAGTGACCTCTGTGGAGATTACATGTCTGTCATCACAGCTGAGAGGAAACTGAAGCAGCTGCTCGACGTGTCACAGTCTGTGTTCAGGTGTAACCTCTGAGGTTAGAGATCTGACTTGAGTCTCACATGAAAAAACTCAATTTATAATTTTGATTCTTCACCTGCTTCTCTGCTCCTCGTGCCCCTTGTTGTTGTCGTGTTGGTGTAGATTCTTCAATCAGCTCATCAGCAACGCATCACGTATTTTCTCCTTGAATCTTCTAGTCAACTCTTCTTCTTTTTACTCAAAACCTCTTTCAGTACGATGTCCTCCTCCTCCACAATCAGTCTGTCATATAGAACTTTACTGTTGCAAAATGATTTTCCACAGCATTTCCTGCATCCAAACAATGGCATAATGGATGCCACAAAAACGATGCCAAGGAGTAAAAAGCCACCAATAACCTGAAAAGAAACAAAGATGGTTATATTACAGCATTACTGCGTTCTTGCAGTCATTTCTTTAAGATAGTCCTCAGGATGATCAAGTAGAACAAGATCACTGAAGAGGAACGAGTCCTGATTGAAGCAGCTGCACCAACCATTTCTGAACCGGAGGAGCAACAACAAGGGGTGAAATGAGACCAGGTAAAGAGTTCACACCCCCAGCTCGTCAGGTACCTCATCACAGTATACACTCAGCTCAATATTGCTTATAGAAAGTGCAATACTCCATAACCAATGATTGTATCAACACGGGTTCCTCACAAATCGTGTGCTGCTGTTGTTTCTCCACGAAAGAGGACGAGCGGAGATGGTTTTCATCATCACTGTGCTGCATGTTAGTTTTATTTATTGATCCACAGCTTGGTGTTAAACTTGGTTCACAGACATGTTGATTATCAGAGCAGGGTCTGTGAAATGTACTGGAGACTATAAAGTGACAACAGATTCCCTCTGAGCAGCAGTCATTCATCCAGTCACCACTAGAGGTCGCTGCTGCTTCAGCTTTTACTCAGAAACATAACTAAGTGCAGTATTAAAGTGCATCTGCTCTGCTTCTGTGCTTCAGTACACTTAAAGAGTATTTCCATTTCAGAGACTTTCAACTTTTCTCCTCTTCATTTCATATTTAAATATATTAAAAATAAATGTTACCCCTCTACATTTATCTAATATCTGGAGTTTCATTCTGAAGATTCAGCCTTTTCTTTTTCTTTTACTTTCAGGTGTGGAAAATCTGTGATTTTCATATCGCAAAACACACACATCAATATAGATATTTCTAAATTGTCTCTTTTAAATGTACTTTACCTTTTACATGTCATGGAGTATGTTCACATTGTTGTATTGATACTTTTACTCAAATAGAAGATTTGAGGACTTCTAACCCCAACGGCCATATTCTCCATCTTCTTCTTCTTCTTTTCAGAACGTGAAAACAAACATCTCTGGACCTCCACATGAAACCAGCCGAGAACAACCAGATGAAAGTAACATTTTTTATTTTAAAATGTGTAATGAAAAAGCCAATCATGCGGATTTATTGAATTTTGTCCTTTTTGTTTTGATTTAATGATTCTTAAACTTTGCATTTAGTGTAAGTGAGTTAAAAGATTTGAAAAATGTGTTTTATAATTTTGTTTCCAAACTTGTAATTTTCTCTTGTAATCATAGAATTGTATTGTGTTTTAATCAATACTGTAAAAATGACTTCCTTCATTATTACTGCTGTACAGTAACAAAAGTAATAAAGTACATTTAATCAATTACTGGTAACACTGTACTATATACATCAGTTAACTGTTTCATATCTGAGAGACGTTATAGTTTATAGTTTTCAAAATGTCTGCATGAAAGTATTAAGACCACTGTTGAACTAATAATATAGAAGTCATAAGATTAAAATATATATAAAGTCTAACCGACAGAACGCCTACAGAGAGCCGTCACTGTGATAGTATGTACTAAACATAAATGTAAGGTGATTAAAAACCTCAGACTGTGCAAGAATAATGATACTGTGGATAATATCAAATGAAATACAACTAAAGATAAATATATAAACGAATACCATGCAGATTGTGCATGAGGCAACATAGCCAGTAGCTGACAGTCCAGCAGCCTGATGACAGAAAGCAGGTGAGCATTTCACTTCCTCCCCGTCAGCGCTGGGAGGAGTTGAATAGCCGTATGACCTGGGGGACAAAAGACTTCCTCAGCGTTGCGTAATGGCTCGCATTTCACTTGTGATATACGTGTGTAAACAAAGCAGATTTCTACGCATCGAGTCTTTTTTGTGTAACTACGGTGATTGTGTGTTGGTCAATACTGTCCCTGAACACCTCCTGTGTGACACTGATGTTGGCTTTAATCATCTATCTATGTAGAGGCAGCTTCAGGAAATCCCATCATCATCTGCAAACATGTCAGCAGGCTCTGCTGCTCTTTGGGTCGTTTCTTTCTTTTATGACTTCACCTGAACAAGCCAACTCATCATATCTTGTTCTCATCTTGTTCTGTTGTTGTATTGCCTGGTGTCGTCTGCTTGCTACCTGCCGATGCTTGTGTGCCAGACTTCATGTCACTTATGTAGTGCTTGTTGTGATTTTATGCAGGTAATGTGTGTGAGTGTTATAATGTTTGGTTGGCACACAGCATGCACTGCAGAGTTGGAGGTGTTGGCACCTGCAAGATGAAACGTATTCAGCACCTCACCACAGACACTTGTGGTTTCTTCTTCTCAGGCCAGTAGTTTCCTTCTGATGCCTCGTGTGACAGCCAGCAGACTGTGTCACTGCAGGACTGCACCCTAACCCTTCACTAAACCAAAAACCAAAAAATAAAATCTTTACATTTTTGAGGCTCTTCTGAAATGTGCATTGTTGTTAAAATCTGTGAATTCATTTTCTCTATGAAATGACAAAAAAGGACAAAAACTTTAAAGTTCAAAATAAATGGACACAATTGACCACAAGTCATCTATTTACAGCCACCTCTTTGTGAAAGATGAGATCAGTAATGAGTTTCCTGCAACATTACAGTGTGAAAACTTTCATAAACAGGAAAAGAAGGGTTTCCTGTCGTGTATATTCAGAGGTTACGAGCAGCAGCTCCTCAGATGCAAACTCTGCACCGAAGATGAAGATGAAGAACTTCCCTCCAGAATTTGTTCTCAAACAGCTCAGCACCTACGTCGCACTCATTGTGATCTTTATTCACAATGTCGTGCTCGACAAGGACATGGAGTGCTCGTGCGATGACAAAGTTCCCATCTGCAGTTTGTACATGATTCTGCCGTTTTCAGTTATGTTTGTTTTACAGTTCTGGACGGACAAGAAATGTCTGAGAGCCTGGAGATGTATGTGTTGCAGCAAATCTACATCTTGCTGCGAAGAAAGCTGCAACGGTTGCAGAGAGAACACAGAAAAATGTTGCAAATTATTCTGGGTTTTATTGTATCACCTCATCAGGGCGACTTTCGTCGGCCTGCTGTGGGTTGTATCTGTGCTGATCGATGGAGACTGGTACGTCTGCTGTCACAATGATCACTCTGATCAACAGAAGCAGTTATCCTGCAAAGATAAAAGCAACATCACACTTGAGGAAAGAAAAATCATCACTGATCTGAAAAACAAGTCCTGGGTGAGTCAGTCTGCGTTATTCCGTTATTTTCTTTTATCTGAACACAGTAATGCTGTTCTGTACGGAGGCTCGGAGTGGCCGAGGTTGTTATAGTTATAGTTATCTATAGTTATAGATGATAATTAAGTCATGATGTTGAGAAAATGAAAACTGTTGTCCCAAGATGATGACATTCAATCAGTCTTCGTTTAATAGAGTGTTTGGATTAGGTAGATTATATGTGGGCTCTAATTTTGTGATTGTGTGTTGTGGCAAACGTGCACAGGATGTGGGGGTGCGCTCAGTGGCTCAGTTAACAATAAACCTTGATCTCAAGGTAACAGAGTAATATTATTGCTGTTTTCATGGTGATAATTTAACCATCTTTGCTGCCTCTGTTCCAGATTATTGGCATCTCTTTATTCCTTGGTGCCCTTTGCCTGGTCGCCTTGATGTCATTGTTTGAATGGAGGAAGTGCTGCGAGGCTTTGGGTTGTAGAAAAAATCTGTTCTACGAAGTGATTTTGAACGAGGAGAAAGATGTACTGAAAGAGATTTTGAGAACAGAAGCAAAAGAAAAGCTGAGTGATGCCATCAAGAAGAAATTACGTGATGTACAGTGGGACACATGTTTTGATGTTGCTGCAGAACTGATTGAAAAAAACACTTCACCTGAACGTCTTGAAGAAGCAGAAAAACGGGTAAAGAACCAACACCTGTCTCATAGTACCCTATTACCCCACTAGAGCACTGCGCTCCCAGAATGCAGGGTTCCTTGTGGTTCCTAGAGTCTCTAAAAGTAGAATGGGAGCCAGAGCCTTCAGCTATCAAGCTCCTCTCCTGTGGAACCAGATCCCAGTTTGTGTACGGGAGGCAGACAACCTCCTCACATTTAAGAGCAGGCTGAAGACTTTCCTCTTTGATAAAGCTTATAGTGGGGCTGACTCAGGTGACCCCTGAGCCCCCCCTTAGTTATGCTGCTATAGGCCTAGACTGCCGGGGGACTTCCTATGATGCACTGAGCTCCTCTCTCCTCCTCTTCCTCTCCATCTGTAAGCCCTCATATCCCATCAATGCTTGTTATTAATTCAACTTCTTCCCGTAGTTGTGTGCTTTCTCTCCTCTCTCTCTCTCCCTCCCCTTCTGTTGCTTTCTGCAGGTGTTTCTGCCTCTGGAGCTGTGGAGGTCTGGGTCTGTGGTTGCTGCCACCTGCTGCCCCCGTGCTCCTGCTCTGCACCCGTTGCTGCTGTTACTGTTGTTGCTCTTATTAGTATTGCTATTATAATGTTGCTCTTAGTGTTGTTTCTGTTGGTGTTAACATCAATGCCATTACCATATCTATGCTGTATTGTGCTGCTGTATGTTCTCTTTCCTCCTGCTCTCTCTCTCCCGCTCCCCCCTTCCCCTTCAACCCAACCGGTCGAGGCAGATGACCGCCCACCTTGAGCCTGGTTCTGCTCGAGGTTTCTACCTGTTAAAAGGGAGTTTTTCCTTGCCACTGTCGCATAGTGCTGCTCATGGTGGGAACTGTTGGGTCTCTGTAAATATAAAGAGTCGGTCTAGACTTGCTCTATATGAAAAAGTGCCCTGAGATAACTTTGTTATGATATGGCGCTATATAAATAAAACTGAATTGAATTGAACCTGTCGGCTCCGTGTCGAGCTCTGACTCTCTCTGAGGTTTTCCCCACTTCTGAACCAAAAGAGGCCTTTTTTCTTCAGCCCAGGGTTTGAGCCAGAGAGCCGTTGTTACAGCGTCCCCCTTAAAACATACAACTAAAACAACAGCATTAGTTGTTCACATTCATGTCATTTGCATTGTTTCTTTGTGAAAGTGAAACTTTCACTCACTGTACGAAATCTTTTGCAGGACGAAGGAATGAAACTTCTACCACGGGAGACAGGTGAGTCTGTCTGTCTGTCTAAACAAAACAAACATGGACGAAAGGACAAAATAGATGGTTAACCGGGGAAAATGTGTCTGTCGTTTTCATCTGGGTGTTTAGCGGCTGTATCGGTCCACCACTTTGGTCCAGACTGAAATATCCCAACAAACATTTGATGGATTGTCATGAAGTTTTATACAGACATTCATGTTCCCCAGAGGATGAATCCTGCTGAGTTTGTCGATCCTCTGACTCTCTCTGAGTTTTCCCCACACATTTTTATTTAGCTCAGAGTTTGAGCCAGAGCGCCATTGTCACTGTGTTCCCCTTAAAACATAAAATCCTGTCACTCAAACCTCCCTGCACCCAGTTGCCCCCCAAGTCCAGGACAGAAGCAGGCTTCTTATTCAATCTCTGAAAAGTAGATCATGTGTTGTGAACAGGAGCAGCACCAGGAGCAGCACCAGGAGCAGCACCACAGGTGTGTTTCTGACATAACGAGTCAGCTCATTAGCTAGCTCACCATAACATCTGCTCAGCTGACCATGACCATCTTCATCTGTATCAGCACAGTTTCCTACAATTTTAGAAGAAGAAGAGCTGAAACTGCTCAAAGTTTTATAATTGATCACTTTTAATACAGAAACACATGTTGGATGGTGGGCAGTAACAGAACACAATAACAATAACAGCATTAATTGTACACATGTCATTTCAGTTCTTTTCATTTTTTCTTTCTCAAAGTGAAACTTTCATTGTATGAAACCTTTTGCAGGAGGAAGAACCTTGAAAAACAGGAGCTGGAGGTAAATCTGTCTGATTCCAGTTTTAGACCAAACTGTGGTCTGTAACACTTATCAGTTACATTTTTCAAATGTCTAAATGACTAAAATTTTCCAAAAGTTTGGAATTTGCCCAGTAGATCGTCTCAGCCGGCAGCTGCTGCAACATAATCCTTGTGGGCGACTGTGGCCGTCAAAGTGCGTCCACTAAAAGTGCTTGTTTTGAACACTGAATCTGGTTCAGACTGTTATTCTAAGTGTCTGACAACATTATGGAAAGATTCCTACAGAGACAGACTGTTTGTTAAAGAGTAAGATCCTTTTTGTTTAACCAGAGACTGAAGTCTCGCTCTGAAATCTTGCGAGAGGTCGAGTTTCCCTTTAAGCTGTCGACACACTGCTCTCTTTCATGCTCTGTTCTGCTGTCGTTTCCAATAGTATGTAGACACCTCTGTCCACATCTGTGAGCTTGGTGTCTTTTTTGTTTTATTGTTGTTATTATTATTTGTGTAATAAATTCTGTTCCACTTGAAACTGTGTTTTCTCCAAACAGGGACCTTCTTTCGGCTGGGAATCCAGGTTCATCAGACGAGCAGTAAAGATGATGATGATGATGATGAAGACTGTGATGGTTACATTTTTATACAGAACAACATGCTGTTTTTAAACACATTTTATATTGAGCTTTAATCTGTAATAGTATCTTTTTAGTATCATGTTGCTTTTGTTATTTCTGATGACAGTTTAACAAAATGTTTGATTTATATTTTCTGTTGTAGCTTTCAGCTCTCAGCGCTCTGCACAACTTAATCAAGTGTTATTACATTTTTCACTTTGATCTAATGATCATATAAATGTGAATTTAAAAGATGACGTCTGCATTAAAGCTCTACAGGAGGTTCAAAATCTGCAGCCTGCTGCATTTTTCACAAAATACATTTAAAGAATAAAGAAATGTGAGTAGATTAAGACAATCGTGACAGTTCATTTATTTACTACATTTGACACCGACAAGTCTCCAGGTCTTAACTGAGAACAGCTGATTTAGCTTTTACTTTTACAGCTGGTAGTGTGAGCTAAGTTAGCATGCTAACATTCAGAGTTTCATCTGTGTACTTCATTCTTTCATAAACTGATAATATTCCCATCAGCCTCGGCTGCACTTTGTCTTTAGCGCTGATTAGCGAAGTAGAGTAAAGCTTAAGGGGCAATTAGGCTATAATATTTCTGGTAATACTGTGGACAGACAGGTCCTTTCATAGAGTCTGTAGATACCTGTGTTCAGGTGTGTGTGAAGACAGTATTATTGGTTCTGTCAACCGTAAGATTGTTAAGGCAGCTTTAGTCGGTATGCTTTGGATTGCTTTTGTGTTAAATGATGGAGACTAGTATATCTGCTGTCAGAATGATCACTCTGAACAACAGTTAGCCTGCAAAGACAAGGAGACGATCACTGAAGAGGATCAAGTCCTCATCACTGACCTGAAAAACTGGTCCAGGGTGAGTGTTTCCATCATGTCAGTATCACCTTTTTATTTGACAGTGGTCTTGTTCTACTTGATCATCCTGAGGACTATCTTAAAGAAATGACTGCAAGAACACAGTAATGCTGTAATATAACCATCTTTGTTTCTTTTCAGGTTATTGGTGGCTTTTTACTCCTTGGTATTGTTTTTCTGGCATCCATTATGCCATTGTTTGGATGGAGGAAATGCTGTGGAAAACCATGTTGTTGCAACAGTAAAGTTCTATATGACAGACTGATTGTGGAGGAGGACATCGTACTGAAAGAGGTTTTGAGGAAATCGGCAAAAGAAGAGTTGACTAGAAGATTCAAGGAGAAAATACGTGATAAACAATGGAAACAGTGTTTTAATGTTGCTGATGAGCTGATTAAAGAATCTACACCAACACGACAACAACAAGGGGCACGAGGAGCAGAGAAGCAGGTAAAGAATCAAAATTATAAATTGAGTTTTTTCATGTGAGACTCAAGTCAGATCTCTAACCTCAGAGGTTACACCTGAACACAGACTGTGACACGTCGAGCAGCTGCTTCAGTTTCCTCTCAGCTGTGATGACAGACATGTAATCTCCACAGAGGTCACTAGAGGTCGCTGCTGCATCAGTTTTTACTGCTCCAACCTTCATCCAGCCACACTGACACCTTTTCTGTGTGTTTCTCCTGCGTCTGCAGTAGTTATGTGTTCAGTAGTTTCTGAGAGTTCTTTCTGTGAGACTTTACATGTATCTGATGGCTGCATTTACTTGTTACTTTATGGATTCAAAGTTTAACGTCCAAAACATGAGACCACCAAAATCCCAGAATATGAGTGGGATCATGATCATTAGCAGAACGTTCCAGAACTTTCAAGTTTCAACTCGTCTCGTTGTGAATCTTTGGTGTAAACCCGCCTTAAAGAACACCTCCCCGCCCCCTTTCAAAAATATTGCTTCCAGCTCCACCCGACGTTCTCTGAACATCAAAGATGGACAGGATACTGACACAACTTGCCTCTAAGCAGCTCAGCACCTTCGCTACAATCATTTTCATGTTTACCTACAATATTTTGCTTGACAGGGACTTTGCGTGCACTTGCAAACCACAAGACCTTGACTGCTATTTGTACCTGGTTCTGCCAGTTTTTATAATACTTCTTATAATACTCTGGACAGACAGGTCCTTTCATAGAATCTGTAGATACCCGTGCTCAGGTGCATGTGGATGCTGTGACTGTACCGTCAACGGCAGGTTTTTGTGGTTTTCCATCCATAAGATTGTTAAGGCAGCTTTAGTCGGTATGCTTTGGATTGCTTTTGTGTTGATTGATGGAGACTGGTATGTCTGCTGTCAGAATGATCACTCTGAACGACAGTTAGCCTGCAAAGCCAAGGAGAACATCACTATAGGGGATCGAGTCCTCATGGCTGAACTGAAAAACCAGTCCAGGGTGAGTGTTTCCATCATGTCAGCGTGTATCACCTTTTTATTTGACAGTGGTCTTGTTCTACTTGATCAGCCTGAGAACTATCTTAAAGAAATGATTGCAAGAACACAGTAATGCTGTAATAACCATCTTTGTTTCTTTTCAGGTTATTGGTGGCTTTTTACTCCTTGGCATCGTTTTTGTGGCATCCATTATGACATTGTGTGGATGCAGGAAATGCTGTGGAAAACCATGTTTTTGGAACGGTAAAGTTCTATATGACAGACTGATTTTGGAGGAGGAGGACATCGTACTGAAAGAGGTTTTGAGGAAATCGGCAAGAGAAGAGTTGACTAGAAAATTCGAGGAGAAAATACGTGATAAAGAATGGGAACAGTGTTTTAATGTTGCTGATGATCTGATTAAAGAAGAAGGGGCACGATGAGCAGAGAACCAGGTAAATAATCAAAATTATCAATTTAGTTTTTTCATTCAGTTTTCTTCAAGGTTTATTACTTTATTTCATAGTTCTATCAGAACTGTATATAAAGTAGTTACAATATGAGAATATAGGCTATGACTCAACTTTAGGGATTTTTATCCAGGTCCCTTAACACCCCCCATCTAATAAAATGTAGGCTAATTGTCTTCCCTGAATATTAATGTTGGTTATAATTCTGTGTTTATTATTAATGTATATTATTTGATTCATGTTTGATATTCCTGTATAATCAAATGATTATTGTTGTTCTTGTTATTATTATGTGTTTAATTCCAAATAACAGATCTGATTTTAACTGGACAGCTGGAATATTATTATCATGAGTTTCCCAGGAAGCAGAACAGCCAGAGATGAGCTTCATTAGCAACCTGTAGCGTACTGACTGCTACCCCCCTGGGCCCGCCAACAGAGACACACACACCGATTGCGTGTATAACCCGCAGGTTTCTTTATTTCCGATTGTCCGCCTCCTAGGCTCTCTCTCTCTCTCTCTCGCACTCGCACACTCCAACGGCCGTGGTCTCCGGTCCTGAGTGTCGTCCCCGTGCATCCGGTCCATCCGACCCCCGTCCTCAGGGCTGCTGCTGCTAATAAAAGCACCCATCAACACCTGATGCGCTGCACCTGCGCCTCCCCGGGCAACCCGCCCTGAGCTCCTGAGCCACTCCCCCACTTCTCCCCCTCTGCAGCCACGCTCCAACCACGCCCCACCACCACACAACCTATCATAGCTAACTGAATATAAAGCAGTTAAAACTTAATACTTTATATACAGTTAGCTAGTTTTAACTACTACTACTGCCAATCAAGTGTAACGTTAAAGTAAACAACACGTTAATGAACCAACATGCACGCACACCCCTTTTGTATAGTTAAATTCAAATTATTTAGATTAATTGTTGTGATTTACCTTTTTGTAATTTGATAAATAAATGTTTGAATATACATCCTGGTCTACCGTATTTAATGTACAAGAGTGAATTTTGCCAACCTCTGCTATTCAGAACTCCAAAACCCTTCATCCTTTACTGGTTAATATGGTCATTTTGGTTGTAGTTATTAATTGAATTGTAAATGTAAACTTCCAAATTGATAAGTTAGTATATTTTGATTTATGAGACTAATTTATTAATTGGCATTAATAATTTTCCCTTCTTTAAAGGGTGGTGCCCTGAGGTGAATATAATGAAAGTTAAATTCTATTATTTAAAGTAAACATTGTTTACTTCTGATAGCCTGAAGTGAGTGTAATCATTCCACTTCATCTTTTTGTACCAATTCATGTGTTAACACTATATAATCTGGTACCTCTCTGGTTAATAATTACTGTTACATATTTTGGTTTCCATAAAGCCATTTAACCCGTTTAAAGCCATGTACAAACTGCAGATGGGAGCTTTGTCATCGCACGAGCACTCCATGTCCTTGTCGAGCACGACATTGTGAATAAAGATCACAATGAGTGCGACGTAGGTGCTGAGCTGTTTGAGAACAAGTTTCATCTTCAGTGCAGAGTTTGTATCTGAGGAGCTGCTGCTCGTAACCTCTGAATATACACGACAGGAAACCCTTCTTTTCCTGTTTCTGAAAGTTTTCACACTGTAATGTTGCAGGAAACTCATTACTGATCTCATCTTTCACAAAGAGGTGGCTGTAAATAGATGACTTGTGGTCAATTGTGTCCATTTATCTTGAAATTTAAAGTTTTTGTCCTTTTTTGTCATTTCATAGAGAAAATGAATTCACAGATTTTAACAACAATGCACATTTCAGAAGAGCCTCAAAAATGTAAAGATTTTATTTTTTGGTTTTTGGTTTAGTGAAGGGTTAGGGTGCAGTCCTGCAGTGACACAGTCTGCTGGCTGTCACACGAGGCATCAGAAGGAAACTACTGGCCTGAGAAGAAGAAACCACAAGTGTCTGTGGTGAGGTGCTGAATACGTTTCATCTTGCAGGTGCCAACACCAACTCTGCAGTGCATGCTGTGTGCCAACCAAACAAACACTCACACACATTACCTGCATAAAATCACAACAAGCACTACATAAGTGACATGAAGTCTGGCACACAGGCATCGGCAGGTAGCAAGCAGACGACACCAGGCAATACAACAACAGAACAAGAGCAGCAAACACAGGCAGTAAGACAAACAGGCAAAACAAAACTAACAGAAAAACTGATCTGATCAGACCAAACCGATCTGCTGCTTCAGGTCTCACCTCTGAATATAATGAGTTAGGCTTGTTCAGGTCAAATCCTGACACACAAGTCATAAAAGAAAGAAACGACCCAAAGAGCATGATGATTCTGCCTCTACATAGATAGATGATTAAAGCCAACATCAGTGTCACACAGGAGGTGTTCAGGGACAGTATTGACCAACACACAATCACCGTAGTTACACAAAAAAGACTCGATGCGTAGAAATCTGCTTTGTTTACACACGTATATCACAAGTGAAATGCGAGCCATTACGCAACGCTGAGGAAGTCTTTTGTCCCCCAGGTCATACGGCTATTCAACTCCTCCCAGCGCTGACGGGGAGGAAGTGAAATGCTCACCTGCTTTCTGTCATCAGGCTGCTGGACTGTCAGCTACTGGCTATGTTGCCTCATGCACAATCTGCATGGTATTCGTTTATATATTTATCTTTAGTTGTATTTCATTTGATATTATCCACAGTATCATTATTCTTGCACAGTCTGAGGTTTTTAATCACCTTACATTTATGTTTAGTACATACTATCACAGTGACGGCTCTCTGTAGGCGTTCTGTCGGTTAGACTTTATATATATTTTAATCTTATGACTTCTATATTATTAGTTCAACAGTGGTCTTAATACTTTCATGCAGACATTTTGAAAACTATAAACTATAACGTCTCTCAGATATGAAACAGTTAACTGATGTATATAGTACAGTGTTACCAGTAATTGATTAAATGTACTTTATTACTTTTGTTACTGTACAGCAGTAATAATGAAGGAAGTCATTTTTACAGTATTGATTAAAACACAATACAATTCTATGATTACAAGAGAAAATTACAAGTTTGGAAACAAAATTATAAAACACATTTTTCAAATCTTTTAACTCACTTACACTAAATGCAAAGTTTAAGAATCATTAAATCAAAACAAAAAGGACAAAATTCAATAAATCCGCATGATTGGCTTTTTCATTACACATTTTAAAATAAAAAATGTTACTTTCATCTGGTTGTTCTCGGCTGGTTTCATGTGGAGGTCCAGAGATGTTTGTTTTCACGTTCTGAAAAGAAGAAGAAGAAGATGGAGAATATGGCCGTTGGGGTTAGAAGTCCTCAAATCTTCTGTTTGAGTAAAAGTATCAATACAACAATGTGAACATACTCCATGACATGTAAAAGGTAAAGTACATTTAAAAGAGACAATTTAGAAATATCTATATTGATATGTGTCTTTTGTGATATGAAATCATCACAGATTTTCCACACCTGAAAGTAAAAGAAAAAGAAAAGGCTGAATCTTCAGAATGAAACTCCAGATATTAGATACATGTAGAGGGGTAACATTTATTTTTAATATATTTAAACATGAAATGAAGAGGAGTAAAAGTTGAAAGTCTCTGAAATGGAAATACTCTTTAAGTGTACTGAAGCACAGAAGCAGAGCAGATGCACTTTAATACTGCACTTAGTTATGTTTTTGAGTAAAAGCTGAAGCAGCAGCGACCTCTAGTGGTGACTGGATGAATGACTGCTGCTCAGAGGGAATCTGTTGTCACTTTATAGTCTCCAGTACATTTTACAGACCCTGCTCTGATAATCAACATGTCTGTGAACCAAGTTTAACACCAAGCTGTGGATCAATAAATAAAACTAACATGCCGCACAGTGATGATGAAAACCATCTCCACTCGTCCTCTTTCGTGGAGAAACAACAGCAGCACACGATTTGTGAGGAACCTGTGTTGATACAATCATTGGTTATGGAGTATTGCACTTTCTATAAGCAATATTGAGCTGAGTGTATACTGTGATGAGGTACCTGACGAGCTGGGGGTGTGAACTCTTTACCTGGTCTCATTTCACCCCTTGTTGTTGCTCCTCCGGTTCAGAAACGGTTGGTGCAGCTGCTTCAATCAGCTCTCCAGCAACATCAAAACACTGTTCCCATCGTCCACCATGTATTCTGTCCCTCACTCCTCTAGTCAACCTTTCTTTTGCCGATTTCCTCAAAACCTCTTTCAGTACGATGTCCTCCTCCTCCAAAACCAGTCTTTCATACAATTTCTTTCTTGAACATTTCGTCCATCCACATGACGACGTCAGGGCTGGCACGCAGATGATACCGAAGAGCAGAAAGGAGCCAATAACCTGAAAAAGAGACATTATATTATCACACCGTCACTGCGTTCTTCTGTCATGTCCTACAGGTTAATACACACAGAGTGTGTGAAGATAAAACACTCACCCTGGACCTGTTTTTCAGCTCAGCGATGATGACTCGTTCCTCTTCAGTGATCATCCCTCTGGCTTTGCAGGCTAACTGTTCCTGTTGTTCAGAGTGATCATTGTGACAGCAGACATACCAGTCTGCATCGATCAACACACATACAACCCACAGCAGGCCGATGAAAGCTGCCCTGATGATGTGACGGAAGAACAAACCCAAAAAACTGGTGTGACGCCAGCCAATGCCTCCAAACACACCTGAACACAGGTATCTACAGACTCTCTGAAATGACCTGTCTGTCCACAGTATAAAGACAAACACTATAAAAACTGGCAGAACCAGGTACAGATTGCAGTCAAAGTCTTGTGGTTTGCAAGTGCAGTCAAAGTTTCCGCCAAGCAAGATGAAAATTGCAATAACTGCGATGCAGGTGCAGAATTTTCCACAAGCCAGATCTGTCCGTACGCTCTCCATCTTTGACATGCAGCATGCATCAGCTGACACCCTGCAGCACATATACCAACACCAAACCACCTATTTCCTATTTCTGACGGCACATTTGAAACTGCAAGTGCTGACTGGGGGTTTTGTGTTTTTGCTGCTCAAGCATTTTCCAAAAAATAAACACATCATGTAGTAAAGTCTTTGATAAAGTACAGTGTGATTTATTCATCTGTAAGAAGATTTGAGTTATTTGGTAGAATATGAAATATCCTGTCCTGGTGTGTTCTTAAAAAAATTGCTTCCAGGGTTATTGCCTCCGAAAGAAAATTGAAATTGAATCATTAAAGCTGGGGGAGGCAGAATCTGTGCAACCTGTGCAAAAGCCTCACCAAGACCGCGGTCCCTCCCGCCATGACCTGTTTTCTCAACGACGCCCCTCCGGCGCTTCGCGGCCGCAGAGCAGAGCGCCCCAGGCTTCAGAGGCAGCTGCAACGCCGTCCAGCAGCGGGAAGAGAGGCTGGTACACCACACACACACACACACACCGCTGTCCCCCGTCAAAAGTTATCCCCCACTGTTTGTCATCAGGCCTCTTTGCCACTCGTCGTTCTGAGCGCCATGGCATCAACATACTGAGCCTGAAGCTCCGTGTGGAGCCGGGACGTGTTGTTTTGTTCTATACACCGCTGTAGGCAAAGGAGGTGCTGGACATTTATCACAAGTTGCAGGATTTTCCTCCACTGAATCAGGTTTTCACCGTCTGAAGGGACGTGTACACACACCTGATCTTGTAGCTTAGCCAATACGAACGCACCGTCTCTCTGAAATAACCTGTGATTGGCTAAAGTCTCTCGTCACGGGATAGATTTTCTGAAGCCTGAAAACAGAGCCAAGAGGGGGGGCTGAAGTAGAGGTCTGCTCTCAGACCACTTGAATTATAATATGCTGCACGTTAATATGGCATTTTTGCCCAATGACGCCAAAAGAAAACTGCCTACCCAACCTTTAAGTTTCATTTTGAGATGAAAACAGAAGGAAAGATAAACGTTCAGGTTGTTGTTGTCCTGGTCACACCAGCATTTAAAAAGGTGACATTTTTGAGCAAAATCAATTAATTTCAGTGGAGGCTGATTTACTTGCCGGGTCAATGTAAATCCATATGGATTTTTTCCACTGAGTTTAACTTTAACAGGAAAATCTGCGCTGTTGACCAAAAGAGTGGACGGAGAGCCGGAGAGTCCAAAATGGAGGAAGCTATCGTAGCTTATTAGCTGTGTCACTATCCTCCTCTGCCAGAATATAAACTGCTCCACAACAGAGACCTGGGCTGCGGTCAGATAGTAAAACCAATGACGTCCCTGTCTTTTCCTGAACACTTTTTCTTGACCTCGATGGAAAACATTTTACGTCAGAATCCAGACTCTCAAATTCTGACAATAAAAAGCAGTTCAAAACCACAACTAACCACCTGGCTTCTTCAACTTTCACTCAGGAGCAAAAATCTGCCTTTAAACGTGAAAGAAATAATGATTTGACATTTATCGTGACAATTATCAATATCGACTGATATGAAAAAACATTTCGGGACTTTTGGCCATATCGTCCAGCCCAAACACGAAGTCCTAAAAATATGGTGGTTTATGTTTTTGTCTGCCTGCAGTTTGCAGGGAAAAATCTAGATTTTATTCTTTTGGCCATATTGCTCATCCCTACAGTATTTTATTTTTGTGGAGAACGTAATGAGTTTGTACTGTAGGCAGAATATAGTTGAATTCGGTCATTGGTATGAAGGTGTGCAGGACTTTTGGTGAAGCTGCTTAGTGGCAGCACATAACTTGTACCCCAAACTAAATTATTAGTCGGCCATTTTCCCTCATGATGAGTCGCCCGGGCCTGACTGTGCTTTCTGCTGGTGTTTTTTCTTCCTCTTTCTTTGTTCTGCTTTAAAATGCATGGATTAGCATGAATGTGGTCTCATGTTTGAAGATGTGAAAACTCATTTAGAAATCAGCCAGATGTCCTGTGGTTTATAGTCCTCGACAAAATGATGAAGTCCATCACTCAGATTGCATTAAAACTGTAATAACAAACATTTGCTAAAAACTACAGCAGCTGTTTTAAGAAATGACTGAGCCTTTTAAATATATTCTTAAACTTTATATGTGCAGCACAGACAGGTTCAAGAAGTCATGTATTGAGAGACAGACTAGCACATTGTTGGTTCTGGTGTTTTCGTGGGATTTGTTGACAGTAAGTAATAATTAAAATGGCTAAATTCAGCAGCAAAATGCCTTTTGGTACATTTCATCCATTCACCTTTAAATGTGAAATGTTTTAATATAAGTTTGTGGTTATTTTATAGTTGTATATGAACATTTTTTCTGAGACTGTTGAACTGTATCAGTTTATTTTACAGTTACTCAAAGAAGCAAGAAAAGAGACGCTTTGTGTGAATGTTTGTATTGTTTTTTTTACAGCATGAGATTTGGCAGTTACCCCCAAAAGGCCAACATTCAATTCCATCGGACTAAAAAGAACATTTGTAGATTTGTATATTGTATAAATTAGCCTTTCATGCAAGTATTTGTAAATTAAGGAAACTGACTAGTTTCAACCACAGTTAAAATTTCAGAGTTCAGTACATTCATGATTACCTACCTACACTAAAACCTATCAGGCCTACAAGACACAACAAAAGAAAAAGAAAATTAAGATAACAGTTTTAATTTTTTCATACTACAACTAAGTGTCATCCTTACAATTATATTATTATATCTTCAATTTCAATAACCCAACCCAAACTAGAAGTAAAGCTAGGAGAAAAGCGAGGACAGATGTGGAACAAAAACTCTGAAACATGAATGAGGAAACACTGTATAAATAAATACATCCAGCAGAAAATACGTCACCACAAAGAAAAAAACATGAATACAAAAACAAGTAATGTAACAAAAACAGCTGCTTTAAAAAAGGTAGTGCTGCAGTGGAAAACATCTAATTTAGTCTGATAAATTGTATAAATACAAAACTTTTTCAATCACGTTTGATTTCTACATCTGATCCACATAACCATTACATTTTGGCTAGCAGGAGGAACAATCCAATATTTTTTCAATTTATTTAAAATGGTTTAAATAAGATTTTTTCTAACATTGAAAGTTTTTGTTCTGTGTGCTGTAAAGCAATTATTGGGGAGTGCCCTGTTGTGCAAGAGAGTTCCTTCAACTATGGTGAAGCTCTGTTCTATTGGGTATTGATGACATGGGAAAAAGTTGGGTGAACTCTGGGAGTTAGTTAGTGTTGTGTGAATCCCTATCATGAAAGTTCTTTGAGGTATTTAGAAGTTCTTTTATATGTTTTTTTCTGGGTAAAATGCTGGTGAGGAACCCTGTTTGGATCACATACCCCTTTTCCACCAAGGTAGTTCGAGGACTGGTTCGGAGCCGGTGCCTAATCTCAAACCAGTTGTTTGCGTTTCGACAGCCAAAGAACTGGCTCTCGTCCGCCATTGTTGCTGTTGTGCTTGAAGTTGGTGCTAGCGTTACTGGGAAAGCGGAGACGTATACAGTGATGCAATGACATGGCTCTTTGGTGGCTCTCTTGCCCGTGGAAACGCAAACTGGTTCTTAGAAAGTTTGCAAGTTGAACCAACTTTGAACTTGCTCCAGCACCAGTCCAGAACTAGAACCAGGTTCACGTTGGTGGAATGGGGGTAATAGGAACCTGGGCCCAGTTCTTCATTCATGGATAAGCTTGGATTTTTCAGTTCTTCTACAAATTACGTCAATGCAACAAGGCCTTAATCTCAGACCTGCAAAAGTGCCGCTTGTGGACAGTTAGCTGGATCATGACCGAGATGTTTCAAGCATGAACTATTTTCAGACTCCTGACTCCTTTGTGTGATGGGCAGCAATACATAAATGCAATATAATTAGCAATTTCTCATCCAAGATAACAATAAATCATCCAAATCTATTGCTGTAATTGTCACAATTTAATATCTTTACAAATAAAATAGGATCTACAATAAGATAAAGAGCAAATCCAAATTTAAGAAATACATTGGACTAAATTTTTTTAATGGGAATTTTATATTTAAACACTAAATTTCATTCATTTTCAATATTTCTATGATTTTTAAAGTATAAATACAACAAATTAACTTATTTCAGTTTAGTTTTTTTTAGTTTAGTTTTATTTATTTATAAGTACATTTTAGTTAAATCTGATCTTAACTCTGGAAAACTCAGTAAAAAGTGCCGTCTGTAGCCGTAGCACCACGCCAGCCAATCATGATTTCATGCTAATCCAGTTAATCAAGAAGTTTTCATCCACGATTAACAAATCAAACCTGTAAATGTGTTTGAAGAATCAAGTTAGCTGATGAGAATTAACAGGATCATTTCGGCTAGCTAACATCGTGTTAGCCCAGCTGGCTAACATCGTGTAGCCTACACCTTCAGGTAAAAAAAGACAATGGGGGCAGAAGAGGCAGACAGAAGGTGGACTGATAAGATGCGGGTTCGAGGTGAACACCGAGACTCGAACACTCGCATAACAATATTGTTGGCAGCATGTCGCATGTTGTATCGAATTAAACTCCTCAAATACCGTCACACACACACGACGAACAGAGTTGGTGTTTAATTCTGTGTTTATCTGATCCACCAACCAGCACTTATTTTAGTGAGAAACCGTTTGCCTCTCATTCCCACCGTCTTCTCCCTCTAAAACAGTGCAGCTAGCCAACAGAGGCTGGTATGGAGTTGAGGCGAAAAAATCCAATATGTAGCCTAAAGTTCGTACGGATACACAGTTTATCTTCATGGATTATATTGATGCCGAATTGACAAGAAGACTGTTGACATGTGACGCCCTTTATCTTGTGTTTGTAGAGTTACGTGTTTTTACGGACTTGTAAGGAATTCTTAATACGTCTTCTTTCTTAAAGGGAGTTTGGCGTAATATTTTCCACGCAGAGAGCAGAGAGCTTTAGTTTAATTCAAACTTCTAATATGTATATATTTTAACATATACAGAAAGACTGAGATCAAGACTGAGATCATGAGCTTTGAGCCGACATTTGTAGCTGGAACGTATGTAAAAAAAAAAATATTTTCCTTTTCGCCCTGAGAATATTTTTATCATCATTATTTACAAGACAATTAAGCTTTAAGAGGAACGCATTAAGTGTTTCAATTACAAACATCACAATTTACTAATTCATAGCAAAAGTAAATGGACATGAGAATATTCCTGGTTCCCAACACGATCACAGTTTACATTTATACGAAGGTTCTATGTATTTACTAAATGATATGTAGCTTTTTGGAAAAGTGTTGCAAGACATAGCATATATATATATATATTTATTTATTTATTTATTTTTTTTTCCTCAAAATATCACTGCACAGTTTTGTAATTTTTATACTTAATTATTTTGGTACCACTTTCTAATAAGTCAGCTTTCATAAAAATTGTGCTTTTCGTAACCAGTAAAGTCATTCATAAAGGGTTTATACTTTATATTAAGATAAAAGTAAAGCTTAATAATTTCTACATAATTATGAATGGTACTAATTTCATCAATATAGGGTCGTTAAATGAATGTATAATTCACAGATTCTGCTGTGAATATTAATAATACAAGTTATATGTGTAGTCCAGAGAACCTGTCTGCTGCTACACGCTGCTCTTCTCCTTTATCCAGCTGCGGTATTTGGTGATCCGGGTGTAGACGCCGGGTTTGTTCCTGCGAGCGCAGCCGTCACCCCAGCTCACCACGCCAGCCAGGAAGACCCGCCCACTGGGAGCGGTGACGGACAGCGGCCCGCCGGAGTCGCCCTGAGAGAGTCAGAGAGGAGAGTTACAGCAGAGAGGGCAGATATTCAGCTCAGGAAGGTTTAATCCAACACAGCTGAGAGCCTTAAACAACACACATCAGACATGTGGTTTTAATGCTGTTCAGTCACAAAGAGCAGAAAGTAATCCTGCTCCTGAAAGCTGTATTGTATTTCTAACATTGTCTAGAGACAAAATTAATGGATTTTCACCAGAAAAAGTAAAATAACTTCTGATGAAATGAACAGTATAAAATGGGACCAGGATGAACAGATATTGTAATGAAGTGACGGCACATGTACTTTACTAAACTCAACAACCAATGAACTTACTATCTTTAATGTTCAGTTACTCTAAGTATGACGCTGACAGTCCATTTAACAAGATATCTCAACACCTACAGGCAGAATTGTCCTGACATCAGTTCTGCTGCGTTCACACGTCGGCACAACAGGAAGAACAAGAAAACCGAAGTTGTCAAAAATTCCTGATTTCGCCGACTCATAATTACAACTAAGAGGCTGACGTGGACTCGGCTCATATTAAAGTATTGGCTGTTGAGTGAACCTGTCATAGAGGTACACATGTTGCTTCCAGTGTTACCATCTCATGCCTGTTGTGTTTTAATAACTTGTGTGACTGGTGTTACCTGGCAGGCATCCACGCCTCCTTTGAGGACTCCGGCACACAGCATCCTGTCAGTGACCTCATCATTCATCAGACCCTTGCACACTGTGCTGTTGATGATCCGAACCTCCGCCTTCTGCAGGATGGTCGCAGCATGGCCTGACAGACAAGATGATCACATCTCAAAGAACCTGTAAATCATTTTGATGCTGGCTGTATTAATAAAGTTATCTAATCAAAGCACTGGCGTGTTTCAGCTCTGCACTTCTCAAAGATCACCTGTCAATCAAACAATGTGGGCGGGACAGTCATCTTCTTTTTGACGTATCGCTGCAGCTTCAGTTTCTGAAGGTGGCACTCTGGAGGCCATCCCTGCTCATACTAACCAAAATCTTTTTCTTCTTTTATATTTCAAACAAACTCAAAAACTTAAAGGAGCCTCCGACAACGAAAATGTGATTTTGTGTAACTCACCTCCTTCTCTGGTGGCCCCCCAGCCAGTGATCCACGCCTCTTGGCCAGCTGGGAAGTCGTAGGTGGGGGAAGGCAGACAGATGGGCCAGATGTTCTGATTGAGGGTGACGCTGGTGTCCAGCTCCATCAGAGCGATGTCGTTGTCGTAGGTAAGGGGGTTGTACTCGTGGTGCGGGATGATCCGCTTCACGTTCCTCCTCACTGTCCACTCATTGGTCTGACTCTGCACATGCAGACCAAGCAAGGCCTCCCACTGGCCTGCCTGGGAGTACCTGTATCAACACACAATCAAGAGGTCAGAGGTCACATCTACCAGAGGAAGCAGTGGACTAAATTCAAGAAAATGACCAGAAAATGAAAGTGAGTTTAATTTCAACTATTATTATTGCCCTTTTATGTAGAGTGCATCACATATAAACGGCACAAAAATAATAGAAAAAGTATCTACACTGATCAGCCATAACATTATGACCACCTGCCTAATATTGTGTAGGCCCCCCTTTTGCCGCCAAAACAGCCTTGACCCGTTGAGGCCTGGACTCCACTAGACCTCTGAAGGTGTGCTGTGGTATCTGGCAACAAGACGTTAGCAGCAGATCCTTTAAGTCCTGTAAGTTGCGAGGTGGGGCCTTCATGGATCGGACTTGTTTGTCCAGCACATCCCACAGATGCTCGATTGGATTGAGATCTGGGGAATCTGGAGGCCAAATCAACACCTTGAACTCGTTGTCGTGTTCCTCAAACCATTCCTGAACCATTGTTGCAGTGTGGCAGGGCGCATTATCCTGCTGAAAGAGGCCACTGCCATTAGGGAATACCGTTTCCATGAAGGGGTGTACTTGGTCTGCAGCAGTGTTTAGGTAGGTGGTACGTGTCAAAGTAACATCCACATGAATGGCAGGACCCAAGGTTTCCCAGCAGAACATTGCCCAAAGCATCACACTGCCTCCGCCGGCTTGTCTTCTTCCCATAGTGCATCCTGGTGCCATGTCTTCCCCAGGTAAGCGACGCACACGCACCCGGCCATCCACATGATGTAAAAGAAAATGTGGTTCATCAGACCAGGCCATCTTCTTCCATTGCTCCATGGTCCAGTTTTGATGCTCACGTGCCCATTGTAGGCGCTTTCGGCGGTGGACAGGGGTCAGCATGGGCACCCTGACCGGTCTGCGGCTACGCAGCCCCATACGCAACAAACTGCGATGCACTATGTGTTCTGACACCTTTCTATCAGAACCAGCATTAACTTTTCAGCAATTTGAGCTACAGTAGCTCTTCTGTTGGATCGGACCACACGGGCCAGCCTTCGCTCCCCACGCCCATCAATGAGCTGCTCATGACCCTGTCGCCGGTTCACCGGTTTTCCTTCCTTGGACCACTTTTGGTAGGTACTGAGCACTGCAGACCGGGAACACCCCACAAGAGCTGCAGTTTTGGAGATGCTCTGACCCAGTCGTCTAGCCATCACAGTTTGGTCCTTGTCAGAGTCGCTCACATACTTACACTTGTCCATTTTTCCTGCTTCCAACACATCAACTTCGAGGACAAAATGTTCACTTGCTGTCTAATATATCCCCCCCACTGACAGGTGCCACTGTAACGAGATAATCAATGTTCTTCACTTCACCTGTCAGTGGTCATAATGTTATGGCTGATTGGTGTACATCTACTGCAATGCAAATATAAGATTGAGTTATGTTGCCATCCAGCTGTTGCCATGTATGACATCACTCAGCCAATCAAAACAGGAGAAAATCAACCTGGAAGCGAATAAAATAATTCAAGCATTTCAGCAGAGACACATTTTTCTTCTTGTATGTGCATCTTTTCATTGAGTGAGATGTTTTTAAATGACGTCTTTGTGTGTGGAGCTCCTACTTGTTCGGCCCGTTGTCCTGGACGCAGTGTGCGGCGGTCAGCAGCCAGCGGTTGCTCAACACTGATGCTCCGCACACGTGACCTGTACCCCTGATGTGGAGGCTGACCTGCCAGGGCCACTCCCCTTCCTGGGACGCCTGGCCACCCACGATACGAGAGCTCCGGTACGGCCTCATCCCGCACTCTGAAACACAAATACAAACATGCAGCAAACAATGTACAGGTGAAGATAAAAACAACACACACACACAGCTGTATGTGTTTGAGTGTGTGTGTTAAACGTACGGCAGTTGTCCTCGTCAGAGCCGTCCTCACAGTCCTGCTCTCCGTCACACTCGGGGTTCAGTTTGCTGATGCAGCGGCTGCTCCTGCAGCGGAAGGTGAACTCTGAACACAGCTGCAACACCAGAGCTGAACCACAGGAGACGCACAAATATCAGTACTGACACAGTACTACTGAGAAAACTACAGGTTTTCCTGACAGGGTCAAGTTTAACTTCCTTATCCTGGTTGGTCTTCCTCATCCTATCAAAACAGCTGATGTCTTCTGTGGCCTGATGATGTCATAGTGATGTCATCAGGCTTGGAGACTACAGATGTCTAACATACAGTCTGCGTTTCAAAACTGGAGGTGTGGAAAAACGTGGCTGTTTACCTGTCATGGAGCCTCTAATCAAAGACACTGTTCAGTTGCATTATGGGAAATGTAGGATCCAGTGTTTTTGGAGCTTGACCCAAACAAGGGACTAAAAAGGTCAGGATATTTTGACATTCACTTTTTTAAATCTGTCTTTAACAAATACATGAACTTCATGAAAGTGCACCGGAATACCCCTTTAACCAATTAACCAAGCCTGTGTGCATAACGATAACAAGCCTAAACATAAAATTGGTTCTAGATTTTGCCAAATATACAGTATTTCATGAAGTGATATGAGCTACATTATTCTGCTGGACTACATGGAAAATGAAAGCAATATCAATAAGTTTAACAGTTGGAGCACTAGTTCACCTTGTTTATCATTTCAGACCCTGAACAATATGACTACAGTGTCCTAAAACTATTCTGACCGGTCCAGTGACTTTACAGTAATCTTAACAGAGGATTCTGTTTAAGAAGTTACTTAAGACATCTCTCTCTGTGTTATCAGTATTGTGTGAGATGTAAGCATCTTTGACTGAACTTTAAACTAGTAACTATAAGAAGAATATTATTTAAGCATGCTTTATTTATTTAGTAAACAGTGTTGTTCCTTACATTTTTCACATTTAGACTCATCCGATCCATCTGAGCAGTCATCTTTTCCGTTACACTTCAGCTTCTCTGGGATACAGTTGTTGTTTCTGCAGGAAAACTCTCCTGATTTGCATTTTACTAAAAAAACAAAAAAAAAAAAACAATCTCCAACAGTGAGATACATTCAGACCTTTTTATACCCTGAACTCTGTGCACATGGATGTCTTTGCGTCAGGTTTTATTTTATTTATCAACAGCTGTATTAATTTATAGTTCAGCTTAACGCACCACAGTTTTCCTCATCTGTGTTGTCTCCACAGTCGTCAAACCCATCGCATTCCCAGAACTTCGGTTTACAGCGGCCATTTTTACACTTCATCTGAGACGACTCGCACTCTGAACAGACACAAAGAAAAACCAACTGCATGTCAGTCCATCTCTCAATACTTCCCGACTTCCTGTCTGTGGTTCTCAGCTCCAAGCCCATTGGTTCCTACTGAAGACGTAAATCTTTACAAATATATAATTATTCATTTCAACAGCTGGTCACTGTAGTTTTTATCAAACATTACTTACAGGAGGAAATAGTGGCTTTGTTGGGGACTATTTTCAGTGGCGGATTAATCCACATTTAGTGCTCTAGGAGTATTCATAGCAGCAAGATATGAGATGTGGTTAAATGCTCTGGAGAAAGCTAGTGAGCCAACCTGCTGTTAAAGATTATTTTTCAGGCTGGAAACAATATATCCTGTTATATTTCTTTGAAGATAAAAACAATATATATACATCCAGAGTGAGTGGTTTGGACTCACTGCAGTTGTCTTCGTCGCTGCCGTCTCCACAGTCGTTCCAGCCGTCACACTGCAGAGTCCTGTTGATGCACAGGTTGTTGGTGCACTGGAACCTTCCAGGACAAGCTGATCAATGACAGCAAACAATCAGACACTGAACACAAAATGTCACGAAAGAAGGGAATCAATACAAAAACTGAAGGTATTTATTGGGTATTGGTCTTTTAATGAAACTAAAATAAATCAGTCTTACGATTAGTCGGGACAAAGGCTTCGTACTCGGCAGTGAAACCCTGGTCAACGTAGGACGAGTCCGAGTAAAATTTTATGGTCATCATGTTGCTTCGGGTGGTGACTACAGTGCTTTTTGGCTTACTGCCACACAGTCTACAACACAGAGACACAAAGGGAAGACTCAGCAGGGCAGATTCTGACTCTATGACTCTGTCCGAGGATATCTTGGTGGGTGGACAGACAATACAATTTACATTTTGAATGCTCAGGTATTGCTGTTGTCCAGAGAGTGATTGTATTGATTCAATTCAATTCAGTTTATTTATATAGCGCCAAATCATGACAAAGTTATCTCAGGGCACTTTTTCATATAGAGCAGGTCTAGACCGACTCTTTATATTTACAGAGACCCAATAATTCCCACCATGAGCAGCACCAGGAGACAGTGGCAAGGAAAAACTCCCTTTTAACAGGTAGAAACATCAAGCAGAACCAGAACCAGAACCAGGCTCTGGGTTGGCGGTCATCTGCCTCGACCGGTTGGGTTGAAGGGGGGGGGGGGGAGCGGGAGAGAGAGAGCAGGAGGAAAGAGAACATACAGCAGCACAGTTCACATAGCGATGTAAAGCAATAGTTGTGGTAATGGTATTGATGTTAATATTACCAGAAATAATACTAAGAGCAATATTATAATAGTAATACTAATAATAAGAGCAATAACAGTAATAGCAGCAGCGGGTGCAAAGCAGGAACACGGCAGGTGGCTGCAACCACAGATCCAGACTCTACAGATCAATATAATACAATAAACTTCAATCTTTACAGAACCAGTGTTGTTGACGTCACATCAAAGTTCAAATCTAAAATCACAGATCTGGTTAAGTGAGATCTTCACTTAACCTTCCTAATAATAACGACTTGTTTAGCAGCCCAAACACAAAGTTTAGGACTTGGACTTGGGACTTGTTGATCTTGACTTGGAACTTTTGATTTGAAACTTGGTGGTGTGACTTGGGACTTGACCATTGCACACTTGCCCAGTCACCATTGTCATAATTAAATTATGATTTTTGAGTCAAATGTCCTACACCACAGTCATGTCAAAGTCACGACAATTGTGTTCACGTCACAAGTTTTAAGCCCTCAGAATTCGAGTCTTCGAGTCTGACCATGGGTGACAGAGAAGTATTAGAAAAAAAGCACTGATGGCTGACCTTTGACCGTCGACGTCGACATAATCGTTGCGACACTGGCTACTGTATTTCCCCAAGAAGAACTTGTTGAACTGAACCTTCACAAACTTTTCCTTTGGGGCCTGAAAAAGAAAGATAATGGAGACGAGACAATTATCAAACAGAATCAGATCAAAAGTTTAATTTGTCCAATACTTTGTTGGTCTCTTAGATATTTGGCCACTTGGCGGCAGCAAAACAATCTGTAAACACAACACTGATACATTATGAGCTAACAAGCTGTTGTTGGTGAACTTGTTAGCAGCTACAGAGCAACATGATCATCCAACTGGAGTCGTGTTTGTGTCCACCTCACTCTCCTTCTAGCTCTGTTTTTATGGTCTCCACCAGCTCCTGAGGGAAATATCTGGCTCTTCAGCTGCTAAATGCTCCACTATGTTCACCAGCGAGTCTCTAACTGTGTCTGTCTGCTGTTTGCTGCTGAGCAGGTAGAGGACAGTCAGCTTTATCAGAGCTTGTTTGACGTAATCAGCTGCCTGCTGCTGCTGGAAACACTGAGACTGAACCAGACAGGAAATGTGCAAAAAACTGGAGCTAAAAGAAGCGAAAACACTCTGTACAGCTGCAAAGTTGATGAGAATTTTCTGTGGGCTCACAAGTATTAGCAACCGCTTTCACAATAAGTGTTAAAATACACAAGACATGAATTAATAATAATAATAATAATAATAGTCATTATTATTATTATTATTGTTATTATTATTATATTAAATATAGCAGCAGTGTGAAATATTATTTGCCCTAGCAGAGGAGCCATAAGGCCTCAGGTCAACTACTGGTCAGGTTCTCTGACATTTTCAGTGCATATTCATTATTCCCAGAGGATGAATCATAATCCATTTGTTGACCTCCTGACCTTTCCTCTAGCACCACTATTAGGTCAAAATGTCCACTTTTACAAAAAAATATTAAACTCCAGTGGTCAGATTGTCATGAAATGTCCTGATCACATTCCTGCTCTCCAGAGGATGAACCTTAGGATTTGAATGACCTTTCCCTCTAGCTCCACCCTCAGGACAAACTTACATTCTTAGCTCTACTACTGGTAATGCTCTAAGATCTGGCTCCGTCATTAGGACGTTGTTTGTTCCATTTGTTTATCGCAGCCTTTAGGGGGCGCTAGCAAGGCTTTACTCGTTATTCTCAATAGAACAATAAAATGTGGGAATAAAAACGTGGACTTACCTCGATGTTCCAGACACATGTGGTTCGTGGAGGATAGTTGGAGGGGAAGAAAGGTGAGGAGAAGGAGCCTCTGTCTCCAGTCAGTGTACCTCCACACTCTGAACAACAAGACAGGTAGGTCACACTGACACATTAGACCTTTAGGAGACTTCACCTGAGAAGAATCAACTTCCTGACTAATATCTGAGAGGTCAGGGGTCAGAGGTTACACTGTGATGCTACAACGATCATGAAGATAGAGAAGAGGTTAAGGTTGTGTTTCCAATAAAAATTGAATGATATCAAGAATCTGGAATCAAGTTTTGTTGATTCTACAGCAGTGAAACTGACCTTTGCTACAAGGGAAAACTGCAAAGGATCTTTACTTATTTTCACTTCTATCTTCATTGATCAATCTGCAGATGTTTTGTTTGATGAATTAGTTGATTAATCGTTTGGTCTGTAAAATGTAAGGAAATGTCACAAAGCCTTAAAACCCAAAGTGACGTCTTCAAATGTCTTATTTTGCCCAACCGACAGTCCAAAACCCAAAGAGATTCACTTTGTCACGTAAAACAGAAAAATAATAATCTTTTATCAAAACAGTTGCTGGTTTCTGTCCATCGACTTTAAACAATCAACTCATCATTTCAGCTGTAAATGGAAAGAAGTGGAGATACGTTTACCCACTGGCTGAGGGGCTTCTTGGAAATAAAGCACGATACAAACAACTTCACATTTGAAACAAGTGTAAAATTCTCAGCTGCATCAGAACGTTATTAACTCTCTGTTACTGGTGTGACTATTTCCTGTCGTACTTTGCTCAGTCAGAGGGATCTGGGAGTAGTTGGCTCTGAAGCCGGGGAAGTCTTTATCCCCGCTGGTGACCAGAGTCAGCAACATGACGTTTCCAGAGGACAGGAAGGACAGCGAGTCGTGAGGGTATCCACACTGTCTGAAGAGGAACCACAGAAACACGCAGCCGTTAGCACCCGTGGTTACTTTCACCAAAACTTTACTTCTTCTCGTCTGACTCAGATCTGATATTTGGCTATTAGAGCCTGACTAGTCACACAGAAGGGCCAAAGGTACACTCAGTGTCCACTTTATTAGGTACACCTGGCAGCCTAATACAATCCAACACAACAGCCCTGCCAATAAAGTCTGCTTTTTTTTGAGCAATCACCACCAAATTTGGTACAGAACATCTGTGGACCAAGCCAGAAAAAGTTTCCATTTTGGATTTTTGAAATTCCACACAGGTTCGTGATAGCTGGCCCTCAAAGTTTGCTCAAATGTAGCAGGCAGGGCTTATATAACAAAAAAATGTCATATCTCCTGAACTCTTTGTGCTATTGCAACCACATTTGGTGGACGTGTGTAGATATGATGTCTGAGTGACCATGACGAATTTGGAACGGACACGCATTACATACGTGCGCTGCACTAGTTAATTCAGTTATATGTTTTAGCATTGAGGTCATAGTGATGGTGTTGTAGTGGACTGCGTTATGTTTCTAATATTCTGAACCCCTCATGTATGTAAATACAGAGGACGAAACATTAGAAACACCTCAGTATAATGTAGTTCAGTGCAACACCACCTTTAACTATGACCTCTATAATAAACATATGACTGAATTTACACATTTCCAACAACATTCACAAAAACATTATAAGCTTCGTAAAAAGACTAGATAGTACAGGTGTACCTAATAAAGTGGACATTGAGTGTAAGCTTGCAGTAATTTAGAAACAAGTTTTTTTCTACACCGTAAAATGTCCCAAACACGACATCTGGGCCACAAATTTAAGAATCCTTATCAAACATTGTTATGTGTTATTGTAAAAATGTCAATATATTGTAATCAGATCAATTTTGTGTGTACTCCAGGGTGTGTCAGTGCACCGTGACATCACTGGTGGGTGTGGTTACAGGTGTAACAGAGCACACAGGTGAGAGGTGCAACAACCAGAGCGGGAAGTGAAACAGCCGGGTGTGACGCTACACTTTCGGCTATAGTTGCTGTAAGCTTGGTGACGTAGTGAATGTGCAGGGCTGGTTGGTAAGCTACTGTAGCTAGCAAGCTAACCAGTAGCATGCTAGTACGAGCCTCGACTCCTGTGTGTCCCCTTACGGTGTGTAAACCAGGTCTCTGTTGAGGAGCAGCTTATACTCAGACTGACGAGGTTATATAAACCAGGAGGGTGACACACAGCTAATGTTTGTTTACATATGTTTTGCACATTTGTGTGTAAAAATTCACTAAATTTGAACTCTAATTAAAAGACTGACTTCACCTGTGCGACTGTATCAACTTAAATTTCTAATGTATTAATCAACTAATCGTTTCAGGAACTGGAACACAGACTTTAAACTTTGGTAAAGTACTAGCTTGCGTCTCACTCTGTCAGGACCAGGTTCTCTATCGGAGCCAGGGAGTCGTAGATTTTGATGAAGTCCTGCTGACAGTCGTCCTCCAGGATCAGAGTGTGGAAGTCCAGTCGGACTAAGTGGCCCGGGTCGGCCCTCAGCCTCCACTGCAGGTAGATGTTCGGTGGGTACGAGGAGTCCGGAAACCCCGGAGACTGGACGACCCCCGCCTCACTGACGTGGATGTTGAACGACTTCACTGAAAATATGATTCAAATATAAACGTGTTTTTCCTGACCAGCTCTAAAATAGCAAACCGGACGCCTGGTCACAGAGAGGAATAATATTTTTCCACTGATATTTAACACATAAGTTTAACTAATAATAATTAAAGCAATTATTCTCACGCATTCTTAAATCTCAAAGAAAAACTCATAACTTCCATGAATAGAACAGTTCTCACCTAATAAAGAGCTCCTCGTCATGCGTGGGTCTATAGCTGTGAACAGAAAGATGAACAGAAATAAAAATCTTTATTTAAACTAAACAAACTGCACAATTTTGCTAAACAACAGCTTTTAAAAATAGCAACATATTTCAATGGAAGCTTCTTGTGTCCTGAGTACCATCTATTAAACCTGCTGTAAATTCAGCAGCAGCAGACAAATGCTACGTAATATATATTGTAAATCTACAAAAAAATGTTTGCTCTGTTTTTCTGAATTAACGGGATTATTTTCTCAGAATTATGAGAAAAGATATCGTACTCCATGCAGGTGAGAGCTTCTCTTGGGATTCTGAGGCGTCTCATTAAATCAGAAAAATGAGCAGAATTTCTTTGGTCATGAAAATATTTCTCACAATTCTGAGATAATCATCTCGTTAATTTAGAAAAACTGCTGACCCTGTTCCCGGGATGGCAGGTTAAATAGATGGTACTCAGGCACAAGAAGCTTCATAAAACGATGGCTTCTATTAAAATATGTTGCTATTTATTAGCAAAACTTAAACACTCAAACTCCGACCTGGACTCACTGAAATACTTGAACTTTTTATTTCATACATTATTTCTTTAGATCTTTTTTCTATTCCCTGAAGCATAAAAACCTTGTTGCTATATTTGAAAAGGTAAACCTGTTGTGGTTTTAGTACCATGTTAGTACCGATGGACAAAACTGTGACAATTTGTAACAAACTGGAATTATCAGTTAAACGTTAGTCCCGTCACCTCGTGAGATAACGCCGTTGACGTTGAGAGCGTCGGTGGGTTGCAGCAGCAGTCGTCCGCGGCTCTGCTGACTTTCTGCCGGTGGCTCCAGAGACTCGATGGCTTCGTCCAGATGCGCCTGCTGGGAGACGTGGACCTCAAACTCTGACTGGTAATACGCCACGACGCTGTCGCCTCCGCCGTCCCCCTCACTGCAGAAACAGACCAGACGAGGAGTTTGAGTCTGAGCAGCATCAGCTCTTAAAAGTATAGAATATATAACTTCTATATGATTTATTTCAGAGAGTGAGAGGTTCAGATGGTCAGTCTCACGTCTGTGTGTTCAGTCAGAGCTCGAGTCAGGACATGGTTAGCCTAGCTTAGCATAAAGACTGGAAGCAGGGGGAAACAGCTAGCCTGGCTCTGTCCAAAGTTCAAAAACACACGTACTGATTAACATGTTTTATCTCGTTTGTTTAATCCGAACTAACAGGAATGTAAAAACATCAGTTTGTGGTTTTACAGGAAGTTCACTTACTGGTCAGTAAGTTACTGTCAACAAAACAAAACTCTTCCTTTGCAGATGTTTCACATTAAAACCTCCCAGTGGCTAAAATAGCATAATCCCTCCTGTTCCTGGTAGGCTTTTACGGTAGGCTTTTACTTTGAAACATCTGTTCTCACAGTGTGGTATTAGTACTTTTACTTTGTCGGTCAGGAAGTTCAGTCAACTGATAATAAAGTAAATATAATTTACTGACTCAAAGGAGTGGATTTAATGTTCAGTTAGTCAACACTACTAACTTAACACTATAGTTTAACGTTGGGGGGGGGGGTAAAGACCTATATCTAGATTTTAACACAAGCTGTTTTAATTGCCTGTTATTTTATAAAGTGTTGAATTGAATAAATGATTGAACTCTTTGCTAAAGGCAATAAAGCATGGGTACTTACCTGTAAATCTACATTTATGGATATGGGGTTTGGTCGTTATAATAATAAGATGTTTTTCTGTGTATTATTGTCCAGGAGACCAAACAATACATTCTTCCAAAGTAAGATAAAACTCATCAGTATTTTCAGCAACAGAAGAACTCAAAGTAAAGACGTAAAGTTTCTACATCATTAAGAAAACGTGTTTGTACTGTGATTCGTACCTGAAGGCCTGGACTGTGGAGCCTGTGAAGTACCTGGCCAGCACTGAGTTTTTGGAGTAAATCAGTTTCAGCTAAAAGATAAAAAGGTCAGAAATATAAATATATGATCATATCTGTCCAGTGGCGTCATAATCACGTCAACAAATACAGAAATACAGAAGAGAGGGAGTCACAAAGCAGAAGTGGACTAAAATATTACTGAAAGGACTTGTCTCTGTACTTGTCTTACTAGATCTTAGTGCTGCATTCGATACCATTGACCATCAAATTCTATTACAGAGACTAGAACATTTTATTGGCATTAAAGGTACTGCACTAAGCTGGTTTAAATCCTATTTATCAGATCGATATCAGTTTGTACACGTTAATGATGAATCCTCTATGCACGCCAAAGTTAGTCACGGAGTTCCACAAGGTTCTGTGCTTGGACCAATTCTATTTACCTTGTATATGCTTCCTTTAGGCAATATTATTAGGAAGCACTCCATAAATTTTCATTGTTATGCAGATGATACCCAATTGTATTTATCGATCAAGCCAGATGAAACCAATCAATTAGCTAAACTTCAAGCATGCCTTAAGGACATAAAAACCTGGATGACCTGCAATTTTCTGATGTTAAACTCAGACAAAACCGAAGTTATTGTACTTGGCCCCGAACACCTTCGAAACACATTATCTAAAGATATAGTTTCTCTAGATGGCATTGCCCTGGCCTCCAGCGAAACCGTAAGGAATCTTGGAGTTATCTTTGATCAGGATATGTCCTTTAACTCCCAAATAAAACAAACTTCAAGAACTGCCTTTTTTCATTTACGTAACATTGCAAAAATCAGGCACATCCTATCTCAAAAAGATGCAGAAAAACTAGTCCATGCATTTGTTACGTCTAGGCTGGACTATTGCAACTCTCTATTATCAGGCTGCCCCAATAAATCCCTTAAGACTCTCCAGCTGATTCAGAATGCTGCGGCACGTTTACTGACAAGAACCAGAAAAAGAGAACATATTTCTCCAATATTAGCTTCTCTACACTGGCTCCCTGTAAAATCCAGAATAGAATTTAAAATCCTTCTCCTCACCTTCAAAGCCCTAAATGGTCAGGCACCATCATATCTTAAAGAGCTCATAGTACCCTATTACCCCACTAGAGCACTGCGCTCCCAGAATGCAGGGTTCCTTGTGGTTCCTAGAGTCTCTAAAAGTAGAATGGGAGCCAGAGCCTTCAGCTATCAAGCTCCTCTCCTGTGGAACCAGATCCCAGTTTGTGTACGGGAGGCGGACAACCTCCTCACATTTAAGAGTAGGCTTAAGACTTTCCTCTTTGATAAAGCTTATAGTAGGGCTGACTCAGGTGACCCCTGAGCCCCCCTTAGTTATGCTGCTATAGGCCTAGACTGCCGGGGGACTTCCTATGATGCACTGAGCTCCTTTCTCCTCCTCTTCCTCTCCATCTGTACGCCCTCATATCCCATCAATGCTTGTTATTAATTCAACTTCTTCCCGTAGTTGTGTGCTTTCTCTCTCTCTCTCTCTCTCCCCTTCTGTTGCTTTCTGCAGGTATTTCTGCCTCCGGAGCTGTGGGGTCTGGGTCTGTGGTTGCTGCCGCCTGCTGCCCCCGTGCTCCTGCTCTGCACCCGCTGCTGCTATTGCTGTTGTTGCTGTTATTAGTATTGCTATTATAATGTTGCTCTTAGTGTTGTTTCTGTTGGTGTTAACATCAATGCCATTACCATATCTATGCTGTATTGAGCTGCTGTATGTTCTCTTTCCTCCTGCTCTCTCTCTCCCGCTCCCCCCTTCCCCCTTCAACCCAACCGGTCGAGGCAGATGACCGCCCACCTTGAGCCTGGTTCTGCTCGAGGTTTCTACCTGTTAAAAGGGAGTTTTTCCTTGCCACTGTCGCATAGTGCTTGCTCATGGTGGGAACTGTTGGGTCTCTGTAAATATAAAGAGTCGGTCTAGACCTGCTCTATTCGAAAAAGTGCCCTGAGATAACTTTGTTATGATATGGCGCTATATAAATAAAACTGAATTGAATTGAATTGAAGTGGCGTGTGTGGAGAACTCCCATGATGCTTTGGGGCCGTGTGGAGTCTCACCTGCTGGCTGACCAGAGAGGCCAGGTTTGCAAACTGAGGACTGCTGGGATCTTCATACGCCGGCTGGAAGCGCTGGCTATTGATTCCCATCGAGCCGATATAGACCTTCTTCACTCTGACATCACGGCGTACTGAAGGGATGAACAGAAATATCCTCAAACACTCTGAATTAATCTCAGAACTCAAATTCATTTCTCCCATTTGGCCCTAATCATCTTCCGTACATCAGTGTCCTAATAGTTTCTGCGCTTCATCTCGCCGTGAGTTTCTCGTCTTAACGCCTTTCTGTCTCATCTAAAGACCTTTGAGTCGCCTTGTTGTTGAAACGAGATGCACAAACAGACGTGAGCTGAAACAGAGTTTCTGTTTGATTAATGAGGCTTTTCTATCAGTCTAATGTTTGTTTCCAGCTCCTTATTGATAACAGTTCACTCTCCTTCACCTCCCGACTCCTCAGAGCTGGTGACCAATCACTGCTCTTCATTCCCCGCAATCAAGCTTTTCCAGTTGTTGGCCCTAATCTGGAATAATCTGCCACTAAAATTAGATGTTTCCCTCCATCGATACCTCTGAAACCTCTTTTCTTCAGCCTCTTAGTCGTCCTGATGAAGACGTGCCTGGCCACACTCTGTATTTGTTGTTTATGCAAAGCTCAATCAATCAAACTTTATTTGTATAGCACCTTTCATACAGGTGAGTGCAGTTCAAAGTGCTTCACACATGATAAGATAATAAGACGGAACAAGTGCAGACTGTAAAAACAAAATAAAAATTAAGAAAATTTAATAAAATAGATTTGAAAGTTATAATAGTTTAATAAAAGCTAGACTAAAAACAAGATAAAATAGATTAAAATAAAAACAAAAGAGATCAAATCAATAATAAAAATATACATGTATATATATATATATATGATAATATTAATAATATTAAAATAGATAAATAGAATAAGATTTTACAACATAAATACAATACAATAAGTGAATAAAGTATAGTAAATAATGTCTGCCAGGCTGAAGAGGCAGGTTTTCAGTTTACGTTTAGGTTAGCTGTTTGTGTTTGGATTTGAAGATATTTTATTCTTCTATCCTCTTATTAATGTCTGGTTTTTACTTGATCACTCCCGTGTTTTAGTCTCTGTAAAGCAATTTTCCCCCCGGACCAACCCCCTCCCAGAGTGTGAAAGGTGCATGTGCTGTTTAAATAGACTGAGCTCACAGTGGAAGTGCCAGACCAGCAGTCCGGTCAGCAGAGCCACAGCAGCAGCCGACAGCAGCAGCCCGACTCCGATCCACAGCGTCTTCCTGCGGCCGGGTTTCTTCTCCAGCTGCTCCGAGTCCGTGACCGGCAGGAACTGAAGCGTCGTGTCCCAGTCAGGATCCTGCAGACCGGGAGACAGAGAGGGGAGAGACGAGGGAGAGGTCTGTTTACTACTTTACTTCTCCTCAAGAGATACCTGAATACTTCTTCTCTCTGGTTTTCATTCATCTCTTTCATTTCTGGCAGAAAGTCGTGTTTTCTGCCAGAACGATGTCTTCCAGGGTGAAGCAGATGTTTGCAGCTGCACAGGTTGTTGTGAGTCGACTTACAGACATCACACCTCTTAAATCTGAGCAGAGCTGAATGGACTGGTGGATTAATAAACTAGTCAATTGACAGAAAATTAACCTGCAACAATTTTGCATGAAATATAATCTATAAAATCTGAAACAGAAATACTTTATTGACCCGTGGGAGGAGATTAGTCTTGTTACAGTTGCACCCATTCTAGAATAGAAATACACACATATTATATATCTATATCTATATATATATATATATATATATATATATATATATATATATATATATATATAGAGAGAGAGAGAGAGAGAGAGAGAGAGAGAGAGAGATAAACAGAAAACAGTGTCAGACTGAATGAATGAATGAATGAAGTGAAACTAAATGACTTGTTATTTTCTGGTTAGCTCACCACATATCCTGACCAAGAGGATTCTGGGATCAGAAATGTTTATGAGTTTATCAGTCCAGCTCTCCTCGTGAACCGTCCCTCAGCTTAGAACCAACTGAGATTGTAGCGTTGAGTAATAAAGTCGAGCCTTCAGCCGGGAGTGAGGGATCACTCAGCCTCTGCAGCAGGTTAGTGTTCAGGGTGCGTTCAGGGTGCTCTCTGTGTGAACCTGTTTGACTGTCAGTGCAGCAGGGTGTTGCTGGACAGGAATGTCTGTGCTGATATAATGCAGTCAGCACGTTGTGTCCTGCAGCCTCCAGCAGTGCTGTCCACACCCTGTTGCAGAGCGTGACGTGCAGCTGCACCTCCAAACCGTCAGAAGAGGGTTGGTTTCACAAGCTAAACTGCATGTAGCTGCAACACTAACTGCTGCCTCCTTCTTACACCTGTTCAATAAACAACAAGTGAGCTGCTGGAAGGTTTCTCTTCTGATGGAGCTAGGCTAGCAGTTTCCCCCTGCTTCCAGTCTTTGCGCTAAGCTAGGCTAACCACATCCTAGACCTCTGTGTGTGTGTGTGTGTGTGTGTGTGATCATCAGGGACAATCAGTCAATTATTAGATCGACAGAAAGTGTATCAATCAACTCTTTGTTTGTCAATAAATACGATTATAACAGGAGGGTTTCTCATTGTTGTAACTTAAAGTCTTAACACTGAAATATAATTCATTTAGGGCTGCAGCTAATAATGATTTTGGCAATTAATCAGTGAATTAAACCATCAATCATTCAATTTATCAATTAGTTGTTTGTCGGGCTGCATCTAACAATTAATGATTCATCTACTGATCTATAAAACATTAGAAAACAGTGAAAAATGCCCATCATAATCAATATGTGATGATCTCATCCAGTGTCTTAGTTTGTCTGATCAATAGTCAAATCCCAAAAGGATTGAATTTATTATCACGCAACACCAAGATAAGTGGCACATTTCCACATTTCAGAGCCTTGAACAAACACATTTTTGGAAATTTTGCTTGAAAAATAACTGATTATCTAAATAGTTTCCCGTCGATCATCGATCAATCAACTAATCGTTGCAGCTCTAGTTGTTTGCTCTTTAAAATGTTAGAAAATATTTAAATGGAACCAGTGACTTTTTATTGTTTGATAAATAATTTCTACTATTATTCGATTATTAAAACTGTTGCCAAATGATTTTCTGCCAAGAGACTAATCAATTAATTGACTAATATTGACAATATTAGCAAGTACAAAGTAAAATCTGTATTTTCTGTGTTCAATTGTTTTTTTTAACTATTTGAATCATTTTTAACGATTGTTTTATGTCTGAGGCAGGTTGTGTTTTTACTGTAATCCAGCAGAAACCAGTCGTGATCACAGAAAACCACTGAAACCAGTCCAGTGTGGAGACCAGTACCGACAACAGAACCGGTCCCATCTGGACTGAAAACCACTTCATTACAATCTCCTGCACATTATTGATACTTTCATCACATTTGTTCCGAACAGAAACCATTAGGTTCTGTTTTTAATCTCAGGTGAAACTGACAAACCTGTACGGGCCGTGACGTCACGGTGAGGTTCATTTACAGGTAAGGGACTCACCTGTCTCGGAGTGAACTTCTGTCCTGAATCCAATATATCCATGTTGCTCAAAGTCCCCGCTTGTCCTTTCTTTTGATTTGGTTTTAAATTCCGTCTTCAGCGCAGTTTCTGTTCGGTTTCCTCCCGGTGAGTCTCGCGCTCTGCAGCCATTACTGCCCCGCTGACATGGCGACGACAGGTGAGCAGCGACAGGTGCCTCTGGCCGCCAGGTACAGGTACAAATGTAGCGACAGAAAAAAAACCGGTTTTGAGTGAGTTTAAAGTTTGTAACTCTGAGGATCGGGACTGTTACCGGGTCGCGGCCAGATCCGGTTCGGGCGGGTTCACACCGGAGGAAAGAGAAAGATTTGGCGACAAGAACGAGGAAACTGGCGACTGAACAGATCAAAGAGAGCAGAGAGAGTCTGGTCCCACCTGTTCTCCCATGATTCATTACGCGACTGAAAACCTCGGTGAAAGAAGTACTCAGATATTGTACTGCAGTAAAAGTAGTAATACCACAGTATAGAAATACTCTGTTACAAGTCCTGCATTCAAAACTTTACTTTAGTAAAAGTACAAAAGTATCAGCATTAAAATAGACCTAAAGTAAAAGTACTCATTATGCAGAATAATATATATTATATTACTGGATTATAATGATTGATGCATTAATGAGTTCATCACTTTAATGTTGCAGCTGGTGAAGATGGAGCTACTTTTAATTATATTCTCCTGGGTAGCTTGTGAATTTCACCAAGGGATCAATAAAGTTTTATTGATATAATATCATCATTTATTTGTTAGTTATGTTTTGTATTATTCATCTGAACCTGCAAAGAAACTAAAGTTATCAAATAAATGTAGTGGAGTAAAAGTATAAAGCAGAAGAAAATGAAAATACTTCAGTAAAGTACAAGTACCTCAAAATTGTGCAGTACTTAAGTAAATGTACTTAGTTACTTTCCCCCGCTGCAGATCAGGAACAGAGAAACGTACGGAGTCTGAAGTGTGCCACCGGAATAATAAGGAGCATATTCACTTTTACAGTGTTAAATTAATCATTTGTAAATAGGCCAATTAAAATAAGCTATTATGAGTGAATTAAATAAGTGAATTGAAATAATGCATTAAAATACCCAAAATAAAATGATTATAATTCAACACAGAAAAAGCCATTATTCTGGTTCCAGGATGTGTTTATGTTTTTGGTTATTTATATTACAAACAATGAAAAACATATAAACGCAGGACGAACAGTGAAAACAGTAAAAATACATTTCAGCTGAGAAATGAGGCATTTATATGGTACACTCTGTATAAAGACTGAAACCAACACTGGGAACAGAGGCGTTTCGAGCTAAATGCTAACCTCAGCATGCTAACATGCTGATGTTTACAATGTTTCACCATCTTAGCTTAGCGTGTTAGCATGCTAACATTAGCTAATTAGCAGTAAACACAGAGGGCAGCTGAGGCTGATGGTGATGTCATTAGTTCTGCAGGTATTTGGTCATAAACCAAAGTGTTGGACGCATTAACATGTTGACCTGATGGTGGCGCTAGATGAAAAGTAAGAGGATCAGCAAAGTTATTACAGTTCATCCTGAGGGGAACATGAATGATGAACCACATGTCATCACAATCCATCCCATAGTTGAGACAATTTTTATGATTATTAATGATTATATTATTAGAAAGCAACAGTAGAGAGATGACAGGGAATGAGGAGGAGAGATGGAGGAATGAAATGCAACAAAGGTCTCATGCTGAACCTGAACTGTGAACTTTGTGGTTCATGGTCGGCACCTTAACTTCTAAGCCACCAGGGGGCCCTGTTTGACATGTTTCACTCAAAACCACAAATGTGAACCTCATGTTGGTGCTAGATGAAATGTCAGGGGATCACCAAAGTCATTAAAAGTCATACTCTGAGGAACATGAATGTCTGTACAAAAAACATCTCTGAATGACTAAAGTGAGGTTGTGTAGCAGGGTTAATGAGTCCAACTTGCCTTCCCTCATCATTATTTTCCATTATTTATCATTATTTTATCATCATTTTGCACTATTTTCTCTTATTTATCCTTATATTCCATCAGTTGTAATTAATTTTCATCATTTGCCTTTATTTAATATTGATTTGTTATTATTTTCCTGTTTTATTTTTAATATTGTTCGGAATTTGTAATCCACGGGGACGGTTGTATGGTTAGAGTGCCCCCTAGTGGGACCCCTGTGTACTTGTGGGGTGCAGCCCGCCTTGTTGCCACTTTGCTGTACGCTGTCCTTGGGTAATTCCTGGATAAGTGAAACTGTGGGAAACTGACCGTGATCTGTGCTAACAGAATAAACGGCTGGGTTGGAGCCCAAAAGTGAGAGACTGGTGCCTGTCTTTAATTACAACACAATGCAAAAGAGAGTATCAGCCGCCACAGTTGCGTCCTCATGGGAGAGGAGAGGACTCGGCTGGTTGTCTGGAAGGAGAGGACTCGGCTGGTTGTCTGGAACAGAGGACTCGGCTGGTTGTCTGGAAGGAGAGGACTCGGCTGGTTGTCTGGAAGCAGAGGACTCGACTGGTTGTCTGAAAGGAGAGGACTCGGCTGGTTGTCTGGAAGGAGAGGACTCGGCTGGTTGTCTGGAACAGAGGACTCGGCTGGTTGTCTGGAAGGAGAGGACTCGGCTGGTTGTCTGGAACAGAGGACTCGGCTGGTTGATTCCTGCGTTTGTTCCTTTCTGTAATTAGTTCTTCAGCAACATCAAAACATTTTCCCCATTCTTCAGTAGTCATATAGGTGTTGAGTTTTTCTGTCATCTTGTCTTTTGCAGCTTTTCTAACTCTCTTTGTCGCTAGATTTTCCCCTTTTTCAAAAATGATCTCATCAATCTCTTTTGAATGGTCATCAGTGCAGCATTTCTTCCATGGTAGTGATGACATAAAGGCAGCCACAAACGTGATACCAAGGAGAATAGGGGAGCCAATAAGCTGAAAAACAACATCAAAGAGCAGGTTGTATTATCACAGTATCTCTGTGTACATGTAGCAGCAACAAGCTCTTGAATTCCTGCAGTCTGTGTTTGATGCTGTGCATTCCCATATAACCCAAATTAAACTGTTGCTTAAAGAGGACAAAACCAAACTTGTGCTGTTTTCTAACAGTTACTCGTTAACCTCTCTCAGACTCTCAACTGCCCAAATTGTTTTGGGGCTCGAATTTGTTTATTAACTCACACCTCGAAAAACTTTTCCAAGACTGAAATTAAAACTTATTTTCATCTTCAGTAATACATCTTGTTTCTCCTTCTGGCCGAGGAAACACCTGATATCTACAACTTTTTTATATGAGGGTGATCTGACGGTAATCCGATTTCTCTTCTACACCCGAACATATTTTTGCCCCATAATTGGAACATGCAAGTGCATGAAAAGTTCATGCTTTATTTGAAACTGCGGTTTAAAGATATCTTTTAATGGCTGGGGAGTGTGAGGACAGTTTAAACAGAGTTTAACTTTATTATGTGTGTGATTAATTTTGATCATGCTAGAGAGGCTGTCTGAATCCAGTCTGAACCTTCCTGCCACAAGAGATCAATAAAGACAAATAACTACAGGACACTATACAGAAAATTTTAGGAAACCATCTGGAAAAGTTGTGCTGCTCGCAACAATTAAAACAAAAGATATTGTGGCTGACAGACAAGTGCTATGCATTCTGTAAACATAGCCATACAAAATATTAATCATGCTTCAGCTGCTACAAGCTCACATTGTATTGCAAGCGTGGATAGTGTAGGAAAACAAATAAAATGTGGGAAGTGCATGCAGCAGGAGAAGGACCTAAACACAGACGGAACACGCAGACTGATGCAGTTTAATGATTTATTGTAATTAAATGAGCTTCCAGGCAGGTACTGGAAGAAGGGTAGGCAGGCAGGTAAACAGATAGTAGGTAGGTAGGCAGGTCCAGGCACGCGTGGCAGAAGCTCAAAGGAACAAACATAAGGCAAGACAGGAACAAAGTAACAAAAATGAACTGGCAAAGGAACAAAGGACCGGGCTGGTAAAGCCTATGTGTTGCGTGGCTGATGATGGTGATAAGAGTCGAGCAGGTGAATGGGGAAGTCTGGTGGAAATGGTATTGTCTGTTCACGCAAACATTTGTCTTGCATCACCTGCTCCAACAATCATCACAATACATAATACAGCATAAAAAGGACATCTAAAACATAAATAAATAACATCCTAACATAAAAGCATAGTCCATGTGTGAGTGTATATATGTGGGTAGGGGGGTGTATGATCATAGTCCATGTGTTGGGGGAGACAGTCCAAGATAAAGAGGATAATGCAGAGGGCTGGGGATGAGTGAGTGTGACTGCAGGGAGGGACTGAGAGGCAAACTGTGATTAAGGTGTTAGTTAAAAGGTAATAAGGCCCTTATAAGATGCTTGCTAACATTATTATGTGTTAATAAGACTCTATAAGTGTTACTAATAGCATCATAAACACGTTTATTGTTAGATTATAAGACACTTATAAACACTTTTTAACAATTTATAGACTGCTTAAGAACATTAATAAAAGCCTCATGAGTTTCTTATAACTGTTAGTAATAGCTATTGAGTCTTAATAACTTACCTATTCTGTCATTGTTATACCTTTACTAAGCTTTTTTGTTGCTTTTCAGGTAAAAAAAACCAAACCCATTATTATTCATTTATTAGCAGAAAACTGTGCTTTTTGCAGCTACCAGATCTAAAGCAAGAACAATGCTTTATTAAGGTTAATAAATCCTTTATTATGCACTTATTAACAGTTAACTAAGCTTTTCACATCTCCCCCATCTGGAATGGGGGTTGATAAAATGTGAATAAAAAATTACATATAAATACAATGTTTTAGTGGTGAAGCACAAAAACACACTCTTTTAAAAAATTGTTTTTTTACTTTCCATCATTTTCACGTAAATGGCTGCCACAAAGAGAAAAGAAAGATAAAAACTCACCCTGGACTTGTTAATCAGCTCAGCGATGATTTCTCGTTCCTCAGCTGTGATGTTAGTCTTGTCTTTGCAGGCCAACTGTGCCTGTTGTTCAGTCTCCATCAACACAGATACAGCCCACAGCAGACCAACGAAAGCTGCTTTGAGAATGTGATAAAATAAAACACAACAGAAGTTAGTTTTACAATTTCTGCATGTGTATCTCCCGGCTCTCTGAAAGGTTTTGTCCATCCAGAGCATTAAGACAAATATCAAAACCGCTGGCAGAGTCATGTATAACCAGCAGGCTTCCAGTTGGTTTTTGCAGGTATACGCCAAGTCCTTGTCAAGCACGACATGGTAAGAAAAAATCACAATGACTGTGGCATGGACACTGGCTGTTTTAGAGATATGGTTAGAAAAATGCTCCAGCCCTGTTTTCAAGCTGTCCATGTTTGGTGGAAGGTTTGATTCTGCTGAGACCTGCAACCTGTACCACCTGAACACATACTGTACCAACAGGAAACCAAGCTTCCTGTTGCAAATAAGCTGCTGCTTGCTGTTGACTCGCACAGGAGGAGTTTTTTATGTTAATATAATCAGGCAGGCTCATTGAGATAAAGATCTCTTTTCAAAGAGAGATTGGAGAACAAACCAAACCTTCACAATAACACAAACAGCAAACAGGTGCAGAGTACCTGAAACAAGCTCTGCCAACATTATTGCATACATGAGGGATATCTAAGGTTAAGGTTTGTCTCCCCCTTCTGGCAGTGAGAGTAATTACACAAACACTGTGGATGCTCATGACGTCTACCTACAGGGGAGCTCGCTCACATTTCTACAGTTCCAAGACAATAATCCATTATTCAGGCAGAGTAAATGTAATATTTTACAAAGACCAACCTGTCCAAGAGCAGTAAGTCCACATCCTGTCTGCCCTTAGTCCCTGCTCTTCTTTCAGCCTCTCCAGCCAGGAACAGCTGCACCATTGGTTATCCCTGTTTCTGTTTTTGACTGTAATCCTTCCTCTGAACGCAGAGTTACTGTTTTATCTGCAGTATCAGAAACTTTTCTTGGAGCTTCTCAGGTTTTTCCTGCAGCTGCTCCGTCAGACCAGAGCCATGCAGAGAGAACTATTTGAAGTCTACGTCAGTCATGTGACCATCGAGCATTTTGAGCTTCTGTTGACGCGACTCTCTCTCTGCATGGCTCTGGTTTTACTACCGGTGCTCCAGATTTAAAAACTCTGGTTTACTGCTACACACAGAGAGATTTACCTGGAGGTGATCAGATGAATCAGCACTGTGTGAACTCGTCTGGCAACGGGTTGAATGTAACAGACGTTCATTTATATGTTAAAGTCCCACACTCAAACTTTAAGTAGTTACTGGATGGTGTACTGTAGTTAGTAGATTTAAGTGAGAGAAGAGATGTGAGGTAGTTTGGAAGTACAGTAGAGCTTTATCAATGAATAACATGAAATGGCTATTTCTTCTTGACTGTAAGGAAGTCCATCCAACCGTGTGATCAATGATGAGTACGAAGTTTGACGTTTGTGCTAAAACGCAATGTTCTGCTTTTTAAACTCGTCTCTGATTAAGTGATAACTGGAAAGCATCAAAGGCAGACTGAAGATGTGTCAGGGCTGGGCTGGAGCCTGGGGCAAGATTGTATCATCAGCAAAGAAATGGACATTGAAGTATTGACTGGAAGTATTATGATTTGTCTTCATCTGAACCCGTGAGAGTCACACCAACATCTTATTTACTTGTTATATTTTGCATTATTGTTGCTTAATCATTTGTGATTATTATATTATATAGTGATTCACTGATTGTACTGATGCACTGATTTGTACTAAGTAGCAATAACATGATAGTGACTACAAAGGTGCATGTGGCTGTAAGCTGTTCATTCTGGTGATGTTGGACAGAGCAACTCTGTCTCCTAAAAACAGTAACTAAGTTTTGAGAGAAACAAAATAGTAAAATATAAATTCATTTGTTTTCCTACAATATCAACATGTAACAACTGAAGCTTTGAAGTGTTTTACGGTTCTGTTTAGGCCATCAGAGCTCTTGGTTGAGTTTAGAGAAAGATGCTGATGTTGAAAAAGTCGACAGTGACTTGAAACACGAGACAGGACAAACTGACTTTATTAACGTTCAACTGAAACCACGATTGTTCCTAAATCGTATCACATGCTGGACTCCTCTTCATTATCTTCTCAACATATGAAGCTGTAGGCGACATAAAGCTGATGAATCAAGAAGTTTACTTACTGTGATAGTTGTGTTAATGCTACGTGTTTTATTTTTAGTTTGTTGCATCATGACAGTCGCAGAAATAAGACCTGTTAGCCTGTTAGCTCGTTAGCCTGTGGATATTATTCCTGCCTCCTGTGGACTCTGCTGGAGTTTGGTTGATAGTTTGACAACTTTTAGTGTTAGTTAGTGTTGATGATTGTTTTGCATTTTGATTTAAATACTAATTTCTGCTCCTGGGATGATACAACTTACATACATTACTGTGAAAACAGAACACAAAACAATTAACACAGTAAGTTCCCAAGTTATCAGCTTCATATGTTGAGAGGATCATGAAGAACACTGCTTTACTTCTGCTTGATACCAGCATAATGTTAGTGTGTCCTGCACTCTGTGGCCTGAAAGATGCACAACACCAAATACTGGAAATACTCGATATATTTAGAGGTCCAGACCCGGATATACCGAGGCAACATGACACTCATAACACCTCCCGGCACCACTGTCCTGTGGATCATTTCACCTCCCTCAGTTTTCTGCTCCAGTTTGAGATCGACTGACTTGTAATCCACACTGTGGTCACTAGAGGTCGCTGCTCCATCAGCTTCTGCTCATAACTTCCATCCACTGACTCTAAATCTTACTTCGTTTCCATTAAGTGATATAAGCAGTTGTTTAGGGCCCTCTGGTCTCTGGAGGCCTCCTAGAAAAGATATATTTTTTAATGAACACGAGACAATAACAAAATAAAAATTGAACCTCCTGAACATTTCGTGCCATTTTTGCCAACAAACAGTGACAAAACAACAAGCTCAGAGACGGGCGACATGAAAAATTTAAGCAGGCTGAGTAAGTGATTTACTGTCCCTCTACGAAACAAGACCTCCCAGGATTCTGTGGTTAAAAAATAAAAATCATATTTTGCTGTTGTATTAAATATTAGAAGATAAACAAAATTTATGAGCAAGGCGAGAGCGAAAGTGAACACAAACTGGGAGAAGTATCTTCACAAGCTATTTTTTCGACAGTTTGCATCAGATCTTTTTGGTCGTGTCTCATCATTTAAACATTCGGACATCTAACAAATGAAGACAGGTGAGATTCAGCTCTTTCCAACAAGAACGTTACACTAAATTCTGCATCAAACTTTAAAAATACGTCATGATCATTTCGGGTTGTGACCCTAAGTTTGGAAAGACTGCTGTAGTCTTTAAAGACAGTGTTGCTGCTAAGAGGTCCCACTTTAGTCTTTTCATGCTTATTTGTACATTACGTGTGCTTAAACTAATATTTACAATAGCTGCGTCAGTGCCATGTGAAGTGGCAACACGTTACAAAACCAAATCCTGCTGAGGGCCCCCAAAAGTCTAGGGCCGGCCCTGGACTGGTGACTAGCTTGTTAGCTAACAGGATAGCCTTTTGATTAAACTAAACATCAGTAAATGTACAGAAAACGAGTAGAAACTTGACTGGATGGATGGATTTAAAGAAAACAAAACACACAGGACAAAATGTTCTGGTTTCTGTTGTCTTTATTAGTGGAATGGAATATACACCTCTGTGCTTTAATGCTGTTTTCTCCTTCTTTCACTCTCACCTGCTCACTCTCTCTGAGACTCAACATCGCTGTGCGTCACTTCACTGGATGGAAAGCTGTTGAACTCTGGAGGCTTCTGAAGTGCTGCTCATCATCTCAGCAGAGTATTTATTTACCCCCTTTTGTCTCCTCAGCATTAGACCAATGTGCTTTGTCTTGTTTGTCAGATAAATGCAATTCATTTGAAGAAACTTACAGGACAGCTGCTCTCCAGATGTGTAAACACCACTTAAGATGAAAATCTAATCTAATACAAACCGTTTAAGAGCAACTTAACACCCTGATTTAGCTTGAAAACGCCTATCAAACATTCAGAAAAATCATTCAGTTATGAATGTAACTCTGGTTCTATGAATGCTGGATGACCTCCAGAGACGGTATGCAACACCTGGATTTTCTGTGGTTTAGAGCAGTGGTTCCCACCCTTAAAGGGGTCCTGAGACAAACCTAAGGGGTCCCGAAATGATCAGCAGGATAGGAAGGTAGAAAGAAATATTTTTGCTACACAAAATTGTGTCTTTTCTTTAGAATATGCTCTAAACTTTGTTTTTTTGTTGCTGTGAATAACACTCTTTGGTTTAACTGGTCACAGCTGGTAGACGTGTGCAACCAGTGACGAGGGGTAGACGGTGCTTCGTTTTAAGGGGTCACAGGTCATTAAAGGTGGGAATCACTGGTCCAGAGGACAGAATTACTGTCTGTTGCAACGGGAACACAACCAGCTGAAATCATAACAAAGTGACTGAACATAAACTGTAATTTCCAAACTAAACTAAAAGTGGATTTAGTGTGAAGTTGCTCAGTGAGGTCGTGACAGACAGGCAACATCTGGACAGAAGAGAAATATCATGACTGGAGTGATCAATACTCTGAATTATGATTAATATTATCTCAGCATCATTATCACATGTGCTATTCACATTGATTTCCACTTGCCCGTCCCCATCCCTAATTTTATGCACAAAAATCATAATCAAAATAAACATCTTCACCCCCCGAAAACTGAAATGATGCAAAGATAATCAATCATAATTTTGATTATAGATCAGTCTTATTAATCAATTAGTAAGAACACTAATTTCATGGCTTCAAAATGCTACAATTAGCTTGGAAATGTAAAGATACAATTTTGTCCTTCAGTAAGTAAGTTGTGATTGGAATTTGTTTTTAGAAAACACTTAACTTATCAATACAAGTAACATTAGATCAATAAAAAAAGTGAAGTAATCATTTGTTGCCGTCAGACTCTGGATCTTTTTTCTCCAAATCTTCTTCAGACTTGCTTCAGGTGTTTCCTGTTTGTCACAGCGACATCAGAGCTGAAGAAATATAGATTAGTGCGACAGGATCATTAAATATGACGAGTCGCCGCAGCAGAGCCACGGCTCCCAGCCGTTACCACTGTTTAACACCACTGTGCTCGGCAGGTGGTGATGGATGATGATGGACTTTCAGCTTAATTTCCTGTAAAATTCATCAGTTTAATATAAACAAAATATACAAACCAGCTTCAAGACCTAGAAAATCACAAAAATTTAGAACAAACTCAGCTCAAACTGCTGGCTGACGGAATAAAAACAAAGAAAATGCTGTTAAAACAATGTTGGTACGGAAAACCAAATGGGACATAAATTCATTAAATGGGCAATTTCACTCAAAACTGTTTTAATAGTTTCAAATTCAAAGAAGTAATTAGAAGGAACGTATTCAATCATTTTAGGTGGTTTAAAGTCTGGGATTGCTTCTGTTACAGAATTAAGTAACTTCCAGCCAAAATTACAATTAGAAAGGGCTCTAATTACTTTATTAGCCGGTTAACATAATAATCCTTACTAGCTTTTCTGGTGGTTTCGACCACATCTGAACAAACTCCATTCACCGATGAAGACTGTGAGAAGCAGTTGAAAGCTCCAGAAAAAGCTAGTGAATGGGCCTTGAGTTGGGATCATTTTGTCAAACAGATGTAGTAATTTAAGGAAATCCATGACACATCATCAGCGTACAAATTAATAATTTTACAGAACTAATTACTTTAAGGAGCTAGTAGTATTTATTACTAAAAATGCTGTATAATATATAAATCTATAATACTGTTAAATAATGTAGATGGGGGTGTAGAGGTCGGCTGGGAGCCACAGCTACAGACCAAAATGAAAAACATTAAGACAGAAGACAAATTTTAGAAAATAAAACAGTGACAGAGTTTAAATAATAAAATAAAAGATCTGTCCAGTGAACAGACGTCTGCTCAGCCTCCTCTCTCACTCGCCTCTCTTTCAACTGCAGGAGAAAACTGATAAAATACCTATAACGGTATCCATGCATATTTGTGACTGCTCATCATACAAACACACACACACGTTCATACGAACACACACAAACACACCCGCCAGTTCACACACACACACACACACACTCACACTCACACTCACACTCTGCATTCTGGCGAGGAACATGCCTGAATGATTTTTATTTTTGAACTCAATAAGTCATTTATATAATCGGTTTTATTTCTTCTCAGTAATCTAACGTACACTTCTCGGTGGTGCAAACACTCATCTTGAAAAGTTTTGGGATGGGGGAGGGGGAGGGGGGGATGAGGAAAAGAAACCAATGACTGATTGGAGAGAAAAAACTAAGAGTCGTCATGCAAAAGAACGGGTGATGAGATTTTTTCCCCCATTGTGTTGTGTGTTTATTTCTATCGTTTTTTCTCTGATATGGTTGATAAATTCCTATGATCAGTAGTGCTACTTCTACTGCACGAAGCTCATGCACGGAGGATCGCCTGTCAGATACCCGACGACTTTCATCTCTATCTTTTGTTTTTCTTTTTTGTCTTTTTTCTTTTGGTTTGAGGATTTGATTGGAAGATGCAGGTGAAAGTTTATGATACAAAATATGTTACAGTATGTATGTCTTGTCTCCCGTCTTGTGTGTCACTCACTCACGCTCGCTTCTGATTGGTTGAGGAAACGCGTCACCAAAAATACTCGCAGCTGAAGTCACATGTGGCCGATGGTGTACGCTCTTACGATTCTTAGGTACGAATCATTTTCAACACATCTGTGCACGAGACACCACCTACACGATACTGACACTATATTTCAAATATTCTGTGATTCCGAACATGTGCTGTCCGAAATGCATCTAAAGCTGCGTTTCTACCGCAGGAACTTCCCCCAGGGACCAGGAACCTTTGGAGGAACTCGTGTGTTTCCACCGCAGGGACCAGGGTCTAAATTATGTTCCTGGGACATTATTTTTTTACTTTCCAAAAGTACAGGAGCTTTGGAGGTGGGGCTTGCAGCGCTGAACATTTCTGATTGGTCGAGTACTCGCAGTATTTAATTTCAGCCACCATTGTTACAAATCTGCAGCCGCAAACCAGTTTGTTTTTTGTTCATTGTGCTTCAACAAAATGGAGTTAGAGAAGAAAGCATATGACAGATCCAGATGTTATTAACCAAAGCTGCTAACTCTTGGATGGAATGGTGACTGGCTTGTCGTCCACAACACTGACATTAGTAAATGTACAGAAAACGAGTAGATACCTTACTGGATGAGTGGATGGAGGCTACATCTGGACCAACGACCAAGTCCAGGCCTTATTGAGCTCCTCCATGCTTACTGTTGTTGCAGCGTTGCACAAATAATGATGCCTGTCCGTCGCTTTATATGGCCTCATCGTTGTTGTATAGTCGCGCGCCAAAATGACGTGTAAAAACAGCCGTTGCCTTTTCATACGTCTGTTAACTAATTTGCCTAATCTTCGTGGGTCTTTAGACCACAGTGGAAACACAGACAGCAACAGGCTGAAGGAACCTTTTAGTTCCTTAAAAAGTCATTTCTGGGACTAAAGGTTCTGGGTACTTTGGGTGGAAATGCGGCTTATCTTAAAAGAAACATCTGTAGAGAAAGACATCGTTGAGATGTGTCGGTATTGGCCTGAAGGTCAGAGAAGTAAACTAGTAGAAGAACAGTGCTTGCTTCTTATTACTACCTCTTTTTTAACATTAACATTTTTTTTACGTGGGTTGCGTTCGGAAAGATTTTGTGCTGGTTCTCATTTGTTGGAACTTGTTGTTTTAGCAATATTGTGCTAATACTAACATAATAGTAATAGTATGATCATTTGTGTGCACAAGATTAAATATTATCTTTTTGCACGAGCAGGTCTTGTTTCTATTAAGGGGTTACAAGCGAGAGAGTTACTGCTGACGTTAGGGAGGATCGACAATATTTAACGTGGAAGTAATACTGAAATATGCCGACGTCTGCATGTGGATTTCTACCGCCTTAACGAATGTGTTGAAAACAACCTTTTCTTCCCAGAGTGCACGTCATTGGGACAAACATGATCTTAAAGCTGACAAGCTTTTGGCGTCGCATTTCCCTTTCCCCCCTAAATCTATTGCAGAATACTTGTGTTCTCTCTCTCACTGAAAAGATCACATAACAAATTAATTTCTTAGTTGCTTTACATTATGTTCCCTGCAATAATTACTGAAGTTTTATAACACACACATTATTATTGGTATTATTATTATTCTGTTCATTTGTTGATGCTATTTTCCTGCTTGTTGTAATGTTGCATATTTTGAAAAGTAAAAGGCTTTCGTTCCTAGTCTGGGCATCAGTGTCAGACTGACAAACACCTCTGAGCTACAGCCAGACTAGACCAGACCATATCAGACCTGATTAATCCAGTCCAGTCCATTTAACCCATTCCTCTCCACAGTCCCATTTAGAAAACCAAGCAAGTCCAGCGCTGCTCAGAGCAGCTCGGTTTATCCCAGTTCAGCTTCTTGAAGTTAAGATCAGCTCAGTGTAGTCGTGTGAACAGTATTCAGGCTCAGCATAGATCAGTTAAACCCAGTAGAGTTTGGTTCATGTGTTTCAGCAGCTTCTGGATCATTGTTCCAAGATTTTTCATGTTCTTTCACCTCTTGCAACTGGATTCTGATAAAAGCTCACGAGTCCACACTCATGATTTCCTTACTTTTCTTAAAAAGTGACCTGAAGTAGCTTCAGCTGCTTTATTAGAGCCAGCGAAGAGATCGTCCATACGTACTCCCGAACTCCATTTGATTCATCTTTCATCCTCCTCGACATCTTGACCCATTGTTGGTGTTTTAAACCTACAACCTTCACATTTCAAGCAAAAGAGGTCCAAGACTACACTCAACTGAGCAGCATTTTTACTGCAACCAGGCTTGAAGATCCAGTCTGTCACTGTAAAGAAAAGAAACCATCCTGGTTTGAATAAAGCAGAAATACCAATCCGTACGTATCACTTTTGAGCTAGACTGGCCTGATAGCCGTCACTTGTTTCCCACAACAACCAACATCCAAAATGAAATAAAAAATTGTATCATGGCTTCTGAAGCCGCTGAGGGTTGTTTGGTTGTCAACAGATTGTCTCAGTCATGTCTTTTTCCAATCGCAGATGAGTTTGACGCTGAACCAGCTGAAAATTATCCTCCAACGGTCAGATGTCCCTCAGACTCATTGCCAAGACCAACTTATCAGACCACTCAGTCCATTCATGCCACATGAAAAATTTAGAGTGAAAAATAAGACCATTATCCTCGGCAGCCATTTTGCAACCTCCTCTAAAGCATTATGTTTAGTGGGGACGCAAAATGGACCCAACGAAACCAACCTGTCAGTAGGTTTCGGGATGCCGAATGTCCTTTTTTGGGGAATCTTGACATCTTTTCCATTGTCAGTCCAGCATTAACCCTGCTGGGGTTTGTGCAATCAGATCCAAAAGGTCAAAACTGTGCAGTGGGGCAAGTGTTGGGGTCTATAATGCATGAGGGGGTGATTCTTAAGACTTCGGAAAGTCTTCGAGAAATTCTTGTTCCTTCTCAAATTCCTTGCCTTTGATTTTTGCTTGATTTCCCAGCTCCAGTTGGCTGCTGTCTCCCGTACGGTAAGCCATTTGTCTCCATTCGGTTCGTTCCATATAATCCACAAAATGGTGAGAGGAAGTGAAAGCAACCAGCGGTACTCACAGTATCCGTCTGAGTTGTCTTTGTCCCCGAATTCTCAGCTAGCAGTGCCCTGGGTTCAGGATCAGAGGTTCAAATGAAGTTCAGAATTCATGGGGAGGTTGGCTGGTGGGGAGGTTGGCTGGTGGGGCGGGGGTCGGGGGGAAGTCGCGGGCGTGGTCAGACGTTATAAGGAGGAGATTTTGACGGTCTCGTGGGTGTAGGCGGTGGCCCGGGTGTTGCGCAGGATGCCGGGGATGGGGGCAGGCGATGGGGAGAGGCTCTCGTCAGGCGTGTTGGCGGGCGGCGTGGGGATGCTGATGATGGCGGCGGTGAAATCTTGTTCCCCACAGTTCAGCTTCAGGTCGCACGCCTGGGCGTTCAGACTGGAACGACTGAAGAGACACAAGCACACAAAACACACAGATGTTTTTATCTTTAATGAGAAACAGGAAAAACATGACCAATAAAAACTAGAAACTATTATACAACTGTTTCTGTTCAACAGTGTCTTGATGTGGGTTCAGACAGAAGCAAATGTTTGATGCAATCAGTGCCAAACAATTACATACAAAGTCAATGGAAAGACGTGAGGCAAAATCTTTGCAAATTAAAAACGCGCCAACTTCTGCAAATGATTCGTGCTCATCCTGGGGCTGAAATGAAACTACTTCATAAATGTACAGAAATGTGAGGAAAAGGAGAGAGAAACAAAGAGATTCCTGGTTATTTCTGAGATCAGTCAGAGGCTGAGCTGTTACATACACACAGCTGGTGCGTGCATTGCTAGCTAGCTTACAGCTAAAGTCTGTACAGCTGGTACATTAGCTGTTTGTAGCAAAACAAAACCAGACCACACAGACCAGTCCAGCAGTCATATTCGCACAAACAAACCAAACTAGAACTAAACCCGTCTAAGAAATGTTTGACGAGCCATCAACCAAACTCCTAGTTCAAGTGTTACTTATCTGAGAGAGTAAAGTGTAAACTCTGCAGTAACATATGGAGAACATCAAGGCTTTGCTAGAACTCTACTCTTCTCTGTTAACCAATTTCTATCTGAAGTCCAGCAGGTTGTCTTTATATGTATCAGTGTGTAGAGGTTTATCTTTGTGTCTTTGTGCGTTCTGTACAGTTGTAAGTTTACGTTTGTGGTGGTATGCAGGTGGTTTTGACGTGCAGGGTGTCCAGCTCCTGGACGCTCCCCCGGCTGACGGACACCGTGGAGTTAGCCAGTCGCATGGCGGCTCTTCTCCGGGCCCGGCGGGGGCAGCAGCCAGTGGAGTTGTTCTGCGCCCCCTGCTGGCTGGACAGGGAGGTGCTGCGACTGGTCCTGTAGCCCACCGACTCCGTCATACACAGCTCGCTGTAGTTAATCTCGTTTGTGAACTCGTGGTTCTGCGGGGAGAGGGGGGGGGGTCAGACAGACCCTGACAGACTAACACACATCCTGCACTTCTGTCGTCCATGTTGGCTTAAAAACAATTTGTTGAAAAGTTGAATTTAAAGATTGGAGGATTAGAAGATTTAAAGGTTTTGCTTTCAATCTCAAGTTTTAACGACATGAGAAGTGCTCAAAATAAAATAAAATGCAAATTTCAAAATCTACAATTCTATGACAAACTGTCTGTTGAGGAAGATCTTGTGTGACACAATTGAAAGCTCCAGATACTAAACTGACCTTTTGGTGAGAATGTTTTGCCAACTTCTGTTTCGAAGGTCAATAATGAACTTTCAATCTCATCGTGAAATTAAGTAATTAAGTTAAATAAAGAGAGTTTATATTAAAGGGTAACTTCCGTATTTTCAAACCTGGGCCCTATTTTTCTCTAAATGACTAATGGTTAACAAAGGCTTTGGAATTTGTCCAGAAGATCTCCTCAGCCGGCAGCGTTTTGTTTAACCAGAAACAGAAGTCTCACTCTGAAGTCTTGCAAGAGGTTGAATTGTTGCAGGAAGACGACGGTGTTTCTGGTTAAACCAAAAGGATCTTACTCTTTAACAAACAGTCTGTCTCTGTAGGGATCCTTTCTATAATGTTGTCAGACACTTCGAATAACAATCTGAACCAGATTCAGTGTTAAAAACAAGCACTTTTAGTGGACGCACTTTGACGGGTGCCGTTGCCCCATAGGATTATGTTACAGCCATTGCAGCCTGTTTCACAGTTGCTGGCTGAGGTTTAAAAATACCTGAATTACCCTTTAAGGCTGTGTGCAAAGATAAAGAAAGTCTGAAGGTATTTTTAAACTCCACTAGTGTCTAGAAATGTAAAAGCAGATGGAAATATAAACGGTGAGACTAATCAGCTGGATCCTCACTGTTGTCTTCTCCAGACAGTGCAGCAGGTGGTTGTGTTGATGCTCGAACGCTGATCTGTTCTTCACACACAGAGCCGTGCTGTCACTGTCCCGGTCCTAAACACACACACACACACACAAAGAAAAACATACACAAATTAGTTGTACGAATTAATTACGAACTTATTGTTTCATAAGGTTGAAACACTAGGAGGATGTTTTCACGTTCATCTGCTGAAAGTGGAACGTTTCTATGTGCTCACTGAAAATCTGATTTTAAGGGACGGGCCTACGAGCGTGATTTGTGACATCACAAATAATTTGGAAGCCAGTCCTGGTTCAGTATTCAACTTCTACGTGTATATAAGTGTGATGTGGAAACTTAAAGCTGCCAGTGGACACACACTGAGAATGGACTTCATAGTGAAGCAGGAGACGTCTTGTGTCCAACAGGAACACTTTAGAAATTAACAAAATTTGCATATTCACAGATTCTGGAATTTTTTAATGAGGAGAAGATGTCTATTTAAGGATTTTAATGTAGAAATTATACTTTTTTGCAGAAAAAAACATAGACACACGTTATTGTTCCAAGCAGACTATTTGTTTATATGTTTTAATGCATGTCTGGAGGGGATCTTTAAGGAATCATTTTCAAGTGCAAAGTGTAGAAAGTCTATTTTTTGTAATTTAACTTACAAATCAGATGATAAGGAGGTTTGGCTGGTTGGATCATTTTAGTTCAGAGTATTACTTAAAACTTGTATCATCTGCATAAAAATGGATATTGTCATGAAATGTCTTGATCCCACTCCTTCTCCCCAGAGGATGAACCTCTTTAGAATTCAATGACCCCCTGATATATAGGTGGGAAAGTCTACATTTGTTCATATCCATAAGAGACAGAATCAACTTTGTTATGAAGCCCGAGGATCCACCAAAACTTCATTAAAAGTTTTACTTTCCCTGAATTTATTCAAAAGGCTTAACTGAAGGCCGGTCGACACATAATAATCTTATATTAATCTGATCCCCACCGTCTCTCACTTTTCCTTCACCACCAAACTAATCTCTCTTCCTTTTCTTCCACTCTGCTTCCTCTCTCTATTTTTCCTCCTCTTCGTCTTTCAGTCTGGTGTGATGTTTCAGAACAGAAAGGATCTCTGTATATATAAAAAGGCTGCTGGTTTTCCATCTTTTTCTCAGATTACACAAACAGGAAGCCTGATCCTCCTCTTCCTCTCCTTGCTCTCCTCCTTTTCCTCATCCTCTTAGTTTTCCTCTCTCCTCTTCTTCTTCTTCTGTACCCTCTGCATCTCTCTCCACTCTCATCCTCCTCCTCTTCACCCTCATTATGCACTCTTTAAATCCAACAGTCATCCTTCTTTCTGGAGAGGGATTAAGACTCAACAGCATCTGTGTGTGTGTGTGTGTGTGTGTGTGTGTGTGTGTGATCAATCCACTCTCTACCTGAAGTTTAAATCCATTTCACTGATATAACATTGAAACCCAGTGAATGTTTCATCCTCTGGGTGAAAAAAAACAGAAAGACTCTGAGTCGTGATGAAGCTGAAAGACCAAAATAAAGTTCCTCAGAGATGTTCACAGAGTTCAGCTGCACATTAACACCCAGCTTATTTTCAGGATATTTTTCGCCCTACAGAGGCTTTAATGGTCACTAAGCAACTGCTGCATATATGTAAAATGACAACTTCTCTGTTCTTCTATCTTTTCTACCAGTGCGGCACAAAATATAAAGTTTTACTCCTGAGGGAGGCACCACAGGACAGAAAGATGATGAAATATTAACCAAACTGCTATTTTAATCCAAAATAACTGAAAAAAGTCATTTTCAAACAAATAAAAAAATTCAAACCACACAGGCAATAAGCAATATTACTGCTGTGTGTCCCTGTTCTAGACTACACACTCATTCTAAACACGTGGTTAACGTTGTGAAGTGGTCGCAGTGTGTTCGCTTTAGGCACCAAAATTACTTGGTTAGGTTTAGGCAAAGATCATGGTTTGGGTTTAAATAATGAGTTAAGTTTAACATGGGACACAAACAGCGGTGTGCTGGGTGAAAGTCCGGTGTTTGACCCATCCATCCACCCCGACACAACACGGACTTTGTCGCTCTTTATACAGGGTTCGTACAGCTTTTTAAGAGTAAAATTCAAGCACTTTTAAGGTACCTAAACCAAAAATGTCTAGACTCTACCCTTTTATCATCACATCTAACATGTTACTATGAATGCAATTGTGAAAAACACCCCCTTTTCATTTCGGAGTCCATGTCAGTCAGTCTAGCTCCGGTCCGCTCCGCCTCTGAGGCCTGGACTACGAAGCAGGATTTGGGGTTAGCAAGGTGGGTTTTCAAGGTTACGACGGTGGTTCACTTCTTACCGGGGTACATCGCCATGGTGTGCGATGAGTGATTATATCGATGATGAAACACCAGATTATGTTTAAAATCAAGCACTTTTCAAGGAGTATATTCAAATTCAAACATATTCCTAACCTTGAAAACATAACGGCTAAAATTAAGCATTTTCCAAACTTTCAAGACGTTGTACTGTTCTGTTTATACTACGTCACCTGACTTTGTGCTTTCTAGCAGACAGCCTTGAAGGCACACAGGAAATGTGACAAAATAATTGGTGCAAGTTTTATATAATTTACTGTCAGCAGCATAACCGTTAAATGTAAATGTTAAATAAAACGTGTAATGACTTATTGTAAACTACCTGTAAAAATAGTAAACAATAAATATGAGTACATATTGTAGTACACAGTGTATACAGTTAGTATGTAGTATGGGATTGGAACACAGTGAGGCTGTGTGCTGATGTTTAGCAGGCGTTACCATGGTTACAATACATGTCAGCATTACTGTTGCATTTATTTGGTCATAAACCAAAGTGTTGAACACATTAACATGTTGACCTGATGATGGCGCTAGATGAAAAGTCAGAGGATCACCAAAGTTATTACAGTTCATCCTGAGGGGAACATGAACGATGAACCAAACTTCAGGAGAAATCCATCCCATAGTTGTTGAGATGTTTCAGTCTGGACCTGCCTGGTGGTGCAGCTAAAACCGTCCCCTTATTGAGACCTTCCTGCAGGAAACTACCAACTTCAAACTGACTTCACATTCTTACATTTTGTGTTTGTTCTCTGTTGGTTATTATCTGATCATCAGTCGGTGGGTCTGTGGACTAATGGAGCTGATGTGGTTCCATTTATGTGTTGCCAAGCTGCTGTTGGGAAAAAGCTTTGATGGACTTGTTATTGGTTTAGCTCCGAAGTGCTGAGCCAGCAGCTCCTCATCTGTCTGTCTGTCTCTCCATCTGTCTGTCTGTCTGTCTCGTTGTTTCTGTTTTCCTTTTGTTGGTTTCTGCTCTCACGGTCGGGTACAAAAAATGTGTCTTTGTCAAAACAGTGTCTTTTGAAAAGTCCTCTCTTCCTGGCTTCCTCTCTCCTCTGACAGGTCAGCTCCGAAATATTATAGGCCGAGATCCGAGTCCTTTCTTCAGTTAAGAAAGTTGATTAAATGCTTTTACTTCTGGTCCTAAAACTAGGGCAGAATATGCATCATTGGGAGAGTTTTTAACTCTTGAGATTCTCGATAAATCTGGGACCTGAAAACACTCACATGGATCATTTTGGAAGATGATAAACAGCATATTTTGTCGTTTAGGTTTTGGGCGTTTTCAAACCTGCATTGTTTAGTCCAGAGTCCAGAATCGGACTCTGGTCTGTTTCCCCCTCTTGGTACGATTCCTTCGGGCAGATCTGAACACGGCACTGGGACCCTTTAGAGGAAGTGGTCTCGGCCCGGTCACAAACAAATTCTGGAGCGGGTTGTTTGTAGTTGGAACAGGATCCGACCAAACTACGAGGCAAACTCTGCAGGTTCAAGCTTTGCATTCTGGGATGCCGATGAGCGAAACCAACAGCTGCTAGCAGCTAGCCGGAGGATGAATCGAATCGTCTGACCTGGACGAGCCACAAAGTACGAAGCCTTCCTGATACTTGGACATACAGGAGCTTCTTCTTCTTGTGTTTCCCTTCTGGCTCAGACACGTCTGACCAATGACAGGAGAGAATGTCCTCGTGTGGCTTTTAGTGATGCATTTTGGTTCGCTTAGAAACTGAACCAAGGCCAAAACACAACAAGTTTACCCTCTGACAGTCCACCTACACTACTGCTCTTTAAATGTACCTGTCTGTCAGTCCATCTACCTGCTGTCTGTCTCTCTCTCCTTAACACTCTGTCTGTATCTGTCTATCTGTTCTTTCTTTCTCCCACTTTCGTTAACTGGACTGTAATCCACCCTTCCTGCTTCATAGTGAGAAACTATCGACTGTCAGTGTGCGTGTGTGTGTGTGTGTGTGTGTGTGTGTGTGGTTGGGTGTGTGGGTGGGTGTGTGTGTGTGTGTCTCACCCCGAATGATCGGTCTTCTTTGTACTGGAGGAAGGCATTGGCTGTTCCTTTCTTGGCCATGCGGATCCGAGCCAAACGCACTTTCTGTCGGACAGAAACACACACAGGAAAACAGCGCCGTCAGCACATCACACACACACACACACACAGTGTATGGGAGCATTAAGGTTAAAGTGAAGCCTTCATCTGTTGTGTTTCTTTAAACTCTCTCCGGTGAACTAGATTTTTTTATTTCTCTGTGAAGCTCAGGTTTTTCATGACAATATTTTGCATATTCAAAGGTGCATCCAGTAATATATTATTGTCTTATTGGACCAGACGACCAGGTGAATATATTAGAAGAGGATCTCAGGTGCTGGTACTGTAGTACATACAGTATCTCTGACTGAAAATGTGATTTACAGGTAAAATGTACATTTTCTGTTGGTCTACAGTATTTTATTTGTTAGAAAACAGATTTGGAAAAACCCTCTCAGATTCTTTTTAGCTAACAAGGTAAAAAAACAAACAAATAATAACAGTTCTCAAAGAAATGCACAAGTATATTTAAAGATATATGTTGTTTTAGTAAAGTAATCCATTTCTCTGAATACATGGTTTTGTTTTTATCTGCTAATACGAACAACAGAACAGTTGGAACTGCTGTGTCTTTGAAGGAAATATCATATTCATATATCAAAAACAACAACTTTTATCTATCAATGACACTGTGAAACACCAGTGATGTGTTTTTGATGTTTTATTTCACATTGATATTTTTAAAGTATTTATTCTGTATGCAGTCCCGAGACTATACTCACAGATTTCCCTTTTTCACATTATTCAATAAAGTTTTTTAAAACTTTTCTTAGACTTCAAGTTTGAGTTTCATCTTTAATCATATAGATGAGCTTCATTAAAACTTAAACTAAAAGTTTTGTTAGCTAATGTACAGAACTTTGTACGTTAGCATGCTAACTATAGCTTTAACTGCTCTGAGTAGAAATACTGCGGTGAAATACAGCTTTAGGCCTGATCTCTGAAGTGCTATATCAGTCTGTTGATATAGAATTAGCTAGAAGTCACAAAAAGCACTGGAAATTGATGATAGTTGTAGTTTCCTTAAAGGAATATTTTACTGACTGCACCTTTTAAGTCCTGTAATTTATTAAAATCGAGAGTCCGACCTGCTGCGCTCTCATCTTGTCCGCTCTCTGGTTCTGGTGGTAGATCCGGCTGAAGTTGGACACGATGACGGGCACCGGCAGGGCGATCACCAGAACACCACTGAGAGAGCAGATGGAGCCAAAGATCTTCCCCGCGATGGTGTTGGGAACCATGTCGCCGTACCTGCAGGAAGAAACACGGTCACATCGTCAGTCAACATGCTGACCAACACTTCTCACACAGCCATCCATTACTTTTCTGCAGCTTGTCCAGGTAGCAAGAAACAAAGACACCCCGCTATTTGTCCTGAAGTACCCCAAGACATTGCAAGGACAGATGGGATATGCAGTCCCTCCAGCATGTTCTGGGTCTGACCCGGGTGTCCTCCCAGTTGGATGTGTCCAGAACAACCTCTAAAGGGAGGCTCCTAGTGGACCAGGACGCATCCTTATCAGATGTCCGAACTAGAGTGCTGCTCAGGCCTGTCCGAACCTGACCCGAGTCCGAGAGTAGTAACTGAGCCCGACAGGTATTCTGTTTTTTATGTCCAAACCCGACCCGAGCCCGACGTAGTTAATGTAAGCTGAAGCAAATTGAAATGCCTCCATACCGTTAATTTCCCTGTATGATTTTCAGTAATTCTTTAAACTTCCCTGATGACAAATTTAGTTTGACGTCCTCCATCCTTAGCTAGGCTACATGAATATTTACCGCTATGTCCTGCGTTGTCACGTAAATAACAAACCCCAGGACTGAACAAGAAGCACCATGTCAAGTATGACGTGACCGAACCCGACCCGAACCCGAACATAATTTCTAAATTTTTATCCGAACCCAGCCCAATCCGTTGGGTCCCGTCGGGCTTGGGTTGGGTATCCACCCTGTAGTCTGAACCACCTCAACATGACATGACGGATCACAGGTTCGACTCCGAGGTGCTTCAAGATGTCTGAGGGAGCTAATCACTCCAAACCCGGAGCGGGAACCGGAAGTTCATGCAATCATTCAAGAGTTTAAAATTCAAGAATGAACTTTCAGTCTCTCAGACTCTCAAGCGGCAATTAAAGACGGACCTCACGGACAAACAGTTCTGACTGCAGTCAGGAAGAAAGAACTGGACCACAGCTGCTGAACTGATCCAAAATTGATCCAAAATCCAAAAGTGAATTGACTCAAATTTCTGAATTTTTCCAACAAATTCTACAAAACTCAGCCTCCAGCTTCCCCGTGCCATCAGCCACACTGTAACAGAATCTGAAGCTCCCTGATTGGATGTTTCTTACAGGAGTGCATTGTGGGAGTTGTTGTTAAGGACACGGCCACAGTTTTTACTTTTTATTCAATTACTGTAAGCAGACTGTTTTCAGCTCAGTGTCTCGTTGTTTGTACTGATGATTCAACCAGGAGAGTTTCAATGTCCAACATCCAGTTTCAATGTCGAAAATCTTCAAGACAAAACCAGCATGAGTTAACGAGCTACATTCATATAATAATTACTGCTTTAATAGATAGATAGATAGATAGATAGATAGATAGATAGATATGCTGATCTCTGAAGTAGTAAATGCTGCACAAGACTTGACTGCCTCCCTCCCCTCACACACACACACACACTCACTCACTAGGTTGCTGGTGGTTGGCTCATGCAGCCTTCACCTTTCATTGTACAGAGCCATAAATCACAGGTAGTGAGACGAGGAAGAGGAGGAGGAGGAGATAAGAGAGTGGGCAGGAGGTTTGTGTGACTGAGCTCAGAGGAACAACTTTACAGCTGCACTCATCCACATTTTACTGTTCGAAACCACAGAACAGCGACATTTAGAAGCCTGTTCAATGTCCTTTATGTTTGCTATTTGTGTGTTTTATGTTTCACTGCAGCTGAAGACACAGTTACAGGAAGCAGCTAACCCTGCACAACATGCTCAGTGTTTTTATATTAATGATTCAAATATAAGTTTATATCTACAGTAGATATCAAACTTAGGTTTATACAGGGGTGGAGGAAGTATTCAGATCATTTACTTAAGTAAAAGTACTAATATGTAAAAGTACTAATACCACACTTTGAAAATACTCCACTACAAGTAAAAGTTCTGCATTCAAAACCTTACTTGAGTAAAAGTATAAAAGTATTATCAGCTAAATGTATCAAAGTAAAAGTACTCATATTGCAGTAAAAGTGTGTTGTATGTTATATCTGATGTTTCTGGATTAATATTCCTGCTGCATTAATGTGGATGTTGCATTTTACTGCAGTAGAAGTTTAAGGTTGAGCTCATTTGAACTCCTTTATTTGCAGAAATCTATTTTGATTTCAGTTAAATTCTGATATCTTACAGTTATTACGTTAAGCTGTGTCTCACTTTACGTTCTTCCGTACTTCCACTTGCTATTTTGAGTACATAAGTGCGTTCACAGTGACAGTTATGGCAAAATGCAGCACTGTGAGGACCCGGATGGTATCTCATAACAGTCAGAAAGTTGAGTGTGGAGCGCTGCACACTTCTCAACCTCAACGGTCGCCATCTTGGCTACGTAGCAGAAGGGGAGGACCACCAACGTATGAAAATGGTGGCTGCTGTTGCGATTGTTACGGTGAACACTGTACTAAAAGTAAAAGCACCTTCATTTTTATTCATTTTTAATAAAACCCAATTGAAGTCAAGTGAGCAAACAAGCTGGCAGATATTTTGGCGGGCGACAATAATGCTCCACCGGCTGCAACTCACCAGTAAGAAGAAGAAGACGCGGTTAAATGTTGTGATCGTCATTTCCGGCCGTGTTCGATTTGAGACAACATTAGCCTGTCAAAATTCATGCACTACACAAGAAAGTACATAGTGTACACAGTGTACTACATGGAAGTGTACTAACTGAAGTATCCGAATTGAGACACATCAGTTTACTTACTTTAAAAAATAACTTCACCTACATGAATGGTTTGAACTTTCCTATTGATTAAATAAGAACTCCATTTTTGTGGACTGGCGTCTGTCTCACTGTGGAATTAAACTCTTTATATTTAAATATGCAAATCATTTCCGACAGTAGAGTGAATCAGATATCCAGATAATGAGCTGCAGCTCTCTGTACCTGCTGCACTGGATTACGTCTGAGTCCTTCAGAAAATAAGGCTACGACCTCGTCTGCTGTGTGAAAGCTCATATCTGAGAGGTAATTTACTGTGAACACGAGTTTCATAATGAATCTCCGGTCATTTAAAGACTTGATTGTGTAGTTCTTGTCTTCCAAAAATAAATTCTCATTTCAGACTGTTCAATAAACATCATGCATTACATTCATTTAATTCATAGGGATTATTCTCTGCTGAAGGATTTGGTTTTTACGTCTGATCCAAATCTTCCATAAGCTCACTTTACATTTTATATTTACATTTCTACTCTGAATCAAATCACTCAAAGTGTCGTCCTGCAACCTGAACACCCTAAATTTAACTCTCTGTGCACAACATGTTTTGATACAAACCACCAGTAACAACATGTCATAATATACTGAGTATCAGACAGATAATGATCAATAAATGAATCAATGATTTCATCTTCAACACTTACATTTGTGTATCTCACGTGTTATTACTCCTTAATCGAGGGAGGACCTTGGGTGAATGAGAATGATGATTATTTTATTTATTGATTTATCTATTTTCTCTATTAATCAATGAATTATTTGGTCTGTTGGTCAAAATGTCAGAAAATAGTTGGATGTCCATCCCAGTTTCTCCGAGTCCGAGGTGTCATGTTCGAGAAAACAGACAAATATTCACATTTGAGAATTTTAGCCTTTTTTTTCTCTTAAAAAATGACTCAAAATGATTTATTGATTATCAAAATGGATGCTGCTTAATTGTTTGTTGATTGACTGATCGATTATTGAGAGCAACTTAAAACCGGAGTCAAATTCCTTGTACATGTGAACATAATTGGCCAATAAAGCTGATTCTGATTCTGATTAATGGACGAATTGTTGCAGTTCTAATGTAGTTGAAAACAAAAGAAGGCAGTGGCAAATATCATTCTCTAGAAAGAAATGTGGGCAAGAACTCGATGATGAAGAAGGGTTTGGGCCGTCGCCACCTCATTCAGGTTACATCTCAAACAGCTGTCACGTTGAAAGGTCTCCGGCAAACATGTTGAAACTGACTGAGTTTTGAACGCAGCAGCAGTAGAGGCAAAAAACCCAAACAAACACACAACACCGAAGGAAGCACAAACACAAAGTTCGGTGTCTTTTCACTCTCTCAAAGGAAAACAACAGTTCCTGCAGGAGCAAAGTGACTCTGCTGCAGACCTCGTGGAGACAGACTGTTAACGGGTTAAAACCTGCAAAGCCACCAGCGTGATGCTCTGAAACCTAATTGTCGCCTTAGTTTTAGTTTAGTGTAACACCGAGCCTGAGAGAGTGTATCTGTGACAGTAATCTGCTGAATGAGTGTGTTGGGAAGTGTGGGAAGTGCTCTCTGTGTGATGACAGCACTCAGGTCAGTTTTACTGGACCTCCAGCGTCCTCAGCAGGGAGCGATATTGGCAGCTGAGAGCAGATCAATGGAGATAACAGAGAGGACCGAGTGGAACAGAAGTCAGCTGTAATTGTTGGCAAAAAACTCGAATCGAAGGAGATGTCAGACTGTGGCCAAACAGCCAGGATGAATCTGTGCCGGATCACTAACTGAATCCACCCTGAACATCAACTGCACCTAAATCTTGATCCTGACACATTTTACTTCTATTATTTCTCTCCAAACTCTTCTCAGTTATTCAGGCCTTTTTTTTCAGGCTCCAAAGTCTGTAAAATGAGCAAAGATTGTGACGCCAGCTGTGTTTCGTGGGCATAAATTATGGGAAAATTACATTTCAAACCACCAGTATTTACGTGTCAAATATATTTTAAAGTGTCCCAGTTTACATAACATTTTTAGATAAACTGGACATTTTCATATTTTTGTCACAAGGTTGAAACAGCTCTGTTCATATTTGCTAAAGTAACAATTTGGGTCAAATCGGTCCGGTTTAGCAGCTAAAACTGTTCGGTTAATGTTGCTAATGTTCCATTCAGGTTAGCTAAAGGGCCAGTTTGATGGCTAAAACAGTTTGGTTCGTTCAGTTAAACTAGCAACTAAAACAGTTTGGTTCAGTTCAACTCATAGTGACTAAAATAGTTTGGTTCAGGTTAGCTAACAGGTCAGCTTAGCTAAAGCAGTTTGGTTCGGGCTCATCCCTGCGTTCCCAGCATGTGTCTCTTGATATAAACTAACATTGTAAGACATTGGTAAGGGCTATCTCCGCAGTTCAAATTGCAAAAGCACGGAGGGAGACGGACGTTTCAAATGCAGTTTGAATGTTAAAAATCTGTTCAGCTTCTGTGGAGATATCAATGTCTAAAGTCAAGAAAACTGTCTTGCCCACAAAATTGAGGGCGTAGGTTTCAAGGAGTATAACATCAGTAGACTTTAAGCTGTAACAGTTTGACTGGGGAAACATACATTGTTGAGAACATAAAACCCTTAGAAAGGTTTCCTTAATGTGTCATATTAGGAGGATATTAAGCTGGGGACCCTGGGAGCTTAGATAAGCTTAGGTCAGGTGACAAGTAAGTTTAGCAGCTTGACTTCATGTTAGCTAACATGCCAGTTTACCTGCTAAAACAGTTTGGTTCAGTTTAGCTAGGGGGTCAGTTTGAGGACTAAAATAGTTGACTACAGGTTAGTTAATGGATCTATTTAGCAGTTAAAACAGTTGGGTTACAGTTAGCTGATGGGTCAGTTTAGCGGGTAAGTTCAATTCAGGTTAGCTTGTGGATCAGGTTAGCAGCTGAAACAGTTGGGCTCAGCTATGGGTCGCACCAGCCATGCGTAAGTTCAAACGTAGCATAGTTTGAATGTAATTTCTAACTTAGGTTGGAGTTTACGCACTACTAACATTTTAAGGGTTGCATCAGCTGAAATAGTTCCGACGTAGGCAGAAGTTACACCTTAAATCTGACACCGAGCCCTTGGCATCATTAAGTCCTCTGTAAAATAGCGGTTACGGCGCATCGTTTTGAAAGGTGGATAACTTGGAGGATGAGGATAAGCGAATTATACCGGCAAGCAAAATATGCAGGGTTAGATCATTTTCTAATTAATAACTACTAATTTAACAGTTTGCCAGTGTCAGCTGTCATTATGTTTGTTATAATGTTACAGTTTAATCCGTTATATCACCCTGTGTTGTAGTTGACAGTTTCACCACTCGATGTCACTGTTGTTATTTTGCACTAGCTGTAGATTAAGGTTGTATTTATCACCTAGTCATAAAGCTTTGTCCTAGTTTACCTTTTTGTTGTTGTTTGGTGATTAATGTTAGCTACTTTTAGCTGTTAGCCTCTTCGCTATTGCGTAGCAAAGTGTTTGAAGGGCACGAGAGACGACACGGTGATGTTATTGGCCACAGGAGGTGAAAACGTCATTTTCTGCGACAGTGTTTTGGTTAGTGTGGACTTTACGCCAGAGTAGCTAAGATGAACCTGACGTCTCCGCGGTGCAACCAAACATCAACACAGTTTTAGTATCAAACTAACTAGTTTCAATGGATCGTTTATTGTGGACTTCGCACCCTAACTTAAGAGGGAACTTACGTACAGCTGCTGCAACAGGCTGCAGGTTAGCTAACAGTTCAGATTAGCAGCTATCACCAGCTACTAAAATCTTCAACCATTCTAACAGTTTGTGTTTGGTTATTGTTCGTCTTCTGGGCTTGTTTGCCTGAGAAAATATCACCTATAAGCAACAGCAGCCGACTCAGAAGTTCCATATTCAGAACTTTCCATATGCAAATGGACGCAACATAATAGATCAGGGCAATAACCCAAAAAAAACGGATGAAGGACAAACTCATAAACGAGCTGCCGGCAGCCCTGTGAGTACAGCTCAGAATGTAAATGTAGATATAAATGTAAATGAAAGCTGTGATGGGCACACAGCCGACTGGAGCATCTGCCATCTGCTAGCACTACAGCTGGAACATCAGCCTCATTAGCCTGCAGTTCATGGACCTTGTGCTTTAATACGTTGTAAAGTTCCACTGTGACTCTTGGACAAAGAAGAAACAGCCATCAGGTAACACCACCTGATGAACACCATCATCTTCAGCTGTCAGTCGGGCCGGGAACGTCAAGAAACTACCGCAGCAGCTGCACTTCAGTCTCAGTTTGTTAGTTCCTTTTCTTACTGAACAACCAAGTTACAGTCACTTGCAAATGTTGAAAACTAAACATAAATATATTTCATACACGATTCAAAAGGATTTAGATTTAAACATCCGAAACTGAAGTCTAATCCCATAAATGCTATCAATCCCCAACACTAATTTACTTCTATTATTTCTGTCCTCTTTCCAGGCTCCAAAACAGTCTCGTCAAAAGTAAAATTTTTATACCACAAATATTAAAATATAAGTCTGGTCCAATTCACAGAACTTAACACAGCAGTAAAATAACATTTTCACATTTTTGTCATATCAAGAGGTTGAAACAGTTCTGTTCAGGTTTGCTAACGTCTCAGTTTAGCTAAAACTGTTCAGGTTAAATAGGTTCAGTCCAGTTTAGCACCTGACACACTTCTGTTCAGTTTAGCTATTACGTCCGATTAGCAGCTAAAACGGTTCAGTTCAGGTTAGCGGCTAGAACTGTTGAGTTTAGGTCCAAGTTTTTAGTTATTAATAAATGAGTGACTTGCAAATGTGAAAGGTAAACCTAATTATTCATTTGATGGATTACAAACAATTTGGATTTGATCAAACTGATTAAATATTGGATTCAGATTCAACAAAATTATTTCAACCCAACACGAATTGCAGCAACCAAGAGTTGTGCAAGGTACGTATCGACTATTGAGACAGACGCGCAAAAAACAAAACCGAACTTGTCCTTTAAACTGGGATGATCTAAAATGGCCGCAGTCAAAACATTGAACATTATAAGCTTCCTAAGGGTTATATTTACTGCAGTATTGTTCTAATGTGTTGCATAAAGTTAAACAGGTAATTTTCTCCGTGTGTGTGGCCCTGTCAGTCTAATTGATCCTATAATAGCTCAGCTCCCAGCGGACAGCAGAGCCTAACCTACATCGAACAGAATCACTGTGACCTGACACCAGATCAGAGACAGAAACCTTCAAACTGGAGTCAAGAAGCTTTTCACAAATAAGCTTTTTGTTACCTTGTTGCCTGTTAACAAGCTCACTCAGTTGCTTTCACACTGAACTATCAGGCTCTCCACAAGCTCTACACTGACATCAGTAACCACAACGGCCAAAATCAGCCATCTTTGGTCAGCCACTGGGAGCTTCCCAGAGTTACCGTGGACGTTAAGTGCTTCAGAGAAAGGCACATTAGCAGAGGAAAGCCATAATTATTGATTAAGGGAACACCCTGTTGTTCTCTGTCTTCTCCAGCGGCAGATGAGAAGATGGATAACAATTTCATCTCAGTGTGTCCAGTACAAAGATAGGTCAGAGATGTGGTTAGTTTAGCTTAAGACAAAGACTAGAAGCAGGGGGAAAGTGCTAGCCTAACTCCACCAAAGTCGCTGTTGAAGTTCAGATTTTATTATTATATATACAAGCTGAATTAATCAAAACACCAAACCCTTTTGTAAAAAGGTGTCAAGTTTTATTTTCTCACGTGTTTTTGCCAGAAAGCAAGAAAGAAGCAAAACTGACAAATTTGGAATGGGAGTTTGGTGACTGCCGTCTCTGAAAACAGAATGAGAGACTTTGTATGAGTTGTTTAGCCTATGTTAGCACAGCTCATGTCAGCCTGTCACTACGATGAGTAAGATGCTTTCACAAAATGTCCAACTTCAAATTAATTGAATATAGTCAAAAAATTGATGAAAATGAAAATATATATGGCTAGAAACAGAGTGGACACAGAGTGGACAGAGTGGACACAGCATCCTGCTGCTGGAGTGTGTGTGTGTGTGTGTGTGTGTGTGTACTATCAGAAAGCAGCAGTAAATCTGCAGCAGCCTTGAGTCTACAGCCAAACATTACACACAATGCACCTTTAATGGAATGTAAATTGCTTCTGCTGTGTGTGTGTGTGTGTGTGTGTGTGTCTAACTTAATGAACTTGGAACAAACACACAGCTGTCAGGGTTGATTGTGATTAAAGTAATTTTAAATTAGTTCCCATCTACACAACTATGTATACTTTGATTTTTGTGCCACAGAAATCAATGTGAATCTTGAAACTGAGGTTTAAAAACATCTTCAGATTGATTCAAAATAATCTTCCTGCACAGCCACGTCAGCCTGCGTTAAAATAAAGGTAGAAGAAGAAAAGAAGGTCAAGAGTTCAACCAATTACTGCCCACAATGCCCTGCAGGCATTCAGCACACACACAAACATGAAGCCTGATGCATGTTCAGCCTAGTGACATAACCCCCACCCATATACTGTATATGTACTATATACTGTATATATATACACCAACACACACTATAAATACACAATACAGTACACACTCACACAGTCACAATGAAGCCTGATTTATATTTAACTCATTCAGACAAAAAACATGACTTCATTGATTTATCTTATTCACTGACCTGAAGAGTATTACTGCACACACACACACACACACACACGCACACACGCACAAATATAAGTTAGTGTTGAGTAGTTGTTCAGGAGCATAAAAAACAGAAAACACAAAATCTAAATGAAACAGAAATGTGATTATAAAATAAAGAACATTTTTAACACAAATCAAAATAAAGTTTTGATCCTAGAAACAACCACAGAGTTGTCTAAAACCATAGAAATACATAAGATCTAAAACAATAACTTAAAGAGACTATCGCTGTAACTAGTTTTATAGAAAAACATATTTTTGTACAATAAAGATTATTATTTTTATATATAATACACTGTGTCCTGATTGTGTTGACCTTTATCAATGCTTTCTGGCTGTAACGTTTTTTACCGTTACTCTATTTGCCTCCTGTTTACCTTTTGCTGCTGTGACACTCGATGCAGTTCATCCTCAGGAGAACATACTGGGATATATATTAATATACGTTTGGCTGCGACGGCAGCAGCATGTAACTGTGAGCGACAGACGTTCAGCCAGCAGAGGTCAGTAAACTGAAGCCCTGCAGCTCCGAGTTCAGTCACTGCTGTTTTAAAATGTCGGCGGTTGTGACTGCAGAGAGGTGATTAAACCAGCTGAGAGAGAGAGAGAGAGTGTGTGTGTGTGTGTGTGTGTGTGTGTGTTAAATAATGGATGGCAGCATTAGAGGGCTTGTAGCTGGTTAGCAGAGAGCGACAGGGGGAGGAGAAAGTTTATATCATCTTCATCCCTCCCTACTCTCACTCTATACATTTCCTTTATTTCCTTCCTTTCTCCTGCCCTCTCTGTTCTCTCCTCTATCTCCTCCCCTCTCCTCCCGTCTTTCTCTGGGGTCATTATCTGCAGCTGCCGGAGCCAAGTCTTCGTCCTGCAGCAGGAGAGGAGACGAGGACAACACACCGAGTGGTAGTTTGACACGAAGCCAGAGGAGAGAGATGGAAGAGGAGGAGGAGGAGGAGGAGGAGGAGGAGGAGTGAGGACAGATGAGAGGAAGGGCAGAGAGAGGAAAGAGGAAAAGGAGAGAGGAACACAGAGAGGTCAGGAGAGGCAAAGTGGGAGAAAGGAGGCGAGTAAAGAAGGCAAAGCTAATATCCTGATCTGTATTTGGAGTCAGTGGAAGTCCGCCCAACACACCTCTGAAAATTTGAAAAAATAAAGCCTCTAAAATGCTTTTATTATTTCTATTTGTCATTATTTATTCAGTTAACTCTTTATATATTCTACTGGTCCCAAACCTTCTACATGCCGCCAGGGGAAAAAAATCAACAGGAGAAATGTATTCAATTATTTATTTATTTATTGGTCTGAAAGTAGCCTCCGTGTGTTTGGTGTGTTTTAATGTTAGCATGTAGTTCCAGCAGGCTGCTAAAACCCCAAGTTAAAGCTTCAGAGACACAATCAGGATCCTCAGCAGCAGCTGTGGCCCTGAACCTGCCTCATGTTCTCTGTTCAACAGCTTTTATTCTTCATTAGTCTGACAGCTTTAGTTACTTTGCAGATTATAATCAACTAATAAATTATGATTTATTATTACGGATAAAGATCAAACTTTATTGATCCCTTTATGAAATTCACAAGCTACCCAGCAGAATATAAAGTGATTAAAAGTAGCTCCACCTTCACCAGCTGCAACATTAAAGTGATGAACACATAAATGCATCAATAATTATAATCCAATATTATCATATACACTTTATTATTCTGCATGATGAGTACTTTTACTTGTACTTTAAGTGATTTCGATGCTAATACTAAGATTTTGACTGCAGGACTTTTACTTGTAACAGAGTATTCCTACACTGTGGTATTATTACTTTTACTTAAGTAAAAGATTTGAGTGCTTCTGCATATTAACCTCAGGGTTTCCAGTAAGAAAACTAAACTACAGGCTCCGAAATGTCCCTTTAAAACCACTGTGTGACATCACATCACAGTCCGTCAGTCTTTGTCAAAAATCCAACAAAAATGGCTGAATAATGCATCGTTCTTTGACCAACATCTGATCGACAGACTCTGAGTCACGTGACCCTCTGTGGAGCCGGAGTCAACTGTCGTAATAAATAAAGGTTTTACAAAAGGGGGAAGCTCTCCGGAGGCCCGGGTCAGCCCGGTTATTCTGAGCCGCTCTCTCACTACTTTAAATATTTCATGGTCAAGATTATGTCATCCTGCGCCGAGCCACAGTACGAAGAAACAGACAGACAGACAGACAGACAGAGAGGAAGTGAGGGAGAAATAAAGATAAAGAGAGGAGGAGCGATGGAGGCGACGAGTTTAAAGAACATTTTACAGATTTGCCTGAAAGCAGAAAAACACAACAAACAGACGGAGAGACTGCCGTCTGCTGCTTCCCGATTGGAGCAGATAGGAATCCATTAGTGCCGAGTCAGCCAATCGAACGCGTAGGCCGATCCTTATCTCCCGCCTGTAATAGAGGAGCCAGCCAATCACAATCTAATAGAGGGACAGACAGCCAATGGTAATTAGTTTAGAGAGAAGAGCTGGAAGGACAATTAAACTGTGTGGTGATCCCTCCGATCAGAGAAGAAGAAGAAGAAGAAGAAGAGGAGATCTGGACTGCATCAACAGTGTTTTACAGACTCAGCAGAGACGAAGGATCAAGCAGGAAAAACTGAGTCAAAGCTTCAGATTGTTGTTCTGTAGTTTGTTGGTTTAACTTTGTTTATTCAGGAGGTCAAGATGTTTTTTGGCAGAGAGACCTGGGAACAAATAAAAGATCACAGCGAGATGTTATTATAAGACTCTGCAGCCATGCTAGCAGCTCTGTGAGGCTGCACTGAGCTAAGTGCTAACACCGGCATGCTAACATGCTCACAGTGACGATGCTAACAGGTTGATCAGGTATAATGTTACCATGGGCTTCATCTTAGAGTAGCATGTTAGCATGCTAAAGTAGAATTTTGACCTGCTGGTGGCACTAGATGAAAAGTCAGAGGATCACCAAAGTCTGTAGAGTTCATCCTCTGGGGACCATGAATATCTGGATCAAATTTCAAGTCAATCCATCCAATAGTTGGTTGGTCAAAAGCACATCTCCTTATATCCATGCAGGACTCACAGACCTGAGTATTTTTAAGAGTCCCACAGCTTCAGCTTAAAGTTGGTAAAATAATAAACTGATAAAGTTTGGAATATTGTTTTAATTTGAAAACTACTGGGAACTGTTCAGCTCGTTGCTCCTCTCTGTTTCCTCCTCTGTTGCCTGAACTGGGTTTGTTCTTCACAAGGACACCGGTATCGACCGGACCAGTTTGATCATCAGCTCAGTTTGTTTTTCCTCTTTGAAAACTTCTATTCTGGGTTACAGCTGGCTGCTAAAAGCCTCCCTGCTCTCCTCCTCTTTCCTTCCTCCTCCTCCCTCTTCTGCCTCTCCTCTCCTTCTGTCCTCTCCTTTCCCTTTTCTCTCTCCTCCTCTCTCCAGGGCCATGTTTAATTGATAGAGTGATGATGAAAGTTGCAGAAGGAGGGATGGTTGTTCCATGTTTTCTCCTCCTCTGGTGAAGGAGATCTGACTCTTTAAGCAAACTGTAACCCTGCCTCTTCATCTCCTCTCTCCCTTGTTCTTTTTCTGTTATTGTATCCTTTGTATTTATTTTCTTTTATTCATTTTCTTTTATATCTTGTTCTCCTCTTTACTTTATATATATATATATATATATATATATAATCATGTTTCTAAAAGACAGATGAAAGAGTATCTCCATCCACTTCCAAAATTATATCATGAGGCTGGAAGCTGCTGTCACTCAAAGACTGACTGACAGATCTTTAAATACAGGGACAAACTCCAGCACTGGTTCCCAACCTCGAAGTGGTCGGCAGATAAATCTGAGGGGTGAGATGATTTACAGCAGTGATTCCCAACCAGGGGTATTTGTACCGCAAGGGTCTGCAGTTACCAGGGGGTATGTGGAAAGTTGCGAAGCCCAGCTAATTTGAAAAAATAGAAATTATGATTTGATAATATATATCCACATACATACATCCACATATTTGTGTTTAGGAGACAAATCAACACACAAGTAAGATTACAAATGTGTGTGCTGCTGATCTTTATAGTTATTGATACTATGGTAGTCTGACCGCACAACACCTGCCTCAGTTTCCCACCAACCTGAGTCAGACTGCAGAAAGACTAGCTGGGAAAAAGACAACAAACAGCTGGGAGCCACTGATCTACAGGATAGGAAAGCAGAAAAAACACAATTCTGCAACACAAAGTAATAGTTTTTCACTTTATTTTTTGCTTTCTTTCCTTGTGAATAAAAGGACAATTTTATCTCTTCAGGCCCAAAGACAGGACTTAAATTATTCTCAAAAGGGAAAGTCAGCCATGGACGTTGTTTTATCTTAAAAGAGTTCAATTAGGAGTTCAAAAAGGGTCAATTAGGATCAACTGACAAACACAGCACATTTTCTTTCATCTATTAATCTAAAACACTTATAAATTAGACAGTAGTTAGTGAAACAACCAGCATACAGACAGAAGGTGTGAATGCATGAAAACAGTTCCAGTGCTGATAGAGACTTTAATAAAATACATTTAAACTACAGTAAACTAAATGGATAAAAAATGAAAGGAACCAAAATTAAACAAAAGAAAAGAGATGGTAAGGAAGGAAAAGTGGAACAATAATAGAAAGCAGAATAAATAAATATAAAGAGAATGAAAGTCAGAGTCACACTGAGTCTATTTTCAGGATAAGAGCGGTTATTTAAAGCTGCACTCAGATCAGAGCAGATGAAACCCTTCATAACTGTAAAAATCCAACCAACAGGATTGAGTGACGAGAGCTGTGATGCCCGGTTAAAAATATTCTACACTTGACCAGTTCAAAAACAAAAAGTCCTCAACAAACTGTCCGACTTTGATCCCAAAAAACAGCTTTAAACGTCCCGTCTCCTGCCAGCAGGAAATGCTGGTTTCTTTCAAATCTTTCCCTAACATTAACCAACTAGTTTTAGTTGCTTAAAACATAACCAAACCTTAACCAAAGTAGTGACAGATCAGAGAACACTCACACATCCTGTTGGTAACACTCATACGGGTCGCTTTGTTTAGGTATGATGACTTTAAGACTCCCAACTGCTCACTGATTTTAGCTCAGTGTTTAGTTCATCATGTAGCCTCAGCAGCCTGTTGTGTTCCTGGATTTTGGACTCTCTGACCCCCGTGGTTCAGGGTTGACACAAACTGGTATCTCTGCTCAGCCCACCGCTGACCCATGGCTGCCAGAACCTGCTCAAACATACGCAGCATCCTCCCATACGCTGACGACACTGCCCTGATCGTTGGTATCAGCAGAGGTGAAGAGTCAGCACACAGACAGGAGGTAAGAGCTCGTACAACTACTGCATGTGAATAAAACATAAGAGAGTATAATGGACTTGGAAGTCCTGACAACAACCCCGCTGCATGTCAGCAGTCCTGCTGCCAAACAACTCAGGAACATCCCGTCTTCTCGGTGCGCATGTGACTGAAGGTGTTACCTGGGTTCAACAACACCGTCACCAGGTTAAAAAATAAGAAGAGAGAATCAGATAAACTAAGATCCGACATGTGAACAGGAAGCTGCAGGGCTAATATTAGACTCCAAACACTCTGTGAAACCAGCAGATCATTCCCAAAATAACACACACACACACACACACACACACACACTCACCGCTGACATTGTGTGTGAGAGCTGGACCAACTGTACACTAAACATGTAAAATGGAGCACAGAGATTCAAACAACTCAGCTGACTCACATGAAACAGATTTATTATTGTGTGAATACAAACTGTGACCAGGGTTTATTCTTGGTGTCTCGGCTCTGACCTTTGAACTGCCATGTTAACAGGTTCACATGGGATGGAGGGTAGCGATGGGAAAGATTCTTAAGCCACAAATCTTATCAACAGAAATAAACACTATTAATGGCTACTAGTTGTTTAAAAATAATGTGCACGGTCAAGTAAAGCTGGATTAATACTTCTTCGTTTAGGGGCTACACCTTACCTACGATGGCTACGGCATAGCCTCAGAGCTGGCGCTCGCTTCCGTGAAAACATAACTACATGTCGGGGTTACAGCATCAACGGAGATACCACGAGGCACTGTGATTAGCTGCTTGTGTTTCCCCCCGACATGTTTTCTGACACCGGTGAAGTTTGTTGAGAGTGAAGACAACATGAAGGAGGTCAAAGACTCTCAGTGGTTTTTCTCCTTTTCAGTAACAAACATCTAACAAAGCGACGCCGACACCGCAGACCTTCTGCTTACCGCCTCCTGTTCAGTAACCAGACACAGTGACATGATAAGTTACCTGGATGTAACTCCAACAATGTAACTGAAACAATGAAAACACAGTTACTGAAAATAATTAAAGCCTGATATGTCCTGATCACTGAAGCTCAACTATAAATAAAACTGTATTCCCATGAACTCCTTGCGTCCACTATAAAGCTTTAGTGTTTAATCACCTTAAACAACAGACTGAGGTTATAATACCCAAACTTCCATTCTTAATTACGACTTGGATGTTGAACAGTGTTTAGTCGAACGTCAGAAGCTGATTACAGAGGAGAATTGGGAGTGACAGGACAGGAAATAGCGAGGGATGTAAACAAAAAGTGCAGGAGCTAGCATGGCTAGCATGCTAACAACAGCTTTCATCAACATGTGAATTGTACAGTTTCTTTTTATCACTTTAATCTCAATAACCTCTATTAATATCCTCGGTCATGGACGTACGTCTAAAGGCTAAAGGTGCGTTCAGACCAAAGCAGCAGTGGAGGAAAGTAACTCAGTACATTTATTCAAGTACTCTACTTAGGTTAGGAGGTACTTATACTTTACTTGAGTATTTACATTGTATGCTGCATCTCAGAGGGAAATATTATTTTGCTTCACTCTGTTTGGCAGCTCTAGTTACTATAATAATATAATACAGAGCCTGGTTCTGCTCGAGGTTTCTACCTGTTAAAGGGAGTTTTTCCTTGCCACTGTCTCCTGGTGCTGCTCATGGTGGGAACTGTTGGGTCTCTGTAAATATAAAGAGATCTGCTCTATACGAAAAAGTATACGAAAAGAAAAATAAAACTGAATTGAATAATTTACAGATTTTAAATACAAATCATGATTGACAAATAAAATATATAATTAAACATATTGTTTGTGTATGTTTATGTAAACTACCAAGCAGTATATTGACCAGCTACATCAAAATGCTGCTTACACATTAACGCAACAGCAATAATAATACTATTACTTTTACTTTTGATAATTTAATACTGTACTTATACTTCCCTAAATGTAATACATTTATGAATGGACTGTGGTTGGTGTGAGGTCCTGATGACGTGCTGTACATGGTAATAAAACATTAAAGCAAAAGGAACGAACAATAAAAACAACCACATCAGTTTGTGTACTGCACACCTCATTCAACAGCATCACACACGAACAGCTCCATGCCCTCCATCAGCAGCACCACTCACTACTATAGCATAATGCAATATTCAACCTTTTCACCTGTGATCCCTCACACAAATGTCCACCTGCAAACGTGTGACCAGTTCAACCAAAGATGAAGTTTTTCTGAGATATTTAAAATCTCAGTAACACACAAGGAAAGACAATAAGCTGCTGTACTGAACTATATAAAGCATCCCTGACTTTGGTGTCCTTTTCTTCTCTCCTCCCCCTTTTCTATTTCTGGATACAAGGAGTTAAACCCCATATAAATGTTTAAAAGCCCCCCCCCACACACACACACACACAGGCTGCTGATATGCTGTACTGTCGCTCTGGTTTATCGTGTGTTTATGAAGCATGTTCCCTCTGCTGAGATATCTGATCAGTTCCTTTAAGGGATCATATCACACAATACTCATGTGTCATATATATACTGTGTGATCATGTTTCCTGGCTGTGAAGTGATCTCTTCATTTAGAAGTCAGATTTTGTCCTCCATCTCTGACAGTGGAGTTAAAACAGTACAGATTCATCATCACACTCCTGTAACTCTGTCAGACTCACGGTGGACAGTTTTTCAAAGAAAAAAAAAAGGATCAAAATTGACGCAGCAGAACCAGAGAGATTGGGTCTCATCAGCCACGACGTGTCCTTCCCTGATTCGTCACGCCTCTATCACGTGACCCTTTTCATCCTTGACTCTCAGCGGTTGATTCAACGTTAATAACGAATCACATCACTTCCTGTCAGTAACAGTTCCACCTGGTCGTCGGTCCAAACAGAGAAAACTCTGCTCTGACTTTTCTCCATCGCTGTTCTTCGTTCGTAGTATTTCCTGCAACTTGTCTGCTCCTGTTTACACTGACACGTGCATGCCCAGTGCGCGTGAATGGTCATGTGATGTGTGTTTCGAGGCGTGTAGTATGGATGGAGATTATATCTGAAATGCTGATAAAACGCTCGTGTGGACGGAGATTGTTTAAGTTTTAAAATGGAAATGTATTAGTGTGGATGGAGCCTGAGAGGGGATCACTTCACAGCCAGTATGAAGGGGGGGTGGGGGGGTGGAGGTGAGAAAGTAGGCGGGGTTTGAACTTGTCTCTCAGCTCTTTTTTCATTCATACTCAACTATTTCACTTTTCACGTGAACAACACGAGGTCGGCACTGTGAACGTCCTACATTCTGGTTTTCTCATGTATCTTGCAAGTCCGAGATGATGGTGACTCACAGTGTTATTAGATTAAAATAGATTTTTTTTTTAAAAAGTCATCCATATCCCTGACTCTCACCCCCACCCCACCCAGACTAGCAGCAAAACCTCTCTGCAACACATATATGGACAGTTTGTTATTAACAGTCTAGAAAAAAATGCTTTAACATTTGAACAAATCCAACACACACACACACACACACACACACTCTGTTTACTCTGGCCTCGGGGAGAGTTACTTTCTCTTTGGTCTCTCCTCTGTATGTCTGCCTCTCTCTCTCCGTTCTCTGTTTCTACGCCTCGTTCTTCCTATTTTCCGCCCTCCTCTCATCTTCTCCTGTATTTACATCTCCCACGCCCCCCCCCCTTTGTTATTAACTCGTGTCGGTTTGTCTCTGAGAGGAAGCTCACGTTGTTTCAGAGCGTCTCTAATGTGTTTTATTTGTTCATTTTGCATAATCCACATTTCTGTGTTTATTTTTACTTCACACACACACACACACACACACATGACAGGAACAATCCATCTGTGTGTGTGTGTGTTTAAATATCACATGGTGTGTGTTCAATGTTTCAGATAGTCTTACATGAAGAAAAGAGAAGAAGGAAGGAAAGTAAAGAAAGGAGGAAAGAGTAAGGAAACTAAAAGAGGAAAGGTCAGAAGGAGAGAAGGATGGATGGAAGGAAGGAAGGAGAGAGGAAGAAATGATGAGGAAGTATGAAGCAGAGGATTAAAAGAGGACAAAGGGAGGAAG